>QVRM01007124.1:0-177500 GCA_003439945.1 Dermanyssus gallinae | reverse complement strand
ATACGCTCATAGGTTAAATTTCTCACGCCGCGTATGTAAAGTCCGATGAGACCAAGTCCACCGAGACCCTCGTCGAACTTATTATATTGTGTTCGGAGTAGAATGCTCGTTATCGCGAACAGCTCCGCTGGTTCTTGGTGAAGACTTCATGTGTGAGGCTGGACCATCAAGAGTTGCAAAGAACTTGCAAAACTTTTGTAGAACCTATGAGAGAGGCTGGCGGTGGCTCGAAGCAGGAAGCACACATGAGAACATATGTACTTATAGGTTTAATGTTACCGGTTCGAAAAACAGACCAGAGCGATAGACTGAATGTAACTAGTAGGAAAACACTATATAGGGACAACATCTCTTTGAAATATCAGGAAGACGCAATGGTATTTTATCGGGATTAGACAGTAGGCCCGTGATTCAATAATCAATACAATCGATACAATCAGTATCGGAACAAGTCAAGGAGGCCAACAGAGTCGCCCGAGAAAATTTAAAGACCTGCCCAATACTGAGACCGTTGGCGGGCGTGATAGAGATAATAGTTCAGAAGCCTACAAAAAACAAAAACAAAAATATTGGGAAACAACAGAACTGGACCTTTTACATAATATATACATATTGTTTATTTCGCAATAATTTTGCATTTCAAGATGGTACATAAATACAATACAATCATCATTATATACAATTTTAACACTTTAGCGACCGTCCCACCGGGCAAGAAAGTGCAAAGACCGCCGATGCGACTGGCAGCTCGCTGCGTGGTATTTAGCGCATACCTGCGAGCAGAACCGGCAACGACATTGATCGCCAACTTGGTGAAATCCTTGAGTTGAACACACCAAGTGATGATAGCCATGTACAATGTACCTTGTGTACACGTGCCGGCTAGTGCATGCCATTCCCTCCCAAAGCTCCCTGGTGAGGTACACATCTAACTGCGCTACCTCAGCCGAGGCCTCGGTCACTTTTCCCTGCCACTCCAACAAAAATTGTTGAAGTGGCATTGTAATAGGTGACTTAAGCCTGACTCTGATTATTTCCACTGCCGGTCCGCAACCCGCTAGCAGGTACACAAAGCGATTCCTTGCCGTGCGCGGCAAGCAAAGAACGCGCTTCATATATATTGTGAAGCATCTTTCTAGCTGCGCAAAATTTGCGGCGGAAAGATGGCCCCACACCCTGCCAAGGCTGTAGCTCAACATTGGCACAATCTTAAGCTCAAAAAGACGCAATGCAGCACTCAGAGACAGTCGTCGAAGATCTCTCACCTCTGTGTGAATAGAGGCAATAGCCGCCCGACACCTGTCGCCGATGTGCTTGGTTGAACTGGACCTTTTACGTGCAGTAGAAACACGGCCACACAGATGGCTTAGATGAAACGGAAAAGTGCGTTGTGGCAGAAAAAGAGCATTTTCAGGAATGCTCGCAGGAGCAAATACAAATCTTACAGGTTTTACAGAGTATTTTAGACCATGGGATCAGACTACCCAGCAGGAAGGCAGATTACACAAGATAACTCACAGAAGCAATGAAGATTCTTCAGGGAGATGGCCCGAAAAAAAGTTGATACGGAATGAACATCCGAAGGTGACGCTAGCACTTGCATCATATTGGGGGGCAGGAGTAAAACTGCATGCAGCAGACACGTTGGTCTGGGTAATGTGGAACTGGCAACCCACTAACGACCTGGTGGTGTTGGCTGTGAGTAGTGCTTTTCTGTCTAGAAAGCAAACTATTCTTCTATTTCTGTGCGAATTCAACTGTCCCAGGACCATTTTCAAACAAATTGCTTAACCCTATTTATGATTCTCAGCTCCCAGTGTTAGGTATTTTTACAGTGTTTTCTGTCAAACTGCTCGCAAGTTATTTTAGTAGTTTATATTGAAAGAAGTAGTTTATTTTAGTAGTTTATATTGAAAGAAGTAGTTTATTTTAGTAGTTTATTACTAGGGTTATTAGTTGTTATTAGCAACTATAGTGAAGGGTTTCGTGTTGCGCATGATTTTACCTGTAGAAAAACACATAGTTCTTGATTCATGATATTGAGTGCGTTTATACGTTTCCGTTTGCTCGCGGTGCTACTCCAGAGGTTCGAGCTGGTATGAGGAAGTCATGCCCAATCTGTTTTAAGTGCACATTATATTGCTCGCGTGCATATGCTTCATGCATTGGCCAAAACTGCAATGCTTGTTTCTCTCCCTGGTACCTTATCTGCATACTTAATAGGTATATATATATATATATATATACGCAGCCATTTTATTGCGCTCCTTCAATTTCACTAATGGTGAGAAGTGTGCATCTGTGCGAAACCGTTTTGATGGTGAGCAACCACCATTGGGTTACTCCATGTAGCATATATATATATTTTTTTTTTTTTATTGCAGTAAGTGTACTGATTACAATTCGCACGCTGTTGTATTATGTCCTTATGTTTCCAGGTCTATCAGAGCTCATGCTCAATCTATTCTGGTGCAGGGGGGGGGGGGGGCTATTTCAGCTTAAAGCGGAGAGTGGTCTCATGTCCAACAGGGTTCAGATGACGCACTATTTTATCTATTTATGTGCCGGTTATAGGTATTTCGAAGCATAGGCATTTCGGGGCTTATCTAAACCGAGAGACTTCCAACGCTGAGCCGTGAATACTTTCTCTCACACTCTAGAATTAGGACTGCCCTGGGTGGGAGGACTGCCCTGCGCATTGCCGGATCTGGCTGGAAACAATGATCCGACGGTTTTTGATCAGTGAGCAGTCAAAAACAAAGAAACATGAAAGAAGAACGCAAAACACGAAGTTCATTGCCCACGAAAGCACAAATACAGGTGAATGAATGAAACACATAGTATTTTATTCATGGGTACTTGCGAATACACTCGAAAGCATACAGCCTCTGTACTGCGGGGGTTGCCCAGGGCCTAGAACGATGCATGACTATATGCCTGCAAAACGAAGTCGTAACACCAGAATACACAGCAACGGATTACACTAGAGTACGGAGAAACCATCAATATGCATTTTTTGTACTTCATAAGGTTGTCTTTATAATATTTTATCATCTTCACGTCTCCGGCAAAGAAAGTAATGCAACAATTTATGCTTCAGTGCTGCGCATTTCACTGTATGGTCACTTGCTACGTGTCTGCAGACAGCATCGGAACAGACAGCGTGAAAGGCGGCGTTTAAACATACCAGGTAGTGATAACCATGCACTGTGTACCGGGTTAACACGTGACGACTGTCACATGCAGCACTCAAGGTGCAAGGTATTAGATACATTTAAATCCCCGACCTCCCATCAGTTTTTCTTTTTAGCTTCACACTACAAAATTCCGGAGGACGCGTGTTCCATTTTACTCGAAAAGTCTTAGCGGTATTTTAAACCTACCGTAAGGGCTTTAAACCCCCCAAATGAGTTCCTAGTATAGCTCCATGGAATATATATGCATGCAACTTTGCTTCATGTATCAATATAGTTTTTAATGTGGCCCGCGGCAACCTGTGAAAGTCCCCATACCTTTTTATAACGCATCCCACACTATTAGGGCCTCACGTGCCCTTAAACTGAGGCACCTCATCTCCTCTCTCGTCGACAATCTCACTAGTCATTATGTTACTGGACTGGTATTTCGCGTGGAATAAGTGTTTTCACCGTTATCTTTCCGCGCGTATTCGTGCTGGAGAAGGTAGTAGCTATTTACGAAGGTCCCCGGATAAATATTGATTTTTACCTTTAAAGTTGGGCCATTTATGTACTCTAAACTAGTGAATATATTTTCCAAATCATATATAGAAAATGTTTATATATTTAAAGCACTCTAACAAATCTTATATTGAAGTTTGTAACGTCGTTAAAACTTGAGGACAGACCCTTAATATGGCTTTAGGCGACAGAGATGTCTTTCACTAAGGTTTTCCAATGATGAACATATATATATTTTTTTCATTTCTCAATTTCAAACGTGGTTTATTTAATTATATATATTATATATATATATATATATATATATATATATATATATATATATATATATATATATATATATTTCCATGTTAAAAAAACGTATATATACATATACATATCCACGTTAAAAAAAAAAAAATATATATATATATATATATATATATATATAAAACTCGCCTTATAGATCAGGTCACCTTTATTTGTGCATATATTACACAAGGCAGCGTATAAGAACTACATACGTTGCCATACGACCGATATAGGAAGGTTCCTAGGATAGCTTTTCTCCGTGAGCTATGGTATAGGTATATATATATATATATATATATATGTTATGAACGAATGAATATACATGTTATGGGTTATGAGCTTAGTTACACAAACAGGGCACAATACGATAGCAGACGGTTGTTGTGTACTATCACGATGTCAATTCGCTTCTGTTGTGCCAGATGTGGCCACACAGTGGTAGCGCGGGCCCACTGGGCAGTGAAGGGCGGTCCTTCATCGGGTTAACCCAGCGGCCGTGTTAATTCACTAATTCACCACCGCAATAGCAGACTCGCTTAGCGTTGTAACTTGTTGTTGTTGCTGCTGTTGTTCTTCGGTGACCGCCGTGACGGACGGGGTGGCTTCCGTCGTCGGCGATGGAAGAGCCTCCTGTAGTTCCTCCCGGAAGCAAGCCTCGCTTGGCTTGCACGGCACCTCATTGATGACGACCGTGTTTTGCGAGTCGCAAAGAGGGAACGCGACATCGCAGTCGTTTCGCAGCCAGCCGGTCGCGAACGCGCCGATCACACCACGATGGTGATCCGACAAGTATCTAGACGGGATCAGAAAAAGGCAGACGCGAACCAGATTAGTCGACCTTCTCCTCGGAAGGAAAACGCTAGTGTTTGCGTTTGTATCAGGGTCAGCTGCGAACACCTATCTGAGCATATACATGGAAATCCACGAAAACTGGCTTAACGGATCCGTAGTTCGGACCTGTGAGCAAAGGCAGTGTCTTTATGACTGAAGTTGGGTCGGCCAAGGTACATATGTTCAGCATTGGCGGGCCGCGATCGCCATGATGAGTGTGTTGTGCAATGTAGTTTGCGTGCTAAGTACCCACATTGATATGAACAAAATCAATACAAATATGGAAATATATTGTGATCTGTTTGTTCATTGCACCTGAGTGCAGCGGTTGCATGATCCGCCATCCGGAGTGCATAATACCCTAGATATTCGCTATGGGGTGAGGCCGTTAACCCTACTATGTATATATATACCCTAAAACCAGTCAGAGGTCTCAACCGCGTTAATTTAGGAACGCTCAAAAAGATCGATTCATTGTGACTTGTCGACGTATAGTTTATAAAATATTACAATTCATAAGAAAATTTAAAAATTTATCTTTGCATATGCGTGTTGACCGAAAAATATATACTACTCCACAGATAATCAATCATAGGGTAGTTTATATACTTGCATAATTACACAAATAAAACGTAGACATTTGTTATGGATATTCTCAAATATTCAAACCTCATGAGGGCATCCAGTTTAGGTGTTGAGTTGAAGAGAAACCGTTTAGCAAAGCCCTTCATGCAGTAGTGAAGTCTTTTGCAATCAAACGCTTTTGCCTTGACGATCGCCTTAAGCCGCAGAACAGCCGACCATTGGTCTAGATGGTCCGCGTGAGATCCATAGAAGAAGGTCCTAAGTACAAATGCAAACAAATAATAGATACAGTGAAACAGCCTATTTCATGATCTTACCGCTCAGTTTTAGTAACAACATATATATATGTAAGCAGTGTTAAGTGAGAGTGGAATTACTCATTTTTATTACACTAATGTGACTGGCCCAACATTACTTACATATAAAACGTACGACTGCAAGATAACGGGTTGCTTGCTGATAGAGAAACTTAACAACACACTTGCAGGTTCGGAAGAACCGAATGATGCTCATGTTGGCCGGAAGGCACCAAAAGGCAAATGGTCACATTGACAACAGTTCGCGAAAATCGGAGTTTTGACATATCAAAATTTTAAACTATCACCATTCGATAATTTGAAAATGTACTCTTACACTAACAGCCCACGGAACAGCCACTATAATGTCCGCTTTACGAGAACCTTGATTAAATTACTACTGGCTGATGTGGGCTTTGTATCTGATGGCCGCTAATGTCCCTGTAGCTGAACGGTCGGTGCGTCCTTAATACGGAACATTCATTATGGAATAATATATATATATATATAGGTTTTATATTACATAGAATCCATGAAAATAAAAATGTGATGCATAAGCATAGTTAGCGAGTATTAGTGCATTGGGTATTTTCGTTTCTACTCAACGTTACCCTTCCGAGATGAAAAATGTCACAAACCTAAGTGTGGCATTCGAACAGTTTTTGCGTACTAATAGCAAAAGCGCAACTCTGTTTGGAAACCAACCGTTCATCATTTTCCTGGTTTGCAGCGTGCACTGCTAGCACTGCGAAGTAATTCGTCATCATGGCAATGACTAATAGTCGAAAGATGTCGCACTTCGTCCGCATCGTGGTGTCCAATCGGTTTAGCTAACCGGTGTGTTCCAACTTAAGTCGAGTTCACCAGAGGATAGGCAGAGGCAGACACAAGAGAGGGAGGACTATTGTTTATAGACAAATGGAACCAGATGGGCAAGGCAGGTGACGCTGCTGTCGAATGTTGAACGAAAGCCGTTAGAGGGCAGGGCAACAAGAGCGCAACGTGCAAGTTGTCATACACGTTTACGGAAGCGAAACACAAGTGCACACAGAAAGTGGGCGGGCGCCACCTCTACTAGACGTCTCATAGGCATTCCTGTTATACATATATATATATATATATATATATATATATATATATATATATATATATATATATATATATATATATATATTGGACGTGTATTTATAAGCTAAACCTTGGTTTATATATATACCGGTTGAAGATCTTCATATTCTATTTTGCTGTTTCTTCAAAGCGGCTAAAATAGAGCACCTCTGAAGATGATAAATTATAATTAATCATTGTCTCTCTCCGAATGACATGCCGAGAGCAGCTGACAATAGTATAGATGCCAATGGTATATGCATACACAACCCAAGTAGAATAAATGTGATGTGGATTATAAGTCATCTATGTCCTACATATTAGAACGACGTCAGTGTCATATGGCAAACAATAACTTTCTAATGTATCAAAATCACCTGGTTTAACTGTTAATCGAGAGTTAAAGTAAATACATGTATCTGATAGCTACATTTTCATTCACACTATATATATATAGCGCCAGTTTGTTATACAGCCTCTCTCAACTACTTCTGTTGTTTGTCAGTTTCACTGGTGAACGTTAACTTAAAAAGATTAACCGTAAAAGTAAGGAAGAGGCAGGTTACAGGACTTTTGAAAAAAACAGCTGAATAGGCGTATATTAGACGAGTATAAAAGGGTCTTATGAGCAAGCAATATTGTAGACAATTTATTGGCAAGTCTTGAAAAAGCGTTTTTTTCTGGCTGGTGGGGACTGGTGGAGGATGACTTAAAGCTGCACTATCTCTACAACTAGGAGCCTTGCTTGACCCAGCCACTTTCCGCATGGCTCTCGCTATACAGAATGGGGGTACTAATGCCCCAGCGTAAATAACAACAGGAGATTTGACAGCGTGACCATGCCCTTGTGGTCGCATGGCAAGTGCCTGATATGGGACGCCACAGTGATATGCACTGCGGCTACCTCCAATTTAGCTCATAGCTCTGCAAACACGGGGTGGGTAGCGAAGCATGCTGACAGAGCAAGACCACACGTATATACGCATACCTTGATAACAGCTATCACTTCGTGCCAACAGCTACGGATACATCAGGGCCTTTCAGCGGTTACAGGCAAGGTTTATC
Organism: Dermanyssus gallinae; assembly: GCA_003439945.1. Taxonomy (NCBI): domain Eukaryota; kingdom Metazoa; phylum Arthropoda; class Arachnida; order Mesostigmata; family Dermanyssidae; genus Dermanyssus; species Dermanyssus gallinae. Next base: position 169,627 of record QVRM01007124.1, on the reverse strand, counting down.
CGGAACCCAGCGAGTAGTATAGAATCAGTAAATTGGAAACAGCGCAAAAGAGATTACTTGAGGCATAATTCAACTCGCAGTGTATGCCAAAAATGACATATGTATGTATACATAGTCTCGATCGTTCGTAGCGTACGACTGTGTTATGTATAGTGAAGACCTGCAGTCTCTGCGGCAAGCGAAACCACAATTTCTCGACACCTATGGCCAGCACCGAGTTCCAGATTACTCATCCGCTACAGCAACAACGCCACGGGTGAGAAATTTCCAATTTCTACTTCTGAATACATAGTGTAGCAAGTGGTAGTTCGAAGGGCACCAACAGTTCGAATCGCCCCCACGTACAACAATCCGAACCGCCGCCACGTACAACAACTCGAAACGACGCCGTGTACATATATCAACTCGAACGTTACTACGAACGAAAAGTCGAAAGCGGACGCGCGAAAAAATAAAATGTTTTGAAATGGCCTTTTATCGGCAGAATAGCAGCTGCTTAAAATCTCTTAGTAAACAGAAGAACGGGGATATTAGAGTGCAAACTTGGATCAAGTTTAGGAGAGATAGGTGACCCCTCCAAATTAATCACCACCTTCCACTTAGCCCGTTGACCCTGTGTCCATCTTTCGAGATAGCCAAGAATTCGGTGACGAGGAACTCACTCTGCAAGATGTATTGCCACGCCCCAATGAAGGATGACTTGATTCTGAGGAAAGCTATTTTTTACAGATTCAGGTTATCATGATAATCGAGTGGATTAGAGCACTCCAGCTCTAACTCGGGCACTCAACGCAACGATGATACCTCACCTGGAAAAGAAAGAAAACGAGTTTTTCATTCATCTCCTAAAAGAGGCAACGACCAGTCTTTGCAGCTTTCTTAGAAGAGAAGGCACTTAGGCAGCGGCACTGGCCATCCCGGCAACTGCTGAGATATTCTCTCATAAGGAAAACCCTAAGCAAGCCCTCGTCCCATATACATACATGACCCTAACAGACATTCTCAAGGGCCCACTAAGGACGGAGCACCGGAAATGGCGTTTACGCTGGGCCCCCTAAAGAAAATCCTGGCAGCCGATAACTGATGCATTGCTAAAATCCTCTCCGAGAAAGTTCAAATGCTCCCAAAAGAAAATATCTCCGTACCTCAGTATTGACTGTAATTGAGCCCAGATATTTTACCACAAGTCGACCAACCCAACTTTGCTGCTTAAAATGCGAAGGACAGAGCCACGTCACAAAGAACTGCACGAACAATCTTTCGTGCCATGTATGTAACATAAATAGGTACTACACCACAACAATGCAGTGTCCAGCATATAGATAACGGGCCATAAACCTCAGAGAAACAAAAGGGAAGAAAAAGAAAGGGGAAACAAAATGATGCAAATAGGCTTCCGCAGAGCCCCTAGGGCATACGATCTCGCGGCTCGATTCACGACTGAAAATAGCATAGAATAGCTACTTTCGATACCCCCTATGACACTGCTTTTCAAGCTGGACCCCCTGCTAGCAAGAAGATTGTATTTAATTTTTTTAACTTCTATTTTCACTTCGGCCCTGCGATTTACTAGATGTATATTTCTAGAAACACTATCTTACAGAAACACGAGGACTTCCTTGAAAAACTAGACTTCAGCATGAGCTCCCGCGGTCACCGAAAGGCACTTGAAGGAACCGACGTTCATGCAGCCCATAGTCTGTGTGGACGCAGTTTCTCATCAATAGATAGAGAAATTCTTCTAAAAAGGTAACGGAAGCAGATCTACATTTCATAAACGCCCTAGTGTACACCTTCGACCACCGCAGACATAGAATAACGTTCGATTTGACGTTTGCGTTAGAAAGAATAACTAACCAAATAACTGATTATGGGATTCTCAAGGAGCAAAAAAACCATATGCGGCCAACTTTACGTAACTTTCTCTATCACTTTAAGTTCCTCCCAGACCTTTTACCCACACAACGACAACGCTTTTTCAGGCTAAATTATACTCGTCTACACACCCATAAGAAGAAAAGTATTTCGTCTCATAGAAAGCCCTCCAGGGCAAAATCTCTGCACTACCTAAGGAAACCTGCCGAGAATAAGCTCGCGTCCACATCCGAAGGTAGGCAAACGTCCCTTGTGCTACTGGTGGAGCTGCCAGATCGACGAAAAGCTAAGACCTGCCACCGCTTGCACGTGTCGCAGAGCGAGGCACCGGCCAGAACTTTCCCATTTATGAGAAGAGAAGCATGGAAAGCCCTACATAGGGCAATTTAGAATAGCGAACCAGACTATTCTAACTCATTGTGCGAGGAGGTCGAAGAAAACCCTTGGGACAAAAGATACAAAATCATACACAATAAAGTGCGCTACACGCATCCGCCCTTACCAGTAGAAGTAGCCCGACCGACTATAATTGCGGTCTTCTCGCAGTACCCAGGCTACAGCCGGCGCGCTTTGAGGAATATTCACACCTAACCTTTAAACTATCAACTACTCAATCCAAGAGATCAGAATGACCGAACGCATACGGCGCATATATACATATATATATATATATATATATATATATATATATATATATATATATATATATATATATATATACAGGGTCTCCCAGAATTCGTCCAATAAACTTTGGAATCTAGTACAGTTCGGCAAAAGAATAATTTGTTTCCAATGGAACAAGGAAGCGGAAATGTCTTATTTTGGGGTAAGATCGAAATTACCAGAAGTGATTGCATTAAGCTTTTTGCCCTGACATACTCGTATGTCCACTAAATCTGCAATTGTGAGAGTTCCAGTCAATCAATCAAGCAGTCATGTGTGCGTGTTTGGAAGAAAAGTTTGCATCTGTTAAACTGCATTCTACGTTAGCCTAAATATGAGTTGTTGAGTTGAAGATAATAGCTCAGAAATGAAATTCTTTGCAATTATGTTATTTTGGCTTTTACGTTCATTTACTTATATATATATATATATATATATATATATATATATATATATATATATATATATATATATTTATATTTATATATATATATATATCGTCGGATAGGTTTGCCGAGGAGGGAGTGGAAAAAGTTGCAAACGTTTGCTCGTTCGCCGTGTGTTGTTGAGCGCTGTTAGGCGAGGCTCCGCGAACGCCGTCTGTCCCAAATTGGGAACTGCTGGCGGGGAACAGGGCGACCGTATGACCATCGTCGCATCACGGTTATTGTGTGTGGGCTGAATCATGAGTGGACTAGTGGTTCGTGTGCATAGTACCAAGCCTGCCGGCTGTTGGCTGTCGTTTTCACCGTAGCGTTGTAACGCGGCCAACTAAAGGGCAGTAGTACCGGCTAATCTCCATTGAACGGTCAGTCTCGCTAAATCAACGGTAGCCGCGCTCTTGTCATCGATGTTAAGTCATTCAGCGATAGCAGTAATACAACAATCTAAGTACAATTTCGTAAGGAACATTTCAGCGGAAGTAAAATGTGTAGACGTAGAAATATCATAGTAATAGTAGTTGCCGTCGTCGTCGCCGTAGCACTAGAAACGCGCACAAATAGCAAGATTAGGTTCATTAATTGTTTCATGTGTTCATAGTCATATTTTAGTTGTTACTGCTACGGCATTTCTGGCAGTCCTTCCCCCGGCGATGGAAGCGACCCCACAACCGCCACTGCAATACCACGATGAACTTCTATCGAGATACGCTGCACCAGGTGAATGGCCGTTCTACTCTTGTACGCAGAATGCTGTCGAAATTGTTGAGAAGGTCGTTTTTTTAAAATAAGGTGAAAAACGGAAAAGATACGTCAGGCGAAGAGTGGAGAGACTTTGTCGCAAAGGGAGTAACGCCGGGTTTGAAGTTCGCTGCACCATTGGCTGACTTCTTTTGAGTTTTCTGCGCATTACACCATTCAGCACCGTATCGGTAAGGGGAGCCCCTAGAAGCTCAATATTGTTCTCGGCTGCTAATCGAATGTTGGGCAGTATTGCCCGCAAACTTGAAATAGACTCGTCGCGGTGCTCCTCTGACAGTAGAAAAAGCTCGCATTTGTCTGCGTTGAGCGTTAAGCCGGAGCACGCTTAAAATGTCTGCATCGTCTTGATGTCTGAATCGTTGCCAGGTCTCCTGCCAACGTCGCGTCATCAGAATACCACGGTCGAAACTCCGATCGGAGCTTCGCCTGTAGTTCAGCGATAGCGATACAGAAGAGAGCTGGCCTACACGGGTCGCCTTGTTGTACTCCACACATAGACTTGAGCGTCTCCTCTTACCAAAGAAAATTAGCAGGCAGTCTATACATATGGTATACAGCTAGGTAAATAGCGGGTATCGATCTTTTCACAGCATTGAGTAAGTGATCTCGACGAAGCATTTTAAGGCGTTTTGAAAGTCGAACTTGACTAAAGCTTTTCCTAGCCTTCTGTTGGATTTGATGAAAGCGGCGGTCGCATGGTCCTCCTTTTATCGCGCACCCTAGTTGCATAGAAGTCACTAGCTCGAGAGTAGCCGTCATAGCTTTTTCACTAAAACCTTACCGATCAGTCGACGCAGGGTAAGCCCCACGGCGACTAGCCAAATACCCCCGTCTTTTGTTAGCGTGAAATCTGGAAGTCGCCCGTTGGCTGCTAGATTAGCGAAGTTACGTAACGCTTGTAACAGAGGGTTGCTACTATCCTTGTGGCAGTCCGGAGGCGAAGACAATCCGGATCGCCACTAGAACTGCTTGGAAAACTTCTAATGGCGATTTGAATCTCCTCAGTCGTGACATCAGTTTCAGACGCTGGGGGTGCCGGCCTCGGCGCCTCAGGGTATGCTGAATCCGTGGGACAAGATTAGGTTATGCACAAAGTAAAAATCACTTTGAGATTCGGTAAGACGCGGAGCGGCGCTTTCTCTTTGGTCTGTATGACTGTATATGTAAATAGACGGTCATCTTTAAATAAATATGTGTTCCTTTCGTTAGGAGCTTGTGGTTCTGTGCGGTACTGTTGCAGCAGCGACCCTATAAGAGAAAACAAGACTGACGCCAACAACGAGAACAACGTTAGTTGTGTTGGTGGTGGTCGTGGTGGTGGTGCTGCTGGTTAAGTCGTGCAGAGGCCGATAGGCAATCTAGGCCTACTACTTGGACTTATAATGGCTTGCAAACTAGAAGAGGACGACCACTGGTCTAGCCTAGAATCGAGATAGACTACCCACTTCATCATGCACCGAAACGGTGCCTCTTTTGCATGCTCTCTCTACTTCTTTGCGTACTAATTTCTTGCCTCCCTTTCTCTCTTCCTTTATGCCTCTTTCTCTCTAGGTTATTCTTCCTAGGGTGTTTCTCTCTGAGTCCTTCTCCCTAAGATCTTCTCCCTAGGGCCCTCTCCCTGGGGCCTTCTCCCTAGAGTCTTTCCCTCTGGATCCTTCTTCCTAGGGTCTTTTTCTCTCTAGGCCTCTTTAGCGCTTTCTGCTCGTGTTATCACACTGCGCCCGGTTCTCTGTACCCTTCATCTCTCTCTCTCTCTCTCTCTCTCGTTTGCCTTCTTCTCATTAGCGCTTGCACTTAACTTGCATTCTGCTGGGCCTCTACGATGATGTATAGGGTTGCATGCTCTCTTTCTACTTCTTTTACATTTTCTCTCTCTTTTTTATTTTCTCTCGTGCGCCCCTTCATATCTAGCTCGGTGTAGCTCTGCGGATTATTCAAGCTGTGGTCGTCGAGCAAGAATAGGGGGCTTGAGAGAAAGCGACAGAAGAAAGGAGATACGTGGATGCAGAAAGAGGGAGATCGAGAGCGCGTGCTAGAACAGCATAGATGACGGCCATTCAAGCCATGAGATGTTAGCCTGCGAGCGAGCCAGCCAACCAACCAGGCATTCAGGCAGTCAGCAAATCCAATGAACGGGGAGACCAAGCCGATGGGTGGCGACGACGACGACGACTATGGCCGTACCGAGAGAAAAACATACATAAAGGGAAAGAGAGAGAGATGGAGGCAGGAGGGAGTGAGAGAGCGTGATCTCACGTGGTGAGCACTGGCTGGCAGCGCCGCCGTCATGGCCGCCCCCCTACTGCTGCCGGTGTAGTCGCCCCTCCTTGTCGGTCACGTTTAACAAACGACTACTCTATCTACCGATGGTTCCGCCTATCGACGAGAACAGACAATAGCAGTGTAAATGAGAGAGAGAGAGAGCGAGAGAGAGAATAAAGAGAGAGTGACAAAATAGAGAGGTTGACAGAGTAGAGAGAGGAGGGAAAATGGGAGAGAACTGCGTCCAACTGACCAACTAAACAGCCAACGACAAAGTATTGCTACCCAAGTACTAGGATTACATAACTTTTACTACTAAAATAAACAAACTTTCGGGCTGACCCTCAGCCAAGATTTAACGTCCACGGTACTGCTTTTCGCATTGCTTTATAGACGGACCCCATAAATACGAATGTGCAAGGATGGCGTTTGAACCCGCGCACCTATGTGTCCCCTTCGATCAGGAGGCGCAGGCAAAAGTACGGCCTACTTTTACTACTACTACTTGAATTAAAAACTACTGCTACCCAAGTACTATTATTACAGTACTTTTACTACTTTTACAGTACTTTTACTACTTCTATAGTACTTTTACTACTACTACTACCCAAATACTACTAGTTCTACTGTGTTTCTGCTAGTCCTCCGAGTGCACACTAGAACCACAAACACGGCCACCTTTACTCGTACTAGTGTTGCTGCCGCTGCTTCGACGGCCGCCGCTATTTACGACTGCGACCACCACTATAGCCACCACCGTCAGCACCACAATCGGCATTCGCAGCCACTAGCAAGCACCATGACCATGACCGGTGCCTGGACAAGGTTCACGACAAGGGCGGACATACACCCGCCAGCCCGCCCGCCCCCTGCTCGTCGCGTCCTCTAACAGGACTGTGGCATTTCGGCCACTGCTCCTCCTCCTGCTACTACCGGAACGTCGACTACTCCACTGCTGCTCCTCCTCCTGCTACTACCGAAACGTCCGCTACCCCACTGCTGCTCCTTCTTCTACCGGACGACCACTACCCCCCACTGCTGCTTCTCCCGCTATCGGAACGTCCGCTACCCCACTGCTGCTTCTCCTGCTACTACCGGAACGTCGGCTACCCCGCTGCTGCTGCTCCTCCTCTTCCTCCTCCTGCTACCACTACTAAAACGACCGCTACCCCACTACTGCTCCTCCTCCTGCTACCACTACCGGGACGAAGGCTACCCCACTGCTGTTACTACTCATACAGCTACAAACTTGACCCTTACGACGCTCTCTACTGTTGACGCCCCACTCGCCCTGCACCATCACACACCGCACCAGGCGCCGCCGTCATCGCCGCTGCCGTACCACCAAATGCCTCTTCTGCCATGATCATGATAATGTTGGCGGTGGTGGTGATGATGATAGTGATGATGGTGATGACGACGACGACAAAGCAGAGGATGATAATAGACATTATGACACAATACACCCCCTATACCATCACCATGTTCGTCACTACCATCATAATCCGGCTAGATACCGGCTGAACCTCTGTCGGTTGGTTGGCCTGACCGTATTGTCTAGTCGTCTGTCTAGCACCGTTAGTCGACCGTTAGGCCAATCTAGCGTTAGGCGAACACACAGAAAGAGGAAGAGAAACAAACCGGTGATGTTACAGGACTCGGACGACGGATGGCCATGGAAGCTGTGGCCGAGAGTCAAGCACCCGTGAGCACTCGGGGGTTGTGGCCGTCACCGCCGCCGCCGTCGCTACGATCCTAGAGAAGGAGGAGCCTTTTGTTCACTGCCTGCCGGGGAGGAGACGAGGGGCAGCATGGGGAAGAAGGGCAGATGCAGAAACTAACCGCGCGGGGGCTCGCCTAGAAGGGAGGGGGGGGGGGGGTTAACGTTGCGGGAAGCGCGTGCCGTCTGAGTAGACATCTATCCGTTCTGACGCTGGTGTTGTTGTTGTTGTTGCTGGAGCTACATACGGCAATTGGGGGCGAGGTGAGTTGGGGATCGTGTAGTCTGGGATGGGGAGAAGCTCATCGGTGGGGGTCGTCGGGTCAGAGAGAGAGAGACACAGAGAAGAGCGACGCTAATTCGTCGTCATCGCCATGCCGGCCTGCCGGTTGGGCACTCACGGACACTCACGTTCACGACGGTCCGTCGTCGTCTGGCATGTCTCTTCTCCTATGGAGGTGGGGTCCGGAGGGAGGCCGTTGCTAGGCTGCGTGCTATGTTTTGGCGCCGGTTTCCAAGGCACGCATCTACATATCTGTGAAGTTGAACTCTCCGAACGCCTCTCATTCCGATGCACTCGCGCTCGCCGGTCGACGCGGTTCGGACTCAATCCTATCAGTTCAGTCGTGAGGAACCCGGCGTTCGGACGATGATTAGTCGTGAGGAACCCGGCGTTCGGACGATGATTCGCGTCTCGCGCGCGTATCCAACGTACGTCCCAGATGCACACACAAGCACGCCATAGGGCGCATGACGCTGATGCATGGAGCGGACGGCGGCAACAAGGAAAGTGCACAAAAAGAAAAGCGAAAGAAGAAGAAGAATCAGAAGAAGAAAATCACGACCACAAGATCCCGGACGAAGGACAAACAACAGCAACAACAATAGCTACTACTCTTAATGGACATTACTATGCGTGGTCGCCTTGGTTGCTTCACTGCAGCTCATATCGAGCTTGTGTCTGGCTCCCTTTCCTCCCTCGGCTATCGATCTGGCCACTTGTTTCGCTCAGCTGACAGCGGTCTGTCTGGAGGTGGCTGCTAAGATTCTATCTTCATCTCGTCAGTGTTATCGCCGGCGCAAAAATCAGATTTTGTTTGCTGATCGATTTGATGTCAGTCTTGAGCGCCTTTGATGGTCACTTGTGGCGCTGTCACCACTGCCGAGACGTCCACGATACTGTAGTTGCTGATATTGTTTGTTCGGGTGTCGTGCTGCTCCTGCTGATCCGCTTCTACTCAGATCCTGCAGATTTCCTACTGTCCCGTGCGTTGCCACTCACCGTTGCCGAACACTTCATCACTCATCTCGTCCATGGCGCGGGAACGGGAGCACAGGGAGAATGTATTGTGATTGATTCTCTGCAGGATGGATCCAGTATCCGTACTAGCTGGACTCATGACTCGAGTCTTCGTCGATTCGTCATCATCACTCGCACATTACCGCGCTGCTCATCGGCCCCGATTCTTCTGTCAGCCCTCACTCGAGCCCGTTCAACCGTGGGTTCAACCCATCATTCGAGCAGAACCGTTTCAGACATGCAAGTTACACGCTGCATTTGAAGTTCGAGTCGCGTTCGCCCCCGGCACGGTCACACGCATTTACACCACCACCTACCTACATACTAACTTCTACTATTACATAAATACCTATCATATCTACCCACTCAATGAACGAATACGATATTATACTGGTGTCATCGGAGCGCCTTCCAACGCCCGTCGGTATGGATACGATTACGTGTTCGATCACCACCGACAACACTTCATTGCAGAAGCGCAACACGCATCAAAGCCACACTCAACGTGCGCAACGACATTAGAGATGGATGTCGATGCGGAGCCAAACCGCGTTCATGCTTCAAAAAAATGTGAGGCTGCCTTGGCAAAGCGCTGTCGACCATGTAGTGTTGCGTGGTGAGTGCCGAGAGGAGGCACGTCAAACACGTTCAATCTCTGCCGCTCGACACACACCTCGATATAGAGCTCCCTTCTCTTTCAATGCATTTGTCGGGCATCGGCACGGGCCAGCGGCCTTTTGCGGCAAAAGCAACAAGCGATTGTTTCACTGACTGATTGATTGATATTGATTGATTGATTGATTAGTAGACTATCAGCAATTCCGAGAGAACCGAAAGCCTTCGTCGTTGTCCGGTCCGGCTCTCAGCCAATCGCTTCTCCCGCTGTTGCAGCTGCTCTTGGTCGTGGTCTAACTCGTGCATGCCCGGTCGTTACGAACTGTGTTTGTTGGTTGTGAATTTGATAGAATATAAAGTTAGATAGAACATACAGAGAAAGAAAAGAAAACAAGAAACATAAGAACAAAATAACAACAACATCATCATCAACACCAAAAAACAACAACAACAACAACGATCTATTGCATTCCTGCTTGGGGTGATCGCACTCATTGCTGTAAATGCATGATCTGGAATGCGAGGCTCTGATACAATCTTCAACCACGGAAGAAGGGCTACTGACGCTCTTGATCGTGTTCCGAAGAAGTTCAATCAGGTAAATGTCTAAGTATGCACTACGGATATACGTTTATAAAAAAGCCAACGAAAGCAAGTACATACACAAAGTTTTATGTCAGTTTTATGTCAGTTTACCTATCATCCTTGTTACGTGTTGTACTAGTAGCAAAGTATTGCGTACGCTAACGTTTCGAATGACAGTTTGCAACCTCGCTTACAATAGCTCACTAAAGATACCGTCGTAAACTAGTTTTAGACTTAGATTTTGAAACCTCGTTTACCTAGTTTCTTACTCGCAGGCCACTTCGTTCCATCCTCATAGCCCAATTTTGCGCGCTTTATCAGACTTTCACATGTGCGCTTTAAAATAACAAGTGACTATTTGGTTCAGAGTTATAGACCTATCAATACACGCCATTACAACCGTACAGTGGTCTGTTTTCGTATAACGTATATATATATATATATATATATATATATATATATACTTTTCTATCTTAAATATTATAGCCTTTGTACGTAAATTGACAGTCGTGCGGTCTGATTGTTTAGCGTTATTTTTACTTGGATTTTTTGTCTGCTTAGTGTCTTACTCACAGTCCCCACCCTCTTAGTCTAATCTTACGCGCTTTATCAGACTGTTATATATGTGCTTCAATATAACAAGTGACTATTTAGTTTAGACCTATAAATACACGTTAATGCAACGGTGCAGTGGCCTGTTATATATATATATATATATGAGTGCGATTGTTTAACTCCCTTCATGACATGGAGCCAGTCGTTAACGCTTTTCGGACGCTATACTATATGCAACGGTATCTTCCAATATAACACTCGACTGGTAAGTGGATACGTTGGACCAGCAGGTGATGCAAAGCAACAAAAAGGTAGCTCAGCCCTTTCCAGAATTTCACATAAACCAGCTGAGATCAAACAAACGTCACGATTTTCCTGCTGCGGAGTTTCCGGGGAAGGCCACAGACAACGACGTTTAAACTTGAGTGAGCTATTGTGACAAATTGCATGCGGATTAAAAGGCACTAAGCCATTGCATTGTGCACAATATGCCATTCGATATTCAAACCCAATATTAAATATTTTTTAACTGTTTGATATATTTCAAAATTATATTATAGGAGTATATATAATATATATATATATATATATATATATATATATATATATATACGTCCTGAGAGTCCACTCGAACAAATTAACTACATTAAACATAAACATTTTTGGTATCATTGAAGTTATTTTGTCGTTGTTTGTTGCATTGCTGTATATATATACTACTATATATATAGAAGGACTGAATAGCATGAACATTTTTGAATCGGATCTTTCACATAGGCTCAAATGTCTCCAAAACCCCGCCACCACGAAATTAATTCACGGACTCTAACATCCGGCTGGCAGCTGCATCGACTTGTTTTGATGACAGAAGAAAAACGGAAGGTGCTCCTAACACAGCTCCTGCACGGTTCTGTTTGTGTGAATGAGCGTCCAATCCTGTTCCCTAAGGTCGGTCTCGGCGGTGGTTTTGCGCGCCCAGGGAAGTAACATAGTCCGTCGAGAAGACTCGGCCGTCGCATTTTGCTGTTGGTTCCTGAAAATCAAAGAATTTGCCAGTTGCCGTAATTTCGGCCCAAACTATGGTTTCGACCCCTACATTACTCTGCGTTCCGCAGCTTCCCTGGCAGTTTGGGTAACAAAAGCAGTCGTTTTGGCTGTATAAAGTGGTTAACCAGCAGATCAAACTCGCCTTTATCTGTGTCACAGCACGTCGAGGTTGCAACCATGCCGAAAATGCTTTAGCAAAATGTTTGCACAAAATCAACATTTTTGTCTTATTAGGATCTGTTAGTTCCTCTGTCTTTGCATGGAACGATGTGCAATCTAAGGTCTTTGTTTACAACCCATGTGAGACTCCGATCTTGCACCTTTCGATCTGGAATTTGTAGCGAGCCGCCTTAAGGACTGACAGAGGTTTCTTCTAATTTTTGAGCGCGCTTGCTCAACAAGTTTTGACGTCATTACAGAGCGTTCACTGGTCTGTAAGGCTGTTTAGGTGGCTGATCAGCACCTTACATGAGAGAGCTATGTGGCTTGTCACCTCTCCACATTTGTGAGACTACAGGGTAGATCAACGATTGATGCACTTGGAAAGTGACGTACCATAGCGTGCTGTCACAACTGACAGCTTTCGGAACCAAATCGCATCTTCCGGTTCCGATTCCGTGCGCGGATGCCGGCGGAATCTCTAGCCTCAACGGAGATCAAAATGGTCGAAGTTGCCAGACTGCTGATCGTCTTGTTCTATATTCCCGAAAACTTTTGACACCTGCAAGAGAGTTTTCGGTTGATGAGTACGCCAGTCGTGTTGTTTCAGTCATTCGACAATGCGTCTACGAGAGGCGATCTAGACGCAGCTTCCCTTGAATGAACGCAGAACAGTGTAAGTTTACACATTACGTTGCTCAAGCTTATATTCTGCCCCGATTACAAAACGTTATGCTGCCATTATATCCATGGTTTAACAGGGCGTACAAACAGATGATTAGATCAGACAAAAGGGACTACGCTTTGAATGAAGAAAGCCATCTCATTCTGGAGGCCATGAGACAGCCGTATAAATGAATTCAAAGCAAATCCCGAACCGTCACTTGCTCTATTCTAATTCTGAGGAGTTGAGGGGGACAATCTCAGTCCCCTCCTATTCTCTGTTCTCGTTTCAGGAGTTTCTTGTCATCAATAATTACTAAACAACACACGTTCGCCTAGGTGTTGCTCTATGCTGACGATCTGGTTCTGTTCTCCAGAAGTCGTCTTCACACTTTGCAGGCGCTTGCAACTCTGCAAAAGTATATGGATGCTAATGGCCTGGTTATAAATGCGGACAAAACATAGGCTATTAATTCAGGAGAGGTGGAAGACTGGCTAGCGATGGTGGGCTCCATCTTCAGGGAAACCCTGTCGAGTACGTAAACACTTCACCTACTTTGGTGTCGAACTAACAACCACTGGGTTGTGCTTTACGCGACATGTTAAGGAAAGACTCTAGACTCAAAGCTACATTCCTAAAACGCACTCTAAGCGTCCACAGAACAGTCTGCAACCGATTTGTCTACCTGGCGGCTGCTGGAACATCTCTCTTCACAGAAAACTTTGCAAGCGAAGCTTCAACCTGCTTTGCACTGAGGCGTTTAATCGGCACATTCGGAACTGGGAGGCGGAAGTAACCGATCGCGATCCAGCATCCTTTCAGCATGGATTTCAGCATAAATGTGTGTTCTACCTAGCCACCATTGAGCTACGCGCTTTTCTGAATAGCCAACTTGCAGAAAAATGTAATTAGTGTAACCCTTTAACAAGAGAGAAAAATGCTAGACTTTATGCACCCGCTCCTCTCGAGAATTCCTTATATAAATAGTATTTAAAATATCAGAAACGGTTTGCGCCCATAGAGGAAGTCACTGTATCCAGTGCGCATGCTAGAACCAGCCAGGTCTGAAGCTCTTCCTTTGGAAGGGACCGTAGGGCACATGTACTCCAACCCGAGAAAAGGGTTCACGTTTGCAAACTGTACACACAAACACGGGCAATAGCCTTTTTTGTAAAATTCCCTTACTTGTTACAATTGCTGAAAATATGTAGTTATGGAAATTGTAAGCTCAATAAGAATGAATTACTTACTGAATTAAAATAAATTTGCTGTTCAAAGAAGACGACCCCATAAAAATATGCAATATCAAAATTGAATTAGAAATATGATCGTACAGTATTCATGACTAAAGGGATTTGGGGTGACTGGTTTAACCAGCATATTGTAGCTTATAAATTAAGGAACGGCTTGCTTAAACATGCGTGAAGGTAAACTAATCGAGTTGAGTCTTCAACTCTTTAACTTTATGCCGTCAGTAGGGGACGCCAAGACGACGACATATATTACTTTAATAAGTACTAGATTTAGTCAGAATCAGATCACCGTGGACACTTAATATTGCGAGCTTTGAAACGGCTTCCTTTGAGCTGCCCGAATACGTCCAATTTTATATGGGTAACTAGTGCACAACAAGCAAACATCATCATAAATATACGCTGAGATAACTCGCTTCGTGAGTAACCTTAGCGCTTCAGTGTGACTCTATTTCGAGCCAGTCCATGGACACCACTTGGCATGATTTTAGTCACATTTCCATGCACAGATGACCTTAAAATGAATTCGCCAATAACCATTCATGTCGGACACAGCCGACAACCTATTGACAAAATATAATTCAAAATATATGCCAATAGAAAAGGTAGATGCCGAGGACTTGCCTCTTTGCCGATTATTATTATTATTAGGTCTGACATTTTATTTCAAATCCTTTAAATATGTACTTTACTCCATGGCGCACAAAATAGGTGCCGCGTTCCTTCTGCAAACGGCCAAAGACAACGCTTGCCTCACGAATTGACCCCTCTCTTCGGTCGCTCATGACCTCCTGAATTCGCTTACTTAAATCTTTGAGAAATACTTCGGTTCCCTTGTTGATTGGTCCTAGTGTCTCCATAGCGATAGGCACAAAAATATATCTTGTTTCCAGTCCAACGTATTTAATTCGTTTTCTGGCGTCCGCGTGCTTTGCTACCCACCCGGCTCAACTGATCTGTGATGTAAATAGGAAGCCGCGGTTGTGCACGAAACCGTTTGATCCCAAGCTAAGGACTTCTCGTGTGACCATGATACAATGGTCACCCCATCAGGTCTTTCTTTGCCAGCGGATACTAAACCTCTTGGTTCAAGTGTAGATGGTATACCGGCGTTCCTGAGAGACCTCGTAATCACACGGTTTAGTTCAGCATCTACTTCTTCTGGACGATCTACCGGTGCTCTTCAGGCAACTCAGTGGGTGTAGTCCACTGGAATCTACCATTTCTCCACACAATTGGCACTAAAACGGCTCGCAGACGGTAGCGCCAATTTTTAGTGCTGAATATCATGCGAAAGGAGTTGGGATCCAGCATGGTGCCGAGCTGAGGCGAGGGTAAGGCTTTCGGCCAACCCCTTCTGAAGTTATCTTGTGCCGCTAAAAATACGGCGCGGTCTCTCCGGAAAACAAGCTCCTCTAGGATCTCTCTGCTCTTTTTTTGCTTTTGAGCTCATCTAGGTTATATGGGCTGGAATATTTTTTTAAAGGGCCCGGGTTTAGCATAGTTCTAATGTCCAGTGTCCCGTGCTTTACTGGTTTCATGCCTTATCTGTGGTCGAACTGCCTTCTCCACTAACAAGGCTGCCACCGGACCAAATCGGACCAGTTAAGTAGTGTAGCAGACAGGAGCTAGGCCAATGACACTTCTTATTCCTAGACCACCTTCACGTATCGGAAGACTTGCCCTCTGTGTTCTCTTCTGAATTGACGTTAAGGACTTCACTAAGTATGTCTCTGCGGACGTCATCATACGCGGTTAATTCTTCAGGGCAAAGCAAGGGAGTATTTCTGCGATCTCCTGATTTGTTTCCTCTCTCTTGTAAACCTAGCCCCCGACTGCAGTAATCTCACGTTTTGAAGCATTTAGTGTCAGTCCCCTATATTCTTCAAACTGCAGCATTCTTCTTAAATCTGTTGCTATGATACTCGCAGGACCGGGAATCTATTTTCTACACGTTGAAAGGACTCTGCAATTGCAATACTAGGTCTGATATACCGAGACTGAATAGAGCAGGACTTAGCGGGTCACCCTGCTGAATGCCTGTTTTCGAACGCAATGTTGAAGTTGTGTCCCATGTTGAGAGTAAAGGATCTTTGTAACTTTGCCAGATGATAGGCAAAAGCTCTAGACTTTTCTTCATCACTGCATCTAGTATCCTGTCCCTTCTTAACGTAATAAATGCATTGCAGAAACCAAGTTTAACTAGAACTTACTTGGACCTCAGTTTCCAAGAGGGCGCGAGTAGCATGTACTAGTGTTTCTGCGCCGCCTTTAACAGCCACTTCAACTTGGTGTGGCAGGAACGCTGTCAAAATTGCTTTTTTATTTCTCGCAATTGCTATCTTTGCAGCAATCCTACCCAAAGTCAATCCGATTATTATTGGTCTCTCATATACACAACTTCAGAAACTATAGCGCATTAATCGGCGACGATAAGGTGGCCTGGCTTGGGCTCCAATATGTTTTCGCGGCACAAATTCAAACCATATCAAACGTATTTGATTAACACAGCTACCTTAGAATGTGTCTCGAAACTCCGGTTCGCTAACGGTTAGAAGACATAGCGTTATGACTGATGCATATTTATCAATAAACAATTAATGATTCATATTCATAATGCGTATTGTTTCCACAAATTCAGCTGTGTTAAACGATCATAGAAAGCTCATATTTATTTTATTTAAACAAAGTAGTGATACTAAAATGAGTTTGATATACAGAGTGGTGTTAATGAAATTTCTAAAAATCAATAATACAAATTATAGAGCTCGTTAAAGCAAATATTTTTTTAACATGGTCTCTAAGAAGAATTGCTTCGGAGTGAGAGTCAAATATGACAATTTGTGACACTGGTGTTTTTGCCCTACATAAGAACATAGTTGCGAGACGACTAGTATTTCTATACAAAAACTTAGGCATCGTCGTGTTCGTGAGAGAATTCTTCTTTTTCCTAAGAACACATAACGCTCAGCAGAAGATGCGAGATAGTCGTTTAGAAGGGAATTCGCAAAAATGAAGTTATTTTTTAACCTTCACGCTTAAAACCTTTATATTAGAGCTGAAATAGGCCTACTTAGAATTAGATGTGCTGACTACAATGAACGGCGGGGTAACGTTCTAGGAGAAACGCCTTTATTTAAGCAGATACCACCTAAAGTGTAGGAGGTACATATGGACCAACGCAACCAAGTAGCTGCAGTTCTTATGGCAAATCAATAGCGTAAACATTTGCTATTGGACTTGGCTTTATTTGTCGCAAGTCCGTTGGATCTAGTCCGGCCTTGCTTGACTGCTAGAGGACCTTATACTAGAGAACAGCCTCTGCGAGAGAAGCTCAAACATGACAAGTACGAGGATGTTATAGCTACGGCCGTTCTATGATCTGTCCAAAGGTGGAGATTAAGTTTTCAGTCAGTTTTGAATAGTTGACACTAAGAACAAATGAGTTCAATTTATCTTGTTTTTTTTTGTCAGTCAAATGAATACTTGATTAATTGTGGGTAAGATAGGGAGTACAATTGTGTCCCCAACTGAGTTACTATGTTTCCCTCTTGTCCACACGTTCCCGTCGGTAACAGGGAAGGACTGCCCTACTAAGATTTGCGCGTGAGAACCCCCAATACAACGAAAACTGTACACGTATATCGATAGATCTTTTTTTGCCACAATAGGGTTACCTCCCTTTTGTCGCGATGATGACAGATAGCTAACCCGCGACTGTCTCAAGCGAGCGTGCCGTGAGGGGTCCCACACCTTGTATCGCATCAAAAGCTAGGTGGTGGAATTGGTTATCGGCGCGTCAGTCAGTGCACTTGCGTAACTTGGCTTGTTCAGCCTGGACGACTCAATGGTCAGGGCGGAATGCGTCTGTTCCGTGCACACGCGAAGGGCTTGGAGGGCAAAAGTGCCACCCCGTACGAATAGAAGGAGAGTTATACCATCATGCCTGCGGCCACCCGTAGGAACCAATCTGACAAGTTTCCATATACAAGAGAGGCTGGCGGACCGAAGCGATGTGGCAATGGTGTCGCCAATTGATGTATGTCGGTTCCAATATGGTTAGAGCTGCCACCGGACAAGAAGTAATGCTAACCGCCGCCTCTCCGAGTGAGAGTGAAATTATGAATTATAGTAAGTGTTATACTGATGAAGCTGGCCGGACATCACTTGGGTTGTGGTGTGTGTAAACGCAGATTCGATCCTGGGTGTGTTCGTGTGTTCGAACATGTTAGGAATGTAAAAACAAACGCATTAGAAAAAATGGCTTGTTCGCATTGGTGACGCGCTTAAGTTGTCCGTTTGGTCATCACAGGCCGTCGGAAGGAGCTCTTGGCAAAAACCCCTCATAAAGTAGCAAAAATTCCGAATAAAGCCGACAAAGTTCCCTCTAAAACAAATTAGCATCATGAGTGTAATCATAAGCGACAATATTCGGAAAGAGATCTTCTCTGATCTCTGAAGGAAATAATTTCCTAAAATGTAGCATTGGGAGATTCAGGTGTAAGGTCGTTTGGCACATCAGAGAACACGTGGACCTGGACTGGATATCAGGTAGTGTTCGAAATGTCTAGGAAAAATACAAGCATGATTGTGTAGCACGTGTATTGGCGTGGCAAGTTCCTAAATGAAAAAAATTGTTAGTTTAATTGGGAGACAGTAAGTAGACAGTCTTTGAACGAAAAAAAAACGGTGAAGGGCAATTTTGGCTTAGGAGGTTGACATCTGTACTGCACAGTTTTTAAAAAAATGCCTGTGTAGTGAAATTCATTATAAGTATAACATGAAATTGTGCGCGAAATTCAATTAAAATTTAGACAGAAAACGGCGAGAGAAGAATTTTGTTTTGGTATTTTGATTCTTCAATCTCTTTTATTTTATGTGCCGCTAAACTATCGACAGCACCGGACGGTTGAATGTTCAGCTGCTAATAGCCGAGTATGTCGAGCAAATCCGTGGAAAGTTTTTGAGGATTAAAGACTGAACCAATAGTTAATCGCAATTAGTTGAGAATGTTTGTGCCAGAAAGTGTAATTCTGCCACATAATGAATTAGCACTAGATTACGTACACAAGGTGCAGGACTTTAGTCTTCCTATTTGAAAGTTATTTCACGATAGTCCCCTAAGCTACATGTGTATTGTATTTTATACAAGGGCAAGCTGGTAGAGCAATGATATACATATGTACGCATCGAGTTGTGCACCTTGAAGAACGATTTAGATAAGCAGCAGGGGAAAAAGCTAGCACACTTGAGGATTTATTTTCTTGTGTAAAGCTCTTAAGGTTTTCGAAAGATTTGAAGCTTCAAGGCTTTCTGAAAGATGGCGATACTAGCGCCTCCTCCGTAACAGCAGTTACCATAATGTCGGGCTTTTTGCCGGGAAGAGAGTGTGACGTTACTGAACCAAACTCTAGCAGGACGAGAATTGGTCGCCGAGAGCCAATCCCAAAATTGTGAACATAGTAGGGTCAGGGACACGTGTATATATACGTGTGGAGTTAGTGAAGAAATATGTGTAGGATAGCAGTGTCCGTTAAGCAGCGCGGGCATAACAGCGTCAGTTAGCGGCAATGCCGAAGCAAGCTAAATACATGGCGCCAATTAGAAGATGCCGCCACCCTACTAGAAAAGACGCGGGAAGTTACTAAATGCGCGGGCAATCTGTGAGTATATAAGGAGGCGTGAGAATAAATGAGTCAGTAGCTGTTGCTGCAAGCAAGACAGAGGACGTGTGTTGGTTGAGCGCGAGAATGGCGAACTCGTAACGGTCGCCGGCCAGTCATGGAGGTGGTGGACACTACAACTGGCACAGTCGACAGGATCCGGAAGAAAGGAAAGTGAGGAGCCGAAAGTGTGGCAAGTTTGGCCATTTCGGCCGGAAGTGTACGAACGCGGCAGAATGTGCAGGCGATCGGCGTGGAGGAACGGCCACGCTGGGATCGTTGGACCAACGGCGAATGCATGGAGGCAACTGAGGATGCACATGAGGATGAGCGAGCGCGAGTGGACGAACCGAAGGAGCACCCAGACGGGAGAAGAACGGCAGTAGGAACCAGGTTCGTGCGGTCGTGCCCGGCGACTGGGTCAGTATACGGAGACCAGCCGCCGCCTGGTGCGCCACATGATGAACGTGAAGACGACAGCGCACCGCTCTGAAGGACGTCCACGGCGAGTTAGACGCGCACCAAGCCATTTACGGGAGTTCGTGAGCAAAGACGGGATAGAATTCAAAACAAGCCTGCGAAGGGGGGAGAATGTAAGTCAGCAGTGTTCGCTAAGCAGCGCGGGCATAGACAGCGTCGGTTAGCGGCAATGCCGAAGCAAGCTGAATACATGGCGCCGATTAGAAGATGCCGCCACCCTACTAGAAAAGACGCGGGAAGTTACTAAATGCGCGGGCAATCTGTGAGTATATAAGGAGGCGTGAGAATAAATGAGTCAGTAACTGTTGCTGCGAGCCAGGCAGAGGACGTGTGTTGTTTGAGCGAGAGAATGGCGAACTCGTTACGATCGCCGCCCAGCCATGGGGGTGGTGGACACTACAATATGCATACAAGCATATTGTTCTCCTGGCATCACTGGAGGACCACAGTCGTTAAGCGAACACGAAAAATGCACAGACTTTCATAGAAGAAGACTAGCCCGGCCTCACCCCATACCTAAAGTACAAGAACCGTAGAATACAGAAATACCTAGACGTTCATGTTCGAGGTTTAGCCCTGTCAGTTCTAGACCAATTAAATGTGCTGCGGATTATAAGCTACAGGTTCTGTTCTAAAGCTGGCACAGGCCCCTCTTGCGCACGATGTGATGTTTATCCAGAAATACTGTTTAAATCATAGCACACTTCGTGTTTAAATTCGACAACTGTTACTGCTAGGAGTGCTAGTTGAATCAGCCCTATGGTGAGAGAGGACATGCGTGCACACGTCAACCGGCACAGGTTTGGGAAAAGAAACTGGAGATATATTCGTTCGTTTATGAAGTAATAATAATAACATGCGTAGGGAACATGCCAATCCCATATGCTATTTGCTGTATACACTAAAAAACCGACGGTACAATTATTTGAATCAAGTGAGAATACAGCGCCTCGTATCGGAAGGCTCGTTGAGAAAGCATGTGAGAAAGAATATGTTAGAATCCCACGACTGGTATTTGTCGATGACTTCTCTCTGATGGCCAGACCTGCAAGAACGTGGAAACCGCACCACTCAAAAAACGTCTACATTTAAAGGCGAGTAAAAAGCAGTCGTTATCTTGTCGAATAACTGCCGCACAGGAGACTTCGGTATATTAAGAATGTGATATAAGAACCTAATAAACCTTCGGTATATTATGATAACCTGACTAGATGATGCGAGGTGATCTAGAGTATTGAAACTTCTAACCGATGTACAGTTATATAGTATTTTTGAAAGAGATACGGTACGTAGCTAGGTTGAAAAAATACCGCGACAGAAATGGACACTTTTAACATTAACGATGTCAGGGATATCGTAATATATAGATTGCATTAGTTAGAGCAGTTTCGACTTTTATAAGAGTATAAGTGAATCGATGCCTTACTTAAGAAGTATCGTTTTAGAGGGCATGTGCGTTGCTCCGAAATCAGCCCCAGAGCAATATACTTGGACACAAAAGCGACCTTCTTAAAATTCGAAAGTTGAGTTTAGCTAGTTTGATTTGCTAAGTTTAGCAGTCGAGCTTGTCTGCGATTGTAGTAGAACCAACCCGAAAACTTCGGTATCTGGCAAATACCGAAGTATTTGCCATTGAGTATTTGCCCTATTGAGATAAGGCTCACTTAAATAAGCCCAGGCCACATTTCCTGTGGTCTAGGCCTATTTAATTGAGCTACTACAGCAAACGTTTGGTAGGTGCGTGATCTCCCAGAATGCAGACGTTCCGTGGCCACCTCGTTCGAGCGACCTGACGTCCATGGGCTTTTTCTGTGGGATTTCTTCTCCAGGTGCTCGCCAGTAAGCCCGCTTCCGTCGATGAGCTGAATACAAATATATAGCGAAAGCTTAATGCCCAAGTTGTGCAAAAAAGTCATGAACAATCGTGTATCTCATATATGCAATGCCGAGAAGTCCCGGGAATACGGACCTCTTACCTCGTCCACTCTGTCCTTTATGTTCATCTAAGGGCTTGAAAGTACTCTTCCCGCATCTTGTACAAACGGCCGATTTCTTGAAATAGTTAACCATTTCCGTTGTACCTTCGTGTTGCTCAAGACTCTATGACTCTCCTTTCAGTACGAATATGAGCGAAGCACACGCCAAGGAGGTAACAAAAGATGCCTCGGCCACATTTGTAGCTCAACTGCCTAAGACACACATACGGCTGATAGCGCTTAGCAAACTACCGTTTAATCTTGAGGCACTTTATACCTTTATACCGCGTATTCAATGGAGATTGATGCAAAGTTCGTCATTAGAAGTTGCACAGAAAGTCCAGCGATCCGCGCCAAAAAATGAACGAATCTCTTCAAATGACTCGTACGCAGACTAGTCAAGTCACGGGGCATGAATGCCACATGTACAATATGTACAATAGACGAGGCCAACTGTTTAGCAGAGATGACTGTGTATGCAGCTTTTGGGAACATTGCGGTATTGGACGCTGTCACATATACATACACTTGTGTGCAACGAAGTTCACAGAACGCCCTTAAGCAAAGCACGCATCGGGTATGTATTGTCAAGCGTTGTGTAAGCCAATGTGTTCCCGTTAACGATCTGAATGGTGAAGCAAAGAAACCTCAAAATGGCTATTGGTTGGTGTGTTTGTGTTGCTTTTGCTGTAGTTGTTACCGCAGCTTATATCTGGTGGCGATGTGATCGTCTCTTGTTGTTGTCGTCGTCGTCGGCGTTTAGCTTCGCTTTGTTACTGGCTATTTTTGTATCACTTGTAATTGCTGTTATCGCTTCTGCTATGCAGGTTTGTATGCGCTGCAGGCTGCAGCTAGCTACGGCATTCAGAGGAGTATATATTAGTGATAATTATGAATACCGAGTAGACGCTTAACGGCGTCTCTCTTTCTCTCGCTTGCTCTCTCTCTCTAGAGGTTCTCTCTCTCTCTCTCTCTCTGGGAAATGTATCACTTTATCGTCCTCCAACAACTCGAACTCGGCAAGGTATAGTATGAAATTATTGTAGTAGACACTGCAAGCAAAGTTCACAAACTTCGCGCCCAGATGCGGACTAAGCATGCGGGTTTGTTGTGGTCGGTCCTTTATCATTATTCAGCGACTATTGTCGTTGTTGTCTTTGTTGTTGCTTAGGCTTTTGTTGTTGTCGTTGTTGTTGTTGCTTAGGCTTTTGTTGTTCTAACTGTCGTTATTGCTTTTGCTGTTATTTTTGCTTAAGTTGTTGTTTAGGTTGTTCTCGCTGTTGTTGTTGCTGTTGTCGTCGTCGTCGCCGTCGCATGGGCCACGAACTGAGCTGAAGGCTACGCACATTTCACGGCGCACGTACCAGGCAATTAAGCTCGCTTAATCATCGACTCTCCGGTGCGGCCGGCGTTGGCTGGCGAGCGAAAGCTGGGTTGGGAATGGGGGGCGGCGGCGCCACCGTCGCCGCCCTTGCTGTTGGAGTAGGCGGCAGCATTGGCGAGGTGGTCGTGCGCCGCATTGTTGCCCCATGGAGACTAGCTGGACTTTGGTGCTCCCGACCGCCCCTTGCCTGCGCGCCTGGCTGGACTGGCTGACTGGTCGCAGCTGCTCGGACGTGAGCGCACCCCCCCCCCGTGCTAGCTCCAACTACTGATTCCGTTACTAGCACTGCTGCCGCTGGCACGGGGCACTACCATTAGCAACAACAATAAGAACACCAGCAACCCCAACAACAACTACAACAACTGTGGCACTCCCAAGTACTAGTATGTTGTTATATGAGTAAGTATTTGTCACAGCAAGTATATATAACACAACGCCTGTTATGGCTTCGCCTAAAAGATATATATATATATATGTGTATGCGTTCGCTGTACGGACGAGCGATATACAGCGTTCGCTGTACAGATGCCACGACCCTACGGCTGACCGGAGTCGGGACGCTCTTGCTATGATGATCTAGGAGTAGCCGATGCGCGAAAACTCTCGACTCGGCGTGCCATTCAGGTACTACTGGCCTTATATGAACACCCCCCACTTTGTCTTCGGCCTTCTCAGCATTGTCTTCTGCACAAGCATGTTATGTTGTTGTTGCTCAAATTATTGTTGTCCTTTCTTAAGTTGTTGTTGTTGTTGCTGCTGGTGATCATGTTGTTGTTGTTGCTGGGTGATCGTATTGTTGTTGTTGTTGCTGGGTGATCATGTTGTTTTTATTGTTGTTGCTGTTGTTTTGCTTGTCTCCC
This sequence comes from Dermanyssus gallinae, assembly GCA_003439945.1. Lineage (NCBI taxonomy): Eukaryota > Metazoa > Arthropoda > Arachnida > Mesostigmata > Dermanyssidae > Dermanyssus > Dermanyssus gallinae. Next base: position 145,364 of record QVRM01007124.1, on the reverse strand, counting down.
GTCTCTCTTTCTCTTTCTGTCGCCTTGTTTTTTGCCGCCCTTCTCCGCTTGCCTCGCCCATTTCGGTTTCTCTTCACAGGGTCGTTTGTCTGCTCGAGTTTTGGGTCGCATCGTCGCAGACGGAGTTGCCGCACCACGACAGCCCCATTATTTTGAGCACCGGACAATGCCGATAGAACAATGTATGACAATGACGATGATGATAGCAGCAGCAGACCGCAGGCACGTGACCGCTGACTAAGCACGGGCGAACCTCTACAGAGAGTGCCGCACACGGACAAATACTTATAAACATACGGTCACGGTTTGTTACTTTGCGCACAGAGATCTTCTACGGACGTGGACTAACACGCGTATTGTGCTGGTACACACATATAAAGATGAGTAGATATATATATATATATATATATATATATATATATATATATATACCTATAATATAATGTAATTTTAAATACATATAAGTATCAAGAGAGAAGATACATCAAGAATATAATGATTGTAACAATAACATTGGTAGTTTACTAGGTTTGTAATAACAATGTAATACTATGAGTAATTTCCAGACTGACATCGCTTGTGTCCCATGCGCGAGCAGATGAGAAGCGGACACCCGGCCGATGACAATGCGGTGATGGCGTCCCCCTCGTGTCCTCTCGGCTGCCGGCCTATCATCCTTGTAGGTCCGTGATAACGTTACAGCGGTGCTGACAGTCATCTCAATCGGGTCACGGGTTCAGGCGGATCGTAGCAAGCTAGCTAATTATTCAGGCCGATCAAACAACCCTTTGTACATATCTTTCTACGCATACGACATAGATCGTGTCGTTTGTAAAGTTCCGATTTAACCGATTTTGTCATCCACCAAACATGCGCATCAAACATTTACAAAACCGCTTATAGGAGAAACAAAAAGTTTGTTTGTTGTTGTTGATTTTGGAGGTCTCGAAAATGCGTAATGCATATACATGCGCTTCTGGCGCCACCTAGCAACAGCATCAGCAGGTGTGAGAAGCGCAAACTTACTAAACCGATCCTGAACCCGTTTTCCCGTACAAGAAACTACTCCCTTCTATTCAGAATCTAAGATTACATTCGCATTACTTCGATAAGAAGAAGATAAAAAGACTAGAATGTTATTTTGATTTAGTTAAGACAACTACAGCAACGCTCAGCGTTGTTGTTGTAGTTGTCTTTATCTAGTAGGTGGCGTCGGCTGGCTTTCACACACCGCTTTCGGCCTTTGCGGACGTAGTCCAATCTACAACAGAAGGCACTCGGCGAAGGGCTGGTAGTAGCGGCGACAGGCAGCCGGGGGAGGCCCCAGCTCAGAGAGGCCTTGAGGCATTCAGCGAGGCCCCTAGCTGGCGAGAAGGGCAGGAGGAGGAGGAGGAGAAGCAAGAGGCGGCACCAGCAGTAGCAGCAGCGGGGGCGCGTGCGACAGTCATTCGTGGCGGGTCGCCCCAGGTCTGGGCGGCTGGGAGGCCGGCCAGCTTCAACCATCCGGAACAAAAAGCACGCCCAGAATGCTCCTATGGCGCCGCTAGCGGCTGCAGCTGCTGCTGCTGCCACTACTACTACTACTATAGCCAGCAGATCTATTGCCGGGCCTGCAGATCTACTGCCGGGCCTGCACGAGCATCGTAGTGGTGCTTGCTCATGTTTTAGCATACTCAGACTCCAGGCTTCGGCCCCGGCCCCGGCCCCCACTGTCACTGTGCTCGAAATGCCTAACACAGCTACTGCAGACAGCCCGGCATGCAGTAGGGCAAGGGTCAGACGATGGCTGATCAAACAGCGCTACAGATGAACTAGAACGTTTAAAAACAGACGAATGGTGTCGCACTCGACGCAGCAGAGAAATAGCTGCACGTATTATGTAAATAGGCAGAGAGAAGTAAGGCAGAGAGAAGTACGGCGCAGAGAATGTGCCGTGGTACGAAATTTAACTACCAGTCCTCGTAGTTAGGTCTACGTCGTGGTTAGTTGTCGAATGGATGGAATTTCGTTTATTTCGGCAGGGCGGTGTCTGAGATGATAGCGTTGGAATATCGTATTGATTCGGTAGGTGGTGAAATGTTGAAATGGGCAGGCCTGGCGGCAGGACACACAAACCGCGGCGGCGAGAGTGACACACTGTCTGGACAAAGACAGCCGATTAGAACATTTGAAAAACATATTGAAAAAACCTTATAAATCTATTTGTTCTTGGGATTATTGATTTGTTTAATATTGAAAGCTAACAAAATAATAAACAAATCATTTGAGATTTTTTTTGAATGGCCTATTAGTTCGTGGGAGCCACAATTTGGGCTGTGTCTCATAGCTCCAACATTACCACTCCACTACCTTTGAATTTTATTAGTTATTCTAAAACCTTTGCGGGTTGGATAGCAGCCAACATTTAACGTTTACGGGTTTGCTTTTGCATATCTTCAAGTAAGACGGACCCCATAAATACAAATGTGCAACGCTGGGGCTCGAAACTGCGCACCTCCTATGTGTCTCCTCCAGTCGCAAGATGCACGCGAATGCACCACGCCACCGGGCTCGACTCATTAGGTATTCTGAAAGCAAGCAGATATAATGAAATCTAACCTTTATTATATGGTTCATATGTCTATGCAGCATGAACGTTTTACTAGCTGCACTTTCCGCTGGTATAGCTGCACAGGTTCCGCTTAATCTATTATGTAAATCATGTGTTCTTTCAACGGTAGCAGAATTCATTATCTTGGACTGACTACGATGTTATGCGATCTTACGGTGAAGATACATACGTATATAAGCAATACAAAGAAAAATGATAAAATTTGCATTCAACTGCCCTTTTAGTTGGGCCAGGAAGTTTCTTGAGGGGGAAGAAGAGATGTCAAAATGTTGAGAAGATGCAAATGGAAAAAACAAGATGCAAATGGAAGTCCAAAGTAAGCTAAGATTTAGTACTAGGATTAAAAATGTCACAAATAAAACATGAATTAAACAGATGCAGCTAGTGAAGACGACACTAAGGGTCAAAACGAAGTGTGATCGCAGAGTAGAGTTCCAGTAGCCAGGGGGATTGAGTACAAGATTCAGCAATGGGCGAGAGCAAGGGAGAGTATCGGAAAAAAAGGTAAAATTGAGAGTAAACAAATCATATACATACATGCAAACGGAAATTGGTGATGGGTTCCAGATCAAGTTTGGCAGGTATATATATAAAAAGGAAAAGCGGGATAGGGGCGGGCTAGAATAAGTATACGATAATTCAAGAGCGAGTGAGCTATTGGCAGATGCCAGGGCAGGAATGTTGGATACAAGGATACAAAAGGCTAAATATAGGGAGAGGCAAGGCACAGAATGTCGAGCATGTGGGCTAGGGAGTGAGTCAATCGAACATAAAAGTGCATACCGCCTTCACTTGTGTCCATGTACCACATTAAATATTTGTTACTGGACTTACACTTGTTGATGTCGCTAGCAACAAATCGGAGAAGGTTTCTTGGAAGCCAGGTAAATAGCTTAATCACGCGCCTCAGGTTTTGATTACTGGTCTTCGAGTTTTTACTTTGTTTTTGCAAAAATCTATCTACCCTGTCGAGATATCTACCGAATGTGAAATCGATGATTGCGAAAGATATAGATAGACGGTAGTCTCTTCATTCAAGTATTCAGCACAACATAGACAAAATCATAGATACAAGAGTACGAAGAATCGGACTTCAACAAGATGTCGCGCTTATTTTACTTTCGGAGAGAAACAACGATAATATTTACCTGCCCCCTGAAATAAAAATCAAGTCAGATCAAAGAGCCTTCTTTTTTTCTTCAACAAAGAGCTTTTTTTTTTCTTTTCGGGGCTGACTCTCAGCCAAGATTTAACGTCCATGGGACTGCTTTGCGCATTGGTTCACAGACGGACCCCCATAAATACAAATGTGCAACGGTGGGGCTCGAACCCGCGCACCTATGTGTCTCTTCCGGTCGCGAGGTGCAGACGCATGCCACCACGCCACCGGGCTCGACATCAAAGAGCTCTAGGGGCTCGTAACTGTTTAGATTTACCTTGCATTAATGAGGCCAGACGACTTAATTTGGCGGATGCCTACTTTTACTGCACATGTGTACTCGAGCTAACCGGGCCGAGTCGCTGTATTGATTTGATAATTCAACAAGTAAGTTTGTGTACAAGTGGATTTATTGGTCATAAATCCACCTATATGCAGAGATCATCGTTGTGTGAGACAAATTGGCTAAGCTCATTTTCCCTCAGAAGAAGTTGGTTAAAAGAGTTAAAGTTGGTTAAAAGACGGCACTTCAGTATTCACTTTTTTTTTAGAATTTATTTTGGTTACTTTTTAATGTATTATGAATTGTGCTGCTATTTATCATTTGATGTCCCTAAGTACAAAGTATGTGGAAGTATATGACTTACTTATTTGCTTCCGTCCATTACACCAACAAAACAAAGTATCTGCATTGCTCTTTTGTAGTTGACTCAGTCTGGCTTCAGTTAACAATAACTCTGTCATAGAAGAGTTCATACACTTGTTTATATATTCTAGCAATTTGACGTAGCTGAAATTGCAGAATTACAAATAGTTAAGTGTAGTTAGCTTGGGAATTTCCAAGGCTCATCAATTTCTCATCGATAGATATCTCGACAGGGTCGATACAGGTAAACCAGTTAACAAAGTCTGCGTATGAGCAAGATAGATGAGACCTTGCTTCCTAGATACGCTCTACGATTTGTTGTTTGCGACATTGACGAAAGCTCAGTAACAAATTTACAATTTGGTACATGAACACGAGCGAAAGCGGTATGCACATGCGGTGTACTTCAACAGAAAAGAAACGTAAAAAATGTTTTACATAGATCTGCAAGTACTATAACAGACCAAGCGCGACGGATAATTCAGTGCAGCCAGTAAAACGTTCGTGCCGCATAAACATATGAACCATATGACAAGGGTTAGGATTTCATTATATATTTTTGCTTTCAGAATAACTAATAATTTATAGGTAGTAAGACGGTATTGGTAGAGCTGCAAGGCATAGCTCGAGTTGTGGCTCTCACGAACTAGTACGTCATTTGAAGACAATCTAGAATGTCTTGTTTAATACTTTAGTAACTCTTAACATCACACAAAACAATAATCCCAGAAAGAAATAAAGATATACTGTCTGATTTTATCGGCGGTTCCTGTCTTCCTCCTCAAAACTCCAAACCTCGAAAAATCGACATTTATGTGAGATTATTATGCATGTACATACGGAAGTTCACATTAACATGATGAGACGATACTCTCTATCCAATGCACTTCGGGATACTGTGCCGCATAATTTCAGGACTAGGTATTTTTGCTCTCGAGGATGGTGGCATGCTTTTCTAGGCTCATGGAAGCCTTAGATACAACCCATAGTCAGCACACTACGCCGCCCACGGCGGTTGTATCTGTAGAATACCCCCGTTCCACAGTGTTAATTGTCATTGATGTTACGCTGTTAAAAAACCGTTAAGGAATTGTACATTCCTTTGGATTTGGTTTTTAATAGAGTTACGGTCGGCCAGTCGACTCGTTTGTCTCGAGTAAGCTATCACGCTAGGTTGCGCATTGTATTATTTGGCAGATGTTTAATATTTTCTGTACTCAATTGTCAGATGCACTATCGGCCGGCCAAAGTCAGTTACTTATATGCCTCGGCGTTGCGCGCACCGAACTTAAGAAGGCCTATGTGCTTGCGGGACTTCTGGCATGCACCGTCCGCTTCATCCTATGTTCTATGCGACAGAACAGTCTTTAGACTTTCAAACAGGGCTCTGTGCCTTTTCACAAAGCAAATCCAACTTAACGGTGGTTCTGCAACAACGTGCAAAATGTATCTACTCAGGACAATGGCCCCATGCTCGCCTGACCGCAGCCCCATGATTTTTCAATCTATGATATTTTGAAGTGTGTGTCAAGATGTGTTGCAAGCAAGCACACTAGTTCGAAGGTCTCAAATCTGTGATTCAGAGCGCAATTTCAACTGCAAGCGAAGTATTCGTTGACAGGCTGCACAAATTATTTTTTTGTGATTGTTTCAATAAAATCAGTTGCAAGTTATGAACAAGTATGTTACGAGGTGTGCATATTTATGTATGCATACCTCGTAAAATACCCGTTCCTGCCATTTTATCATTATTATTATTATTAATTGCAAATTTTCCTCAGCTTTTGGCGAAGTCTCATTTTGAAGGACGCTGCCGATGGCGGGACATTTGTGGTTGCCTTCGGCAGAGCAGTTAGGTGTGCAATTGTGTATTATTCATCATCAAATTCTAGATTGGACTAGTGGGAATCTACAATACCTTATACAAATCGAATCGTTCACCGGATTTGACTGTAGGCATACTTTGAGCTCACAGTAATAGTGCCATATTGATACCAAATGAACGCAGCAGTGGAAAATCAACCAAATTTGGTTAAAACGCCGAAAATTGAAAAGATACATCTCATTTTCAATTTTTGAAGCAGTGAGCCGGATAAGGCTCAAAGAAAAAACATCTTATAAAAGTGCTTTAACGCGAATTTGTGTATCTTTTAAATGGCGTAGTCACTTTTGACATGGCGCTACATTTGTGAGTATGAAAATTGCCTAAAATAAAGTTCAATGATTTCCTTATTAGCATCATAGCTGGGCAACAAGATACTTACAACAAACTACATTTTTGTCGTGCCAACTCCGACATTGAGCAATTTGCAAGGCAGTTTGCGCCATGGCATCGCACTTAAGATGAGATCGCATACATCTATATATCTATCGTGAGACTCGTGGGAACCATCGGTCTAACACAGAGCGTGGTGGAATCTGTGGAATCGTGTAGGTAGCTATTGGTTCCGCCTTGAATCTGAATAATGCCACCGCTGCATTTGAAAATAACCTTTGCGGGCTCCATATCGCCGTTGCAGCCCTCGCCTTTATCTCACTCTCTCCTGTACATGAGCTCGAATGACAAATCCCCGTAGTGGTGATTCCCAAATAGATAAACGTGTAGTATACCCATATTGCCCAACCAGCTACGTCTTTTGAACTTAACCCTAGTTCTACACACTCTCACAATTGCATGTCTAACCCTGCATAGGCTTCCCCAAAACGAACAATATAATCTGCGTACATTAAAGCTCTTGTCCATTTTCTCGACCAGTCCTTCAATATTCGTTCAGGCAGATCTCCAAGCAGAATTGAAATACAATAGATGACTAGATCTGTTGCGCTGAGCCACCACAGTTGTTACTTCACTATTCCTTTTGTTGCAACGCCGTTATCTACATAAATGTTGTTATTCTTTTTATAAACATAACTAGTGAGTGCTCAACGTGATTTGTCATGAAACCTCTGTCCTAGCCAGCTTCTCCAGGATCTTGTCCGTATAAGCTAGATACACCGCTCTTAAATGAAAAAAAAACACGTATAAAGCATTTCGGATTTTCCAAAAAGCTTTAGCCGCAGTTTTACCGCGTACATCGATTTTTAAAAGCCACATTTTTCCGGAAGCTTGTCCTCTATATACACCTAGCTGTTTTGCTTTATCCCAAAAATAACCTTTAAACATTACATTTGTTATGGTCCGTGTCTTTTGCTCGGTTTCATTTCATATATTGCCTCGCTCCAAACAGTTGGAATAGTCCTCGCTACCTCATCGTCATATACTTTCTTAATCCCACCTCTTTCCTCAGAGGTGACTTCTTCCCCAGAAACTTAGCGTTAATAACAAAACTCTCCATGTGCGGCCATGGCAACAGTCGGCGATGCGATAGCAATGAGATTTTATCAGTGAGTGTATATTTACGCACACAATATACCTAAATGGCTTTCATAAGAATTATTTAATTTTTTGTTTCTAACCTTCAGCATGACGTATGGATGGAACAGCTTTGTCTATTGTCAAAATGAGAAGGCTCACAAACAACCCAGCATGCTACTTGACCTTATTAAGCCGGGTTGTTTGTGAACTGTAAGTCATCTTCGTAAACCCTCATACAAGGTGCTTGTGTCTGAATGTATTTATTTGAGACAAGTTAAATGACGGAGTATATCGGCCATTACCAAACAGAGAAACAGGAAGGACAGATGTCTAAAGAAAAGTTAAGTACGCAAACGCTTGTGACAACGCTGCGTTGTTGGAAGCAAAGCAATAAATATGCACACTAACTCCAAGCTATATATATATATATATTTTTTTTTTACGCTTCGACAACCACATTTTAGAGGCTCGTAATGGGCCAAGTTGTCTGAGGCATAATGTCGTCTGAATGCATCTATCGTCATCGCGTTCTTGTTACTGAATTTATATAGGCTTTGTAGCAGCGGGGCAATGACAACCACGTCCAACAAATACAACCAGCAAGACCGGGGCTCGAACTTGCGATTGTTTTGCGAATCATGTTCCCATGGCAACGCCCCGTTTCAAACAATGCATTAGCCGCCTAAGCCATCGCGGCAAATATATATAGGGTCTCCCAGCGTAATTGCATTTTCCACCCTTTAAAAAAGGGTCTCCTAGAATTCGTCTAATAAACTTTGGGATCTAGTACAACTCGGCAAAAAATGATTTTTCCAATGGAACAAGGGGCGTAAATGTCTTCTAAGAATGAGTCATAAAGCGTAAAAGTCAAAATTTAAAAATTGCATAGAATTTTGTTTTGGAGAATTATATTTAATACAACATTTGTTCTGCTTTGAGCTAACGTAGAATGCAATTCTACGTTGCAAAACAGATGCAAAATTTCCCTCCAAACACAGGTATGATTGGTTTATGGATGGAATGACTGAGACTCGCGTAATCGCAGATTTTGTGAAGATATGTCAGGATACAAAGCTTGATACAACCACTTTTGGTAAATTCGCTCGCACTCGAAAAAAAAAACATTCCCGCCCCTTGTTTTATTGGAAAACATTTTTTTAGCTGCTGAGTTGTACTAGACCCCAAAGTTTGTTGGGATACATATATATATATATATATAGAAAAAATTGTGATGATTTATTAATCATGTACAATACGTTTGCACACTCGGCAGTGCTCGCCTTAATAAAAATGATGGTAAAAAGGTGTCACGTGAAGTTAAGAGTCAGTTGTCCGTGTCCTTGCTTGATGGTAGCCCCCGCTCTTATGGACCCGGTGCGAGCGGTATATTCTTAAGGTTCCTTGCAAAGTTAAAACGGTGAGATCCATAAGATTCCTCTTCGTGACGCCGAGCCCTAAGAGCGTCCTCGCAGATTCGGAGTCCCATACACCACTCATAGAGATAGTGATGGATCCGAATCTGCGAGGTTTTTGCGGGTCGGGAAGCGCCGCTCTTAGGAACTCGACGTCATATTTGGTGATCTTGTCTTGCCGTGCTTTTGCCAGGTCCCGGTTCGGGCCGCAAACCTCGGCATCTAAAACCCAGACCTCGGTAGGTGTTGTTATTACGAGGTCGGGCTTTAGACCCTGTGCGCCCGGTCGACGGAATACTCGCTTACGAACCACCTCATGACCCCTTTCGCGGAGAAGACGCGCCACGCGATCACAGACGTCGTCATGTCTCTTTATGGTTTGTTTGTGTGTTGTATCGCACATCTGAGCGACATGAGCCAACGTCACAGGCGCATGACACCCGTGCCTACAACGTTTGTTGTAGCCCGGGCGTCCCCTGGCCAATCTGGCACGCGTTGGTAGTGCGTTGATCCTGAGCTTTAGTAGGTTTAAATACTCCTTACCAGATAGGTAGGGCATACCCTTAATCCAGTAATGTACAAAGGGAGTTTCGTGTGCTTTTTTAAAATGTGCCCCATTGAACGTGTTGTGTAGTTGTTGAGACCAGTAATCGGTCTCTTGTGTAGCAGTCTCAATGGAGGTTCCCAAGCGCTCGCAAAGAAGTCTTGTTTTCGCAAGATCTTTTTTAAAGTGCTTGGTGGTTAGCATCCATTGGACCCCAAGGTGCGTGGAATGTTGTAGTGCTGTCAGGCGGGAGAGGCGGAGTCTGGGAATGAATATTTGGAGGCAGGGGATGTCCAGACCGCCGTGTGCTGTGTGCGTGTACAGGTAGGCGTTCGGCACTGAGTTTTCGAGCTTAAGCCATTTCGACTTAACAACCTTTCTGATCTCTTTATCTAAGTCGCTAAGGAGTGCGTAAGATGGTCTGGGACCGGAGACCAGTTTATATAGGAGACGGGGAATGAGAAAGTCTTTCAAAAATATAAGTCTTTGGTGGGGTTTAAGGGGAGCTATCGTGAGTCTGTTGAGTAAATTAAGGAGTATATCCTTGGTGGAGTCAACTCTGCCATTGCTGTCAAAGTCGACTACAAGATATCTCCATCGATCGCTTATACCTTTAGCTGGCAATTGCCGATCTCCAACGTTCAATTCTGGTACGGTATTGATAAAACCTTTACCTTTCTTCCTATCAAATAGGTGGGAGATAGTAAAGCTTTTATTAGTATTAATTTCAAGGCCTCGGGATTTCAAAAGTGGGTCCGCAATATTAAGGAGCCGTTGGAGAGTGGATTTCGTGGAGGCTAGGGGGATGAGATCATCCGCAAAGGCTAAGCCCATAAGGCGGAAGTCATCAGTAAGTTGGTACCCGATATTAGTTTTGTCTAATTTTGAAAGAATGTCGTCGAGAACTAGATTAAATAAAAGGGGGGACAGAGAATCTCCCTGCCTAACACCCCTAGTTGGCCGAAATGTGCGACATTCTTGTCCAAATTCTATGAGAGTTTTAGATGATATATATATATATATATATATATATATATATATACCGTCTTCTGTAACTCTTCATTAAGCTTAAAATTTCCATAATTACATATTTTCAACAATTGCAACAATTAGGGGCATTTTGCCTTTGAATAGGCTATCGCCCGTGTCTGCAAACATATAAATACTAGTGTCAGCTTCAAATTATGTATTTTATATATCAGCACAATGCCGAAACAGGATGCACAAATACTACTTGAGATGGATACATGTTCTCGGCACAACTCGGGTCCACACACTCACTGGGTGGTCACAGGAAAAGAACCTCCACTTCAGTCACCGAGATAGCTCTATTCGATCTTTCTTCATACGACAAGCTGAGCATATTTGACAAAAGGCAGCTTACTATGGTGTTGGCAGTAGCCAATACTGACTCGCACGACACGACATTGTGATCGGTGACGATATGATTTCACTTGTCTGGGAAAACTGTATATATATTTAGGCGTTTGCTTGTACGCGTGCGCACAAAGCATCTAATTATTACTTACCCGTGTTTCGACATGTCACTCAAGCTCTGGACCCAATAAGGGAAGTCACATTGAAGTTTTTTAGTACACGCGATCGCTGTTCTCGCCCGTTGCGGGTGCATGCCCGCTCGGAGGGAAGTGCCGCAACTGCGTGAATCGGCTACAATTATGGGCCGGTCTGATACGGCGTTTTTCTATCTTATTCATCCACCTGAGCGGCGCCTGTTCTCCGGTCTCTTACACAGCGCCACGACAACTGCTACCAACCCGGTGGTACCTACCAACTAATCAGTAAATCCGTGACGCCCCCAGTTCCGTCACATAATTCCTGTTCCTTTAAACTTACTTTTGTATCGTATGCACATATAAGGTTATTTGGCCGTCAGTACGTGTATCCAAATACCATCGTCGTTGACGTTATCCATGCCCACAATACACGCACACCATATTCCGCATCGAGTGAGCGAGCGAAGACTCGGCGCCATTTTTCGAGACACACCTGCTCGACATAGATCGAGTAGTACAATATGTGGTAGGAATTGTAGTAGTAGTACATGTCGTCTATTGTTACCATAGGAGCACTCGGCTTTTGGTTAAGTGAGCTTTTTCGCAGCTGTAGCGTCTCAGTTTGATCTATTGATATACAACATTTTAAAAACTGAGTTTTTGCCGAGATGTACTAAAACAATGTCAATAGAAGAACAGATGTAAATCATATTTAAATGCTTTCTATCTGTTCTTCCCGCACACGCGCTTGGCAATTGCTTGTTAAGCAGTTGGCAGACGCGTATGTGACATTTAGATGCACATAATTAAGCCTTGCAGCAGCACTTCCTATTAATGGACGCCTATCGTCAGAGACAGACTTTTTTCTATTTAGAATCTTCTCTACTCGAATTGCCAAATATAGATGTACTACCTCACCCCAGCGCAATCTAACATTCATGCAGGGGAATATTGCAATGCCTGTTCGTCTGCATGGATGATACAACGGATAAAGTAACGTATCTTGTTTGGTTTCTCTGGCTCAACATAAAACCGAGCCAGTTCACCCTCAATTGACAATGACAGCACAAATTAATCCTCCGGCACAGTTTTAACTGCTGTTAACGTCTCTGCTAGAGCCCCTGATATATCTATATATATATATATAGATATATATATATATATATATATATATATATATATATATATATATATATAGATATATATATATATATATATATATACAGTTCCGGAAAAATATATAGGGCCACCCATTTTTGCCACATTTCACGCATTTGTTATAACCGATCGTGTAAAGATCATAATTATACATGCTCACAGAATAACAGCGGATACTTCCATCGACATTTGGGGTATCGGGCTACCTCGAAACGCCGCCAAAAATATTATAAAATCACCACCAAGATGCATACCTTAACGAGTGAATTGAGTGGAATAACGACGTTTGGGCTCATTTCACGGCTCGACGGAAACGAAAGCAGAACCTTTCCTACCAGAACTTTTCTGTGCTGAAACGATGGGCCTGGGTCGGCGTCTCACGAGTGACGAAAAGACCCAAATCAAGGCGGATTGGATGTCGGTCTCTCTAATCGCGAAATTTCCCGTCAATTCGGGCGTTCTCGCCAAGTAGTGAACAACTTCGTGAATTTAGGTGAAAAGTACGGCGTAAAAAAAGAGTTCCGGGCCATTTCGGAACGAAGCAAGTGCGCAATTCTGAAGATAGTCTCGAACTCTGCGCTCTCGGCAAAGCCAATTGCGGCGGCCGGTGTGCAAACGAACGTGCAAAATGTGCAAAACCTCTTCAGGAAGACACTGTGGCTCACGAGAAAAACTCAAGAGAAAGCCACGATTGACCGCTGAGCATCAGAAAGGTCGTCTCTAGCTCAGGTTACGATGTCATGGACCACTGAATGGCACCGAGTGCTCTTTTCGGATGAAAAAAGTTCAACTTTAATGGACCGGATGGATTTAACTATTATTTCCACGATGTGCGCAAGGAGGAACGAATTTTGTCAAAACGGCACTCAGGTGGCGGTTCAGTGATGATCTGGGCCGCTGTCGGGCATCATACAAGGTCGCCGATTGTGTTTTTAGACGGTCGTGTTAATTCGACGCGCTATAGGGATCTACTAGAAAAGCAATCCGCGCATTTTGAGCTGATGGGAGGGCCCTGCTTTGTTTTTCAACACGATAATGCCCCGATTCACACCGCCAGGTTGATCGAAAGCTGGTTCGAACAACGTCACATTGAGGTCCTACGCTGGCCTGCAGTCTCACCTGATCTTAATATCATCGAGAATGTATGGAGCTGGCTCGCCCGAAAGGTTTATACCGATGAAAAACAATTTTCACACAAGGTAGAACTAAAAAAGCAACTGTGATGGCTTGGGACGAATTCTCGTAGGACGTCATCCAAAATTTGTTTAACACTATACCAAACCTAATTTCTGAGGTTATCCGACTTAATGGGAAGTTCACTAAATACTAAGTATAGTTGCTAGGTGACATGAAAGCAGCCTACGCTGTTAATCCGTTTAATTCACTCGTTAAGACATGCATCTTGGTGGTGACTTTAAATTTGTTCGCGGTGTAGCTGTGCCAAATGTCGAAATCTGGTGGTTTAAGGTAATCAGAGACCTAAATGTCGATGGAAGTCTCCGCTGTTACTCTGTGAGTATATATCACTATGATCTTTGCACGATTGATTATAATAAATGTGTGAAATGTGGTAAAAATGGGTGGCTTTTTATATATAAAAATAATTTTTCAAAATATTTACAAAAAAATGTGCAATTTTGAGACAACCATTCCTTCTGTGCAAAAACTAAGCACATGTTTTTGCTTTCACGCCCAATATCTTAAAACCATAACCCTACGACCATTCCCAGCGCTCAAAACACAACCCAGCAATTGCATATCATGACGATTATTTAAGTGCCAAATCTATGGCAATAATAGCCGATTAATTGATTTATCTGATAAAGTAGAATTTTATTATAAATATATTTTTCTAATAAAATAATGATTTACTCCATACTATTTATTATAAAATAAACAGGCATTATATTACCATAATGTATTTACAATAATATAATGCCTTCCGGAAAACCTTAACTGCTCCGTAACCACAGATCAGATCGCTATTTGTTTGATACCAAATTATCCTGGCGCAATATATGTGTGAGCACTTTAAATTGCCATGGGGTTGTAACTTTGACGTATTTGACGTGAAAGTTAACAATAGAACTTTAATTTTTGCGAACTCCCTTCTAAACGGTTTTTACGCACTGTTGCTACGAGAGAAGAGTGTTCCCCTCTTGAGGAGCTGTGTGAGACTCAACCCTAGAAATTGGATGTTGGTTCGCTATGACCTCTACCCACTAAACACACCTTCCACCTTAAGCGTTATCTCTAATGGCTCAAATATCCATAGAACAGTACTATAAGGCCATTAGGAAAAGTGGCAAGCGCCTAACAGATCATTAGGCGAGATCACTCACAGGTTCCCCCACCGGTACGACGTGCTTGTCCTAACACCTGCAAACCCGTTTGATTACAAGCCACGTCATCTGATTATGTCGTAAGCGCTACCGTTCTCGTCTGTACCTGCGGAGCTCGGCTTTCTTTTTCATCACTGCATTTGCCATTTCCTTGTTTAGCTTCTATGCTGTGCTGCATATGTACTACACACATCCTCATGCTACTTCTTCGCGGATCTGGTGCTCTGGTTCCTCGTTTTTCTTTTTCTCTGGCCCATTTCAATCTTAGCAGCGCCATGGCGGTTGTCCTGCTCTAAACCTCTGCATTTCAGAAGAGTGTGCTCGGGGGACATTCTTTTTACCACGACATATATATATATATATATATATATATATTACTAGCTGGATATCAACTAGTTGCAACAAAGTGTTAGATCTTTGTCTGGCCAACTTCAAAGCATTCTTCGTTATTACTAAACTAAGCTAACCGCGGAACAATCTTTAGCAGGGAACCTTTTAACTCTCTGACAGCTAAATGTACCCACTGTTATCGCGTTCTTGTTACTGAACTTAGATGGATTTTTTGCAGCAGAGAAGTGTGGACGCTGAACAGTAAAAAACATGTCCAAGAGAAACAACCAGGTGCTACCTATCGCACTTTACTTGGCACATCTCATACATAGACATCCATATAGAGGCTCGTGGAAATCATCGACCTGTAGCAAAACGTGAAAAATGACGCCCCAGGTGTTTCTTCGTCCTTTGCCAATTATCATATATAATATTGTAACGTTGTTGTGTTACGCTAAGTCAGCTTGGGGATGTAGACTCATCCGGACGGGTCTGCAGCCCGAGAGACTCAGGAACGATGAATGACGACACGTAGCATTGTGTCTAATGCAAAGCACGGCCGAGCAACGGATGGTTATTAAGCCATGCTGCTCGGTCTATTTATTGGTTCACGAGGCACCGCGGCGTGCTGACACCCCAAAGGGTGTCAGAACCCGCTCTCAAATCGGTCGAAATGTACAGCAGTTTGTGTTTGTTTCGTATAGGAATACAGGTTAAGTGACTGTTTGACTTGGACTGCCGGTCATAGGTCGACCCTCTCCCGATGTCGGCCGATGATCGTTTGGACGGCGGAGGACGTTGGGGTTTCGGCGCGAAAGGCTGTGGCTGTTCTCGGCTGGCTGGTTGAGACATGTCTTGTTCGGTTGAGACATGCATCATTCGGTGAACGTTGTGTACGTTGAGATTCTGGCGCGGGCGTTGTAGCCGTTGGACGTGGTCGGTTAGAACTTATTTGAATTGCGCTATGATGCGTACACAGTAACTTCGTTACAATATGTTATAAACAATTTCGTTTTACATGTTTCACCCAGCCTAAACTTCCACGGTCAATAAGGGATTCCTCTGCCCACCTCAGAATCCTAGCAATTCTGTTTCTGTATGTTTCAAGGGTCCAAGGACCATTATGAAGAAAAACTTTATCTTTTAGCTTCGACTTCTCGATTCCCAGTGGTCCAGATGAGTTGTAAGTATAGTACTACTTTTCCACTGGTGGAAAGGCTGTCACTGTTCTCATAGTATACTCAATATAGCCTAAAAGGTAGCTTAATTAGAATTTTTCAGTCTTTTTAGTTCTTAGTTGTTCTCCTGATGTAATTGCACAAGCTAATAACGTGGTGCTGACGTGTCTGTACTTTTAGAATTTTAATATTTACCTTGTAACAGCAGTGGCTATTCTTTGCCTACTTTATCTTGAAAGCATCATTGTCAATGTTCCTCTAGATCTATTTTCTTACCAGCTAAGACGTAAAGCTCTTAGAGTTTGTTATGATGCCGTAGTCATAGTCGAGTGCCAACGGCAAATCAATGCACTTTAAAAAATAGCAAACTTGTTTCGTCCTGTTAAGTCCCTGATTGTGGAGATTGGTGTCTTGAACCTGTCTCATTCATTGGAGACAGTAATCCACTATATAGCTCATTTTCCGTGGATATGTCGACAAACTCGCAGGAGATATTCATAGTGTTGGGGAACAAATCTATTCCTTATAATGGTCATGCTTCATAATAGCCAAGGTATTTACAGGCTGTAACGAAAAGCTTTGGTACAACAAGGACCGTAGAGGCCTTAAACTAGAAATAACAAAAATCGGGGTTTTATTGCAGCATGACTGACGATATGGTTTCATCAGATATAAACACAAGTATATATAATTGTTTTCAGTATCATATACATTTGAGCACATTCTTAGTAAACGTAGAGCATCGCAAAATGCTCAACGTTCAACCAGGCGGATCACGCTCGCTACTTATTATTTTACTACTTGTATTGGAAAGCTAACCAGAAAGAACACATGTATGCCTTATTTTATTTACATTTGTTAAAATTATGTAACAATTGTGTTCGTTAGCTCTGCTAAACACACGTACCTTGATAGCTTTGTTCACTATGGTACACTACGGATGTACTCACGTCAAGTTCGGTGCAAGACTCGTTCGCAACCGCCATATAGCTGTCCACGTTGATAGTTTTTCATTGTACTCTTAATGCTATAAGTTTCCTCCCTCCAAAAAGCACTGGGTCTAGTAGTCTTAATATTAAAAAAAATTGATCCTCATATACGGCCCCAAACCGGCCGTGTATGGCGTGTATTACCTCACTGGTGGAAGCTTGGAGCAGAGTTTTCTCTTTCGCTCGTTCGCTTGCTTTTTCGGTGCTCAGCGTGTTTGTTTCTAGTTGGTAGTCGCGGTGACGACGACGTACCAATTAGAGATCCAGCGAAAGACGGAAACACAAAGCCTTTGCCTGCAAAATAATTTGCTTAGGCGTTCGTTTCTCCGCCAATCTATCTTCCCAATCTGCCTTTTTTTTTTGTTCTGGGAGGTTTCGGTAATGCATGATGCACATGCGCCACTAGCAGCCTGCGTGACTAGTGTGAGACTCGCAAACCCACTAAACCCGGATTCCTCCCCACCCCACCAGGCTCGGTATTACTTTGGCATTACATCGAAACCGTGGGAGTCCCAATCTGCCTGTCAGCGAGCCTGCGACCCCAGTTCAAGCAATCCGAAAGTGCTACGTGGGTACGCTGTAATTCTGAGCTAAAAGCATAGCCTTTCCTAGCTACCCCTTGCCGTACAATCTCACTAAGAAGCACAGGTCCGCAGATGCCCAATCTATGTCTTTGTATGCTTGTCGCCAGCAGATAGTCTGACAGGACCTGCCGCCTGACTGAATCACAAAGCTGTTGAGCTGGCCACTGTTGGAATAGGTGGAATTCGTCAGAATAAGAAACTACGTCTAAAATTGATGCTGCTGCTACTCGCGTTGTATTATGATTAGAAAGAAGGAGAACAGGCCGTGAAAAGGAGAGAAAAAGAGAGAAAAAGGTAACCGTTTTATTGGCTACACAGCTTTTTCTCGCACGGTTTTCTCACACCAAGCCAAGCGAACTAAACCAGGTTCAGTTACGGAAAATAAGCTATGCGTGATACCGCAACTACTATAATAGCAGCTCGACATTCGCGAGCGGATTTGATTGAACTCATTCCGGCAACGGAGCTACACTCTCTAAATAAAACAAAATCTAAAAGCTTCTCTTACGTTGGTAACAACAGCTGAGCTGTGCTCGCTGATCCCGCAGCTGCTATTTCATGTTTGCAATCGGCTTAAGCCACGACGATTCAAATCTGGCTTCATTCTGCTCTATGCTAGGTATACAATACAATGTCTCCTTTATGGAAAAGGGATGCTGAAAGGGGCGTTTTAATGAGACAACATCGAACAAAAAACGTAAGCTTTTTACTTTAACACTGATGCACCTTACTTTTTTCCTACCTTCCATTCAATTCTTCCTGCCATTCAAGGAGCAAGGAAGAAACCAGACAGAGGCCAGTTGCCCAGAACTCCTCTGGTTCCACCTGCATGGCAGGTAAACGTGTAGTGGTTTGATCCACACAGTTTAGTACTGCGGACTTAATGGGACGTGTGCAGATGAATTTTAGATAAGACTTCTCTTATGAAATAGTTTCTGGAATCAAATAAAAATTGAGCCTTTTTTTCAGCAGATACCAGAAAAAAATGCTCAAGTCGACTCTCACATTGAGAAAAACATTATTCCGGTTGATACTTTTGTCAATTTTAGAGCAAAAAAGGTAAACCGACTCTATGCAGTATTGTAAAATCGTTATATTAGCAGTAAACAGTATTGCTAAATAATTATAGTCTAATGTTGCAAGCCATGCAAAAATAAAAAGATGTTAAAGACATTTTTGAGGTCTAGAACGAGTCACATTAGGTCGTCCGTTATCCTGCTCGAAGAAAACACTTTTTGCAAACGCATTTAAATTTGAGATTGCAAACGCATTTAAATTTAATTTTGTCAAACATTTGCAGTTTTGATACTCATGTGTCGTATGGATCGCCTTTTTCGCTTCCAAGAGTGCAAGATAGACAATGTCTCTAGTGCCCTCACAGCACAACTTACACTCCATATATTTAAGTATATGTCTCTTATAAGTACAATATGCGAAGTAGCAATACACACTTAACTGCCACGTTTTCATAGAAAAGTCATGTTGCATAGCAGGCAACTGAGTAGATCATACATGAGTGCAAGCGGCACAATTTACACATGTCGCTCAGTATGGGAGATCCTTTTTTTGTTTTGTGACTTCTTAGACGTAAGTGTTTAGTTCGGCAATTGGATATGAATACGAGTCCTCTGACTGCTGGTTGCATACAGGAAAAACGTAAGTCTTTAACCTGGGGATTTGTTATTATTCAAAATAGTCCCATATCCTTTAGAGGGAGCACTTTGAATTTCCTTACGATCGATCGGCTTTTAGATATTTGTGTCTCAATTCGACCAAATATTGTGACCAGAATAAAGATATTCGCAGCTAACAAGTATTTGCAACAAAAGTCTACAATCTTAGGCTCGGATATCAAGTTAATGCCGAATGATGCCAGGTCAATCGTTGATTTTGTGAGACTAAGACGGACCTTTTTACTAATCAGAGTTATACTGCATTGATCGTTTGATTTACTCCTAAAGGTTTAAAGTAACCGATGCCTTATTCTGAGAGTCTCATTGCAAGTAACTATGCTATTAAAATTTGAGCAGTGAAATGCATCTGCAGCAAATTGTGAAATGCTTGTACGCTAGGGATTTAATTTTTGTGCGGCATTCGATGTTTAAGGAACTTAGATATTGAACATAAGAATATCTTCAAACTTTTCTTCCGGACTCAGTAGCTTTGTACATTTTTGAACCAAGTAGCTTTGTACATTCTTGAACCAAGTAGCTTTGTACATTCTTGAACCAAGTAGCTTTGTACATTCTTGAGCCAAGTAGCCTCGTACATTTCTGGGACCTGCACAGCAAAACTCTGAAACTTAGTCTTTGGCACTAACCATCAGCAAAAAAGCATGAGTCCTTCACGCATGCCATTTTTATCTGTCGGAGTCTACAACTATGCACGTAAACCGAATGCACAAATGGCTAAAATCTTTAAATATCTTCGATTAAAAAACGCTGTCACTGAGGGTGTTCCGATCCTTGGTACATTCTGTTCTAGTAAAAGTGCGTACAGTGAAACCCTTTGCATTGTATAGCAGATCCCTTTGGAAGAACCATCAGTGAATTCAACAAAGTCTGCTCATAGAATCAATCAATAATGTCTTGGTAATCGAATGTCAAAATGAATCTGCATGAACAACCGCCCGACATTTATGCATGCCCTTACTCTTTACTTGGCTATATCAGGCGGCTTCCTGAACATCTTCTGCAGATTTTTGGACTGCTATTTTACATTCAACCTGGGTGGGAAACACGCTTGTAAACTTACCCGAGACGTAGGGTGATTTTATCCGTCTTACGTGAATCTTCATCGAAGAGCGGCCTTTTCGCTAATCTATTAAGATTGCTATGAACTGCTTTAGTATATTAGCAACCATGAACTAAGTTCTCTGCGAAGCATATGTTTTCTCATTATTATACATATTATATACTCTTTGTCTGTATTGGCAGTGCCGAAACTACCTTGAAACGACGCAACTATGTTTTTGTTTGAGGTATCGACAATGCTGGCAGTTTGCCTCGCCTGGTGTTGCTGCAGTCGAGTCCGGTGGTGTAGTGGGTGCATCCGTCTGCGCCTCGCGACCGGAGGAGGCACATAGGTGCGCGGGTTCGAGCCCCACCGTTGCACATTGGTATTTATGAGGGTCCGTCTATGAAGCAATGTGAAAAACAGTCCCGTTGGAGTTGGTTAAATCTTGACTGAGAGTCAGCCCAGAAAGTATAGGTGCTGCTGCAATATGCCTAATGCTTTAATTTAAATGTTTTGTCAGTGTTCTCCTTTTACCAACCGCCATATTTTTTACTAGTTCTAGCTAACTGGATTCTACTCGGGTTGCAATATTATTATCGTTAATCGTTACGTTAGTTCTCTCGTGCTTTCTTGCCTCTCCCTTAGCACCGACAGTTCATTTGCTTTTTCAAGAAAAAGAACTATCAACTACAAGGAAGAACTATCTCGCCAATGTGGATTTTCCTACAATTATGAAGCAGGATGACGTAAGTTTCACCAGCAGCACCCAAACGCATCGTACACTTTCGTTTATTGAGAAAAGAAACATTCCGGAAAAGCGAATGCGGGAGAAGATGATGAATGACTCTCTGACCCTTTCTGCGGCCCACCTAACAACAATCGTGTCACCTTTCCACATTGTTTTCGCTACGGCCATCGCTGCCGGCTTGTGGCGGTTGTAGGGAGAGTGACAACGGTGTTATCATCATGATTACGTAACGGCTTGCTCACAGCTCTCGTGAGTCTTACAGACACTCAGTACCAGGCCGTCCAGCAACAACATCGACCGTAGGCCGTGGTGGATAGGATATCTTCTTCTGTTTTTGCTGACGCCCGGACACATCGTTCGTTTCAGGTAACTTGCATTCGATTAGCTAATCAACACATTGATTATAGTTTTAACGCCTTCGCAAGCCACTTTGGTAATGTGACGTGACAGTATGTGTCATTACGACGCATGCCAACCATGTGGCTTTGAGAGGCCAGTGCTTGACGAACCGAGGAATCGACCTCTCGCCTTGTCATTAAGCATTTTGCAAGAAGTTTACAGAGTTCGTCAACGATTGCTAAGATGCAGACTAATTTATAAGACGGAAGTAGACAACGTAAATATTTAAGAATTTTACGCATGTTATTACATGGTTAACTTCAACATAACCGTCTTTTAAATGACAATTATGCAAGATGTACACCTTGCTTTTACAGTGTGTGGTTGTGTATTAGATGTGATCAATTGCTCAAATAATTAATATATCGTGCGCTTTTCCGCCTTCCCCCCCCGCATAACTGAAGCCTCTGGAACATTACAATCAAACTCTTGAAGTAAGAAGGCTAAGAGGTTAGACAGTCAGATACAATAAAGAATGTGGTTACATTAAATTATCAATATAAAAAAATATATTTGCCTGCGCGAGTGCTACTGGATGTGCACCACAAACGATCTACAACTACATTGGTTAATAAGCAAAGAAACAAAATGCTATATAGGTGTGGATATGGACTATTTAAAAAAACTTTTTTGATGTATGAGGTGTATAATTTGCAGCTGCCGTCTAACAAACCACGTAAATAATTATTATACTGTGACAATAGTAGTCATGATAAAGGTCAAGTCGTTGTTAGGTCCACTGAGTAGGCAATTTATATTCTACCACACACTGCTAGGCTTTATTAGAAGAAATCGTTCGCACAACGAGCCGTTATCATAAAGATGGACCCCATAAACTCAGAATAACCACTCTCATTGAGACTCAATGTGTAAATAATACCATTTACGAATGATTTGTTTGGTTGATTTAGCCGGGATAAGGTAAACATTTAGATGCTTGCACTCTCTAGCCTGTTCAGTGCATACATGAGCAGTCAGTATTCAAACACTATATAAACATTAAGTACACTTCTGAAACACCAAATATGTGCGTACATCAGGAATATGCAGATAGGCAGAGGGAAAGTACGCACGTACGTAATGATCAGCTGACATGTATCTGAAATGTCCATCCAGTCACCTACGTCTACTTTTCCATCTTTCTTCCTGTACACTTGCTTTCAGTTCACCAGCATCAACCGTCGAACGGCTGTCTGCGTAGAATTCGTCGCGGGGATAATCGGGGACTCCGGCTCTGAGGTCGTCGAGATGCAGTAAAGACCATCACCGCGAGCACCAACATGACGAAAACAACGCGCACGCAACGGCCCTATGGCGTTCAGTTGGCCTCTGTCGTTTTGCTCCTAGCAGTCTTGTTTGGCTGGTTTGTCGCTGGGACGGTGGCGGGTAGCGACTGGGCTGAACGTCGCTGGGAGGCCCGATTCGACGCCTGTGAGCAGGTGACCATTAATTGCATTAGGCATCAAATCTAGTTTATTTATCAATCGAACTTTAGAACCCGTTTTAAGAGATCAGACGCGTAATCTAGCTTTTGTTTCCCTAGCAATTAATCTCTCCCTCTCTCTCTCTCTCTTTAAAATATATATATATTTTTTTCTACCTGTTTTTTTTTTACAATGTTAGCAGTTAATATTAATCAGATGTATATATATATATATCTTTTTTTTATCGCGCACTGGTGTGAGCTCGTTAAGATGCAACATCGCGAAGTATTCAAAACTTGGTGACATATAGAGCTTTCGTGTGCACAGTTTTATCAAAGAGTAATATTTGTCTCGAGACACAAGCAGCCGTATGATTGTAGTCCTTGAATTGCATACAAAATGCGTTTTACTTGATTTTCTTAGTCGAGGTGGTCTGCTAAATACAATGTCGATCTTTTGCAGTATATGTACGCCCAAGCAGAATACCTACGTCGATACTATATTATCGACAAATCAACTCTATCTAACTTTCTACGTTTGGATGCTCTGTTACACAGGCGAATAGCTACGTGCTGATCAAAAGCCCAGACGACCAGGAATGTGCGGTGCTTTGCGGACTCCTGCCTACACCAAAGCTTGTTCCGCTCGCGCAGGGTAGCATCTGCAAGACAGACAAGGGCGAGCCAGGTGTGTGTCCGTATTCTATAACCTGCAATATTTATATGAATAGCACTCTTTTGTTGTTAAATGTTGACGATTATAAAAACTTAGTATAATGCACCTAAAACACGGATTGAACAAGGAAACATTAGGTACCACTGTTGTTGCTAATCTAATCAACGGAGCGGAGTGTTACAGGTAACGTGGCGCCCTATTGCACGGGACTTGAAGTTCGTCCCAGTACGCAATAGGCTAATTCCACAGCAGAACCGATGCCTCTCCTACTTTCTGCTATATTCGTCCATGATGTTAACAAAAACATCCCATCTGGAATAAAACACCGTGCGCGCGTTGACGATTTAAAGTCGTATCTGAACTAATCCATAGCATTGTCTGCTGTTGCATACAGAACAATATGCTACCCTCTACTTTAAAGTGCGTCATGTCAAAGTGTGGAGCTTTCGGTCTTGATTACACAGAACAGAAAATTAATCACCCACAGTTATCTTCGCGCATGAGGGAGTACAGACTGAAGCTGAAAACCGAGCAAGATGGCTTAGTGGCAAAGTCTTTGCCTTGCATTCGGGAGGACTGGGTTCGAGACCCAGACCGGCCACTCTTAAATTGGTTTGCATGGTTTCCAATTTAGACAAGGTAAATGCCGGAATGGATTAAAATTAGCCATGACACGAAAAAACCGTACACGGGCAATTGCCTTACGGAAAATCTTAAAAACACACTCATTCTTTTTTAACGAATGAGCATTCATGTTACATTTCTTATAATCTAGATTGGAATCATAAATTTTCGACGAGAGACGCGAGATTCTGTCGCTCGAAGATTAACAAGGAGATGCAGCATCTGTTCGGGGCATATTGTTGATCTAGGCTAATCCTGAGTTAGATAACTTGTAACTACACATTCGCGTGGAGACTGTTTATTCCAAAGTGCTTACAATTTTTTTATATTACGTTTAACTTAGTGGATTTTGCCGTATCTAATAAATGAAGCCAGAATTAATGATCATTTGCCTGCAGCTACTGGCGGAACAAAGAGCTGTAGTGTTAGAAAAGACAAGCTAAGCTTGTAGCTATAACTAAACTAACAGATATCGTGCTTCACCCGGCAAAACTTAATCAGTTTTCAAAAGCTCTCCTTTTTCAGAACTACGCTGTATTGTTTGTTGTAATAATAATAATAATAATAATAATAATAATAATAATAATAATTATTATTATTATTATTATTATTATTATTATTATTATTATTATTATTATTATTATTATTATTATTATTATTATTATTATTATTATTATTATTATTATTATTATTATTATTATTAAACAAGTTCCTTTGTGGATTTCCACTATGCACGTTGCAAGTTTAACTTATGAAGATCTACAATAATACTAGTGACTCCTACAATACCTAGAAAGATCCGTCATTGCAGTTTAGCCGGTTATGTGAGAACCGAATCAAACCATTGGTTAGCTGTGCCAGTGATCTGGACCTATCCAGTGTCTAGTCCATCTGCTCGATCCAGGACACGGGACGCAGTCAATATAAGCACAAACAACAAACACCAATATATATAATACTTTTCGGGCTGACGGTCCTAGCCTAAACGGCGAACAAACACCACTATAATGATGACAAATCATAAATATTTGTCTCACCTACAATCTTTCGGCCAGACACGGAGACTGCCAATCAAACGAGCCGATCAATCAAACCGATGCCTCAAAACGTTCTGTCACAACCTAGTTTTAAATCTGAACTTTTAACAAATTTAAATTTCGACTAAATCTGTTTACTTTTCGCTCTCTCTCTGCTGGTAGAGTCCTATATATATATATATATATATATATATATATATATATATATATATATATATATATATATATATATATATATATATATATTTATATATATATATATATTTATATATATATATATATATATATAAGGCGTGTGTATTTATTATTAATGTGCTGCAGGTACATGCAATCGGTCCGAGTGTTTCGCCAGGCAGGTGTCGCTCGATCCAGCCATAGATGAGCGACTTGCAGTCGAGAACGTTCGTCCGAGAAGCACTTCGTCACGAAAGCGTATCGATCCATAGCATCCCGCACGACTCCGGGCGACAAAGCCGAGTTGTTTGTAACCAAACTGTTCATGTATACTAGTTATTATGTGCGTGTATAATTGGTATGTGCTTTCTATTGATGACCTAATAGGCAAAATAACAATTCTGTGTCATGTACGGAATGAAAGTACAAAGGCCAAATAAAAAGTGGAACTGAAAATAAATCTTCTATTAAAAAGCAAACCCGGAGCATACTCTATTTGAGCACACTAGCGTAGCAGCACAGTAGTCAACATGCGTTTTACTAGCTTCCATACTCCGCAGAGTGACATCAAATATTGGTATTCTAATGGTAAATAATACCTGCGCCGAAATGTTCACGAAACTTTAAAATTATCTTACACGTTCTCACACAATATTTGCTTGTAATTTCATTAATATTGCATATATAAATATTTTTTTTTAACAAGGGTTTTATAATAATAATAATAATAATAATAATAATAATAATAATAATAATAATAATAATAATAATAATAATAATAATAATAATAAATAATAATATTATTACTACCAGCAAAAGCAACAGTAAGTAACATTCGTAATAGGAACAACGAAGTCAATACGGATGGTGTCAGTATTGACAACGACGATAACAACAACGGTAGCAAAACGACAATGTGAACAACAATAGCGCCATTCAACAATAGCCTCGCGACGCATCTAATGTCTCAACTAATCGCAGCGGCGTAACCACCTGCAGCTAGCTTACTATGACAAATGGCACTTAGTGAGCTGTAACGTTGTCAGCGGGACCCTGTTAATCAGTTGCCTCTATGAAAAAGTATTTTGAGTTCTGGTAGACAAGTCTCCCTTCTGCGCGATCAGCAGGGAGTGCAGCAGAGTAACACAAAAAAAGGCGAGAGGCTTCACTCGGGCATGCCCAAGCGAGCGACAATCTCCGCGTTCGCGCCGCAGGTGCCGCGGCAGAGAATGGACGCTGATCCGATGAACTCGAGATCGCCCCTGGCTTAATCTGTCAGATTCGATGCCGATGCCAGGGATGAGGTGACACAGGGAGTTTACAGCACCTGCCAGCTGCCGAGACCTGCAGACTCGAATGAATGCCTCGGCTCATTGTGGACGCCGCTCAAGGCGGCCAGTGAAGCTTCGTCACTTGCCCACGAGACACAAGACGCGTACATCGGCAGCACGCCTTGAGATCTGGAATTTGGCGATTAGCTGGTTTCTTTCCGCCTTTTTTTGGCTTACTACTTGCCCAACATTTAACCATTTAACTATCTGTATATATTCTTCAAAGTGATCAAAAATCTGCCGATCTTACGAAAGATAAATGAAAAGGTTCCTACTTACAAAAAAAGTCAAATGACATATCTGCCCGTTTCATCCATCTCTTTTTTTGAAGCACAACATTTCGACTATATCATCATGTACCTCCCACATACGGATCGTTTGTAAACCAAACGTTAGCGTTAACTCCTCGTTTCTTTGCGGTCGTTGTGTCATTAGATGCAAATGGCTTATCACTCGATGTGTCTGTCCAATCATAACTCACTCGTTCATTCAGTAACCTGCTATTTCGGTAGATTACCTGCAGCAATTTTTCTGGTTATTCGCACCGCAATGCCGATGCGAGCCGACGAAACAGGGCGCCCCGATAATCTGCGACGAACACTCAAGCTCCCCTCGATAGCCAATAGCGCTTCCTTCAGGTCAGAGGAGGCAGTGGTCCAACGAACTCTCAGCGTGAGTTTTCGGAACGCGACGCTAATCAAGATTCGTCGTAATTAGCAATACCGCATTTGCTAATTAACCTAGGACCGGGGAGGCGAGGCGGGAGGTCGCATGCATGCATACTCTATCGGTATACTGTCTAGACGTAACGTCTTACCTAGATCCTCAAAAATAGTTAGCTCAGGAATAGGCTGCTTTTCTAGCAAAGCAGCGAGATACCTTGTTTTTCCCGTCTGTCTCTGTCGAGATGTGATCGGGTGACACCGCTGATAGACCGCTTCTACTGCAGGTGTGCCATAGCGGTCGAGGACCCCTTATCTTCTTATCCCTGCTTGGAATTCTTAGAAGTAGAGCAGGCGTTTGCTCAGGCCGCCCGCTGGCAAATCGAAGCATCACGTTTTTTTGATGACATGCTATCTAGTCGTTCTCTATTTCAATTCTCTCCCACCACCCACCTGCTCTGAAATCGACGCGTCAAAATCTGTAACTTTCTTAAGCAGATTAGATACGATTAGTGCTGATAGATAATGTTGTTATAAATGCCAATATTATTATTACTACTACTTCATAATAACATGTCTGATTGATAACGTAATTATTATATATTAGTACCAGAGTATTTACAAACGCATTTAACACATTAAACAATGACATTTTTGAACTTTTTCTACCAATTCACCATATCATTGATGAATAGCTCTCGTTGCCATTTTATGCTCTACATGCGCAGTAATATTTGCACCAGCAAGCTTGCTCTGCCGGTACTTGCCGGCTTAACGGCATAAGCTGCCTCAGGAGGCCAGAACCAATAACTAGGCTGTTAGTTTATCGTTTTCTTAGTTAATATAAACACTGCTGTTATACTCTTTCGTTGTCGTCAGTATCTGTTGATGTAGCCATCCGTGTTGCCGCATTTTGTTCAGTATGGCGGTGCAAATTATATTACTCCGATCGCACTCATTAAAAAAAATAGTGGTATACTATTTGCTAGATCGAGGACTGCTTCGAGACTTTGATCTTAACGGTCGGTTAGGTTAGGTGACTGCCACTGAATTCCGGCTCAACTGATTAATGCCAACGCTATATATAGTATCGGTTGCATGCGTGCTGCCTTGGCGTTCTAGGCACAATAAACGACTGAGGCTTGCTACACGAGGCAGATCGCTTCGTATTTCTTGCCTAAGAGACCATTCCAGTTTATTGTCCAGGAACTCCAAAGTCATTAGGCGTCCTGGTATTGCCGTCGCCCATCGAGCTGCATCCCTTTGATGACCTTTGGCAATAGTTCTAGCTCGCGCGACTGGACATAGTGGTCATCGTATTGCTGCACAGAACACTAGGATGGCTTTACAATGTAATCTAGAGTGCTTGAACTTGTTTAAGATGATGGATTTACGCAGGCTTGCGTGTGGCTGCTTAAGCAGATAGCTGCCATACAAGTTTCAAATTAAGCCCAACGTATAATATAACGTTCAGGCATACATACTAAGTTTGTGTTATACTGCCCTAAGTATGACATGAGTTGTGCTAAAAGCTCGTGGTAAACAAATGCATATTAGTTTAATTGACAATTGTTAAAATCAATCAGCAAACATATTCTTGTCTAAGATGCAGCTTAAACAGAATAGTCTGAAATACGCTATGTATAGGTAACATACAGTCCAAGAAAGATTTGAGTAATGACACAGCTGCAGCGGGTACCAAATAGCCATTGCGTAGGCTCTAGCTTTTTCAAAGAGATTAGCTTTTCTATATACATATTCTATATATGACAAGCACACTTTGTTTCCATATTTGTGATTGTTATATATAATATATATAAATATATAGACATGAGTCATACATCCGTCCGTGGTTCAGACGCGCGTTTCGGCGTATGGGGTATATATATATATATATATATATATATATATATATATATATATATATATATATATATATATATATATATATATATATATATATATATATATATATATATATACGATAAACAACCTTGCGCGAAGCTGTTATCTAAATGAACACATCACTTTAGCATAGGTTGATACATGTGCGTCCTCTGGCGGCATATTGCGAGAGCTTGACGGGGAGTCAGGCCAGTCGCCTATGACGATTCTCGCTATTCCTCCTCGCCCGAAGGGCGGAGCGAAGCGCGGCTTGAAAAACGCCGGCATCTCCGCGCAGAGGCTCAGACCAGCAGCACACGCGGTCAGGTGCGAAGTATCGGCATCTTCGAACGTTCTCGTCTAAACAGGTTAAGCAGTAGAGCTGTAGAGAGATCTGACGCTGACGACAAGTGCGACAAGTCCGTCCTGCGTGAAGTTTTCGCCGTTTGATAGTGTTGCCCCTGTTCAGCGCTCGTCGGCCCGTGAACTCACAAGCCGCCACAATGATCCTGCAGTCGCAACTCGTCGAGAAGGTGGAACAGCTGAAGCTGAAGGAGCCGGACGGCAGCGACCTGCTCGAGAATGACGTCCTCGATCTGTTGCGCACGCTCGAGAAGCTGCTGCCCGTCAAGAACGGCCACAAAATGACCTCACTGGAAATCCTGCAAAGTGCCATCGACTACATCGGCGACCTCAGCGAAGCATTCCACGAGGTCGAGGATTAATGGATAGTGGTGAGCAGGCTCCGCTAGGACGACTTCTAGTATGCTACCACCAAGCGGTTATCCGTCCGTACTGCGATACCCGATCGCTGGATGTGCACGTTCTGCCTCCTTTTTCCGCTATGCCTTGATAATGTCTCGTTGCCAAAAACGCCTTTAAATTGCATTCTTTGGCGGGTTAAAGCAGTTTGTTGGCAGACGAACTTCAGTAGCAACGACAAAGGTATTAAACGATGACAAACAGAAACACCGAAAGAAGCAGTAGCAACAACAACAGTAATAACACCACAACTATCTCCATCTGGCTCCATCCAGCTCTGAAACTTCCAATGAAGACAGTGAGCGCAATGAGCGCCAAAGACGTTTCTACGGCTACAAGCGCTAATGTCGGCAAGACCGGGAAGACCCGGAGAGACCCAGGAAGACATCGGTAACGTGCCATGATGTACTACGGCGACGCTTGTGTCGGCGTTTCTGGGCCCGAACTCCCGAATCACCTCTGTCGGTGGTCATATCCTCGTGGTCAGCTGGCCGAGATAATGTCTATTCGCGCGGCGGCGCTCTGAAGAGACTGAAGACTCCGAATGGTCCATCTCAGCAGCGGCGCGCGGAACAAATCGTGGAACCGTTCCTATATGACTATCTCGGTCATCGACCAACGTCTTGACATAGCTGTAGTCCCCGTAACGATAGCTACGACACCACCACCAGCAAGGACAACATAGGATAACAACACCAACAACAACAACAACCACAGAGACAGCAATAGGAACAACAAACTAACTAGTAACAACATCAACAGAAGTAGCGTCAGTAACATACATTCGCATAGTTCCTGTAGGCGACTGGCCATAGTCACTGTTGAGCCAGCATTACCTAAGATGTAGAATTTCTTTGTAGAATTGTTTGCCAGATTTCCTCTCTTCAAGATACATGTGCAATATCAAATGTCGCCGTGAAATGTGACGAGTTCGTGATGAAATAAACTTGTGCAAATGCGACAAGTCCTGTCTTTCTTTTGTACAGATACAGAGCTGTGTGTTGCTCATAGTTGCTTTGATAGTGCCAAATAGTATTAGTTTGTTGCTAGCTAAGTGTATATATATATATATATATATATATATATATATATATATATATACACAACCTTGAAGTAAAAACAACTGAGCTGAAAACCTAAAGTTTGCAACTTATGTGCAAATATATCGTGCCCTTGAGTGGTACTATTATTAATTTAACATGTAGGTTACTTATGAGGCATTACATGTAGAATATCAAACATACTAATAGTTATATATAGAATATCAAACACACTATTAGTTATATATAGAATATCAAACATACTATTAGTTATACATATATATATATATATAGAGATAGAGAGTGATCGCAGTGCTGGCTTGGGCTGCTAACGCTCGGTTCTAAAAAAACTGAAGCGTTGCCAGGCCTAGCATCGAATTCTGCTAGGGTCGAATTCCTTCTTGGTTCGTTCAAATCTCTCTTGATTGTTTAAATCGAGCTAAGCATTGTACTGCAGTTAAATTCCTTTGCTGGACAAACGTCAAGTAATTTCATTACGGCTACGCTTAGGGTGGCTAATGAAATAAAGCAGAATGTTTTGCATAAATAGTCTACTACCAACCAGCACTCTAAACGAGTGCGTTTGAATATGGCCCCTACCAAACCTCAAACAAATTGTTGTACCGTTGCAGACCGTGCCTAGAAACGTCACATATAGGGTACATCAGCCCGGTGTAAAACTATATATATAGCAGCCAGAAAAACGATTTTATCGGCATTTTACATTTCACCGCAACATACGCCTACCATTCCAAATATAAAATAGAAGCGCGAATATGATGATCTTAAATAGCAGGTAAGACAGTTTGTTCCAGTCGTTCGTGGAGGGTATAGAGAACCTACCCTTACTGCTGTGTCGCGTGCATCACTAGCGCGTTGCTGACACCTTTTCTCATGTGCAAGCTTATATCGGCAAACGCAGATTTAAGTTGCTTATTGCCCATTTCCTGATGGTGTCTTCCCGCATACTTATCGGCGCCTTAGCATCACTACGTTATTGCTTTTATGACCATTTATATATTTAAGTCCTTGTACAGTTGGACGCTGTTTTTTTGTTTGCTAAGTGCCCGGCTCATGCGATATGGGGATCAGGTAGCACGCTTTGCGACTCATAGAAAGACGCTAATGTTCTCGTTCTCGGTACAAATGCTGTAAGTAATTTGCGCGCACCAATGGGCAACAGCCAATGCTTACCAGAATTCTGACTGGATACTAATATTAGCAAGTTGACAATAATATCTGTAGTAATAATATTCGTTTTTTTTTAATTAAAAAAATGCATTATCTTGTCAGCGTGGCTTATTAAAATCCCAATAAGGCGTCCCTATAGTACCAGTCTTAGCTAAATATTTATATGCGTTAATATTGGAAATCACATAGAGTCATCCTCTAGATTGCCTCAGTTTGTTAATAACATGTTAGCAAACGTTCTACACAATGAGTCCGAGTCTGCACTGCATATTTTTTTTAAATATTTTTAAGGAAGGTTAGTTGTTTCTAATTTTAGACTATCTTTTGCCCTCCACGGGCCTTTCACGAAATCGCCGTGAGGCATGATGATCTTCATTGCACCTAGGGCTGGATATAAGTAGTAGTTTTATTAACCAATGAGTGGTTTACGAATATACATTATAGACATCGCATTTCCAGAGTTAAGACAGCGGAATTGCTCTTTCACAATTTATTATTTATTAATGCATCACCTTTTGGTATTGTTGATTATATTACATTACACATATTCATTAATCAAGCATCTCAAGAAGATGTCAGCGACCTAACGCCCAGATAGCTGGCGCAGACCGACATGTTTCATGATGATATTTGGTGCATACAAGGCCGCAAAATTTGCAGCAACACTCATCAGAAGGGTTATGGAACCCACTGCGGTGGCACAGTTTGTGATGGAACCCATGGACGGAGTAGCGGGTGAGAACGTGTCGTTGCTCGAAGAGCGGTTCCATCCATTTATTGTCCAACATTGCCGGTGTTTTGTAGAAGGCTTCTGGCACTTCCCTCATTTTCTGCTCGAAGTGCCTACGGAACTCTCGCAGTGAGGCGGTGGTCGGAAGTTGAAAGCGGTTTACCATGTCCTCGATGAACGGCGTGGTCCTCGACAGACTATAAGTTAGCCTGTTTTGAGCATTTCTAGGGAGGCCCAAAACTCTCTTAAGGAACGTTGCCTTCACCGTGTCGAGAGCGCTAAGCTGCTGAGCGGATAGGTGTTCCCAAATTAATGTGATACCATAAGATGCCACCGAGGCCACCTTCAGATTAAACAGTATTAAAGCTGTTTTTACTGAGAGCTTCTGTGGAGCCGAGATTGAGGTCATGGCGACAATGCTGCTATTAATTCGCTGAGATATGTGAGCTGCGAAAGATGTGCCGCTTGGCGTTAGTTTAACACCCAGGTAAGTAAACTCCGAGACCAATTCTACAGAGACACCGCCCAAGCTGAGCCTATCACTTTTCCTCAGGGGTCCCCCGGATCTGAATTTCATAGCTTTTGTCTTCGATACGTTAATTGTTAAACCATTTTGCTTGCTGTATGTCTCCAGCAGCATCAGGGACCTTTTTAGATCCATGAACACTCTACTATATATCACCAGGTCATCGGCATAGAGAGTTATGCGGACACAGGGGTAGTGGTCATTGATAAGGCTCGGAAGATCACTGAGTAAAACTGAGAATAAGAGCGGGCTGAGATTATCACCCTGGGGATAGCCGGTGGTTTGTAGGAAAGGCTGGTATTCCTGAATGCCGTCATCTAGAATGACTGGATTTGCCTTCAGGATAGCTGCCAGTATCCCCAAAGCTCGTGGGCCCACACCCGCGGCGGCTAGCTTTTCCATGACAATATCCCTGGGGGCAGTGTCAAACGCCGCTTTGTAGTCTACAAATACAGCGTACAGTGCTTGGTGCTTGACGGTGACCGAGCGCTTCACCTCGTCTAAAAGCTTCTGGGATGCGGTCATTGTCGAATGTCTCGCGCGAAATCCATGTTGTTCCGGAGGGATGATTCCCCTTGCTTCGAGATAGAAGCTAAGCCGGCGTGGAGGCATGACAATATTTTGTAGATGCAGCTCTTCTTTGCAATGCCTCGCCAAGAGGATGGACAAAGCGGGTCACCTTTGCCTTTGGGGATGACCTTTAGCAAGCATTCCGACCAGGTTGCTGGAATTTCACCTGTTTCCAAGCACTTGTCAAAGAGTGCCGTCCAAAGCGGCGTTAGGAAGACCGCCGCCCTTATATGTTCATTCCGGACGAGGTCGGGTCCGAAGGCCTTCTTATTCTTCAACTTTTCGATCGCACTTTGAACTTCCATAAGAGAGAACGGAGCATCTATCTGCTGGGATAGTAGACTCTCGTATTCATCCGATAATTCACACGATAACGGGATGATCCCTGGTGTGCTATCTGTTGTTGTGAATGCATCGATGAAGTGTTGGCGCAGACGGTCGGAGCTCTTTCACAATGCTGAAGGTGATATAGATCACACGGGCAGCCACAAAGTTTACACATACACTCCGCCGAGATTTCATGAAACTTCTCGCGCGCACAGATCTTCAGATGGAAGCCGTGGACGGCAAATCTGGTGATTAGATGCCGGTTCTACATAACTGCAGGCTCTCCACAAATCCGACGTCATTGCTCTCGTTTCATAAAACAGCGGGTCGATGTCGGCCATTTTATTCTCCCAGTCTAGGACGTGTTCTCTAAAAACCGTCGTCTTCGGCAGTTTGTACATCCTCTGTAAGTCCTCAACGAATAACGGCGACGATGCCAATATGTACACTAACCTATTCAGGCTAGTGCGGTGGACGTTCAACGCTTTCTTTAGAAAACTGGCTTTGAGTTGATCAAACGCCCTTAGGTTCGATCTCGTGAACGTGAGATACGGCCAGATCACCTGAACACCGTAAGATGCTGTGGGTGCAATCTTCAGGTTAAACAGCTTAACCGCAACCTCCATCGACAGTCTGCATGGGTCCTTGACACTGTAAAAGGATTGTAGGCCTTTTCGGACTCTTTCTTCAACATGCCTGAAGAAGCTTGTGCCACCGGAAAAAAACACGACCCCCAGGTAGGGAAAGTATGGAACGATTTCGACTATTTCTGAATTCAGTCGGAGCTCATGGCTTGTGGCCAGTCTTCCTCTTCGTCGGAATTTCATCGCTTTTGTCTTGCTCGCATTTATCTCCAATTTGTTCCGTGTAAAGTGGCATTTACCAGTTGCAATGAATATCTCACTTGGCCCGCAAACTTTCAACAGCAAGCGGAAAGCTCTGAGTCGTACCCTCGACATCACACGACTGAAAACCGTTGCTCGAAGTGTTCTTCCTGTTCCAGTCCTGATCGACGTAGAGTCATACGCTTGCAGGCTCCGTACCGTCATTACCGGTAGCACCCGGCCAAAACGAGCTCGTAGTAAGTTTGTCCCATGGTACAATCAGCAGTGCCGCTCCTTGAAGCACTACATGGTGCAAGCATATATCCTAGCTCGTACACGCCCTGAGATGATGCCCCTTTACACTCAACTAAGCCGCGCGTACAAGAAAGTGGTAAAGGAAGCTATAAAGGAGCATGAAGAGCGAAGTGAGTACAAGTTACTGGTCGAGGCACACCAATCACCACACAAATGGTTGCGTGCCGATAGACGCGCCACTGC
Organism: Dermanyssus gallinae; assembly: GCA_003439945.1. NCBI lineage: Eukaryota > Metazoa > Arthropoda > Arachnida > Mesostigmata > Dermanyssidae > Dermanyssus > Dermanyssus gallinae. The sequence goes on along the minus strand of QVRM01007124.1, from coordinate 109,380 downwards.
ATGTCCAATCCAGCCTGAGAAGTTAAACGAGCACTTCCGTAAAATGTTTGCGGGTGCACTAACCATTCCGAGCGATGCTCCTGTAGTATTTTCTGCATGGAGCGAGCGAATCCAGGAAGCTCGCCAGGCCCTGTCTCGCCCTTATATCGACTCGGAAGTAACTGAAGCAATGGTAAAGGCGCCGCTGGGTAAGGCCCCCGGACCTGACCTAGTGGTAAACGAACATCTTCGGCAGGCCACGTTGTTAGTGCCGTGTTTCACTGCTCTTTTCAATGAAGTGCTTAGAACATCCCAATTACCCGTGGAATGGAGGACCAGTCTTCTTAGTATCATTGCTAAGGGAAAGGGAGACCCGCTGGCTCCATCATCCTACCGAGGAATAACGAAAAAGAGCGTAATATATAAGCTTCTGTCGGCCATCTTAACCCGTCGTCTGGAAGTATTTTTAGAAACTACCGGGGCACTTCCTGAGCAGCAACACGGATTCAGAAAAGGCAGATCAACAATGACTGCGTGCGCTGTGCTTCTAAACTCGGTGAATCGTACACTTCGTGTCAGGGGGAATTATCTATTCGCCGTGGTCGTGGACTTCAAGGCGGCCTTTGATACGGCCTCGCGAACGATCATCCTTGACAAGCTGGCACATAGTGGAGTCCCACTGAGCATGCTAGAGCTTCTAAGAAGCATCTTGCAAGAGGGAGTGCTAATAATAGACGATGGGGTTGCTGAGCACGCGCCGATCACTCAGAGCACCGGTGTTGCTTGGGGTGATAACCTGAGTCCTCTGTTGTTCTCAGTGTTGGTAAGCGATCTCCCGGCGGAAATGCATAGTCGGCATTCACAGGTGGAAACGCTTATGTATGCCGATGATTTAGTAGGGCTGGATATTGACATATCTAAGTTTCTCCGACAGTTCTTGTGGCAGCATGACCACTGACTCTCATCAAAACATCGCTTAAACAATTTTTATGAAAAACAGGGATCTAACCTGCAATATCCCAGTAGATGACAACAACGACTAGCTCGCTAGCTTCCTAGACATGAAGTAGGGATACTTAATCAATAAGAATTCCGCAATCTAAGTCTTCCGGACGTGTCACCATGGGGCATTTTCTAGATGTCTGACCTACAACACGCATTCATAATCATACACACTCACGTTTCTCTATCTACGCAGTTACACCATTTAACATGCCAGAGCGTCTAAAAATATAATTGTGCGTTGTAAAACTGCCATTTATAAGGTGTTAGGTTAAAGGTTTTAATATTGAACTGTCTGTCAATTTCTTAGTCAGTTTTTTTAATTTTATATGTACATCGATGCGGCTGCTTTATTGGTTTTAAGAGCTGTCTCTAACATTTAGGAGTAATGCTTGCCTCTTTACAAATCTAACTGCCCACAGCAAATTTCCTTTTTGAGTGTGTGCTTCTATGAAACAATTTTATCACATTATGAAGCCTTGTACATACGCTCCGTTATATTTAAGCAAATGCGCATTTATGTTAATTTTTTTAGAATCTAAAGAAAAATCATAACTTTTCGACGAGAGACGCGAGGGGATCTGAAGTCCTGCGTCAGACACTGTCGCTCGAAAATTAACAAGAAGATGCAGCATCTGTTCGGGGCACATTGTTGATCTAGGCTAACCCTGGGCTAACCCTGGGTTAGATAACTTGTAACTACACATCCGCATGAAGACAGTTATTCATTCTAAAATGCTAACAAATTTGCTAAAATTTGGAAAAAAATCATTTTCATATTACGTTTAACCTAGTGAATTTTGCCTTAATAAAGGAAGGCACAATTAATGATAATTTGCCTGCAGCTACTGACGGAACAAAAAGCTGTAGTGTTTACTTTAACAAAAAAAATTAAATAAGCTTGTAGCAGTAACTACACTAACAGATATCGTGCTTCACCCGGCAAAACTTAATCAGTTTACAAAACGGGTTAGCTTCACTCTCTTTTTCAGAACTACGCTGTTTTGTTTGTGGTTTGTGCTACTATGGCTATTATTATTAAACAAGCTCGTTTGTGGATTTCCACTGTGCATGCTGCAATTATGACTTATGACGATCTACAATATCACTCGTGACTCCTACAATACCTAGAAGGGTCCGTCATTGCAGTTCAGCCGGTCATGTGAAAACAGAGCTGTGCCAGTAATCTGGACTTATCCAGTGTTTAGTCCATCTGCTCGGTCCAGGACACGGGACGCAGTCAATATAAGCACAAACAACAAACACCATTATATATAATACTTTTCGGGCTGACCCCCAGCCTAGACGGTGAACAAACACCCTTCTAATGATGACAAATCATGAATATTTGTCTCACCTATAATGTTTCTTACTTTTAACTAAAATTAATCTCGACTAAATCTGTTTACTTTTTGCTCTCTCCTCTCTGCTGGTAGAGTCCTATATATAAGGCGTGTGTATTTATTATTAATGTGCTGCAGGTACATGCAATTGGGCCGAGTATTTCGCCAGGCAGGTTTCGCTCGATCCAGCCATAGATGAGCGACTTGCAGTCGAGAACGTTCGTCCGAGAAGCACTTCGTCACGAAAGCGCATCGATCCATAACATCCCGCACGACTCCGGGCGATAAACTATTTGTAACCAACTCTTCATGTATACTAGTTATTATGTGCGTGTATAATTGGTATGTGCTTTCTATTGATGCCAACATGACCTAAATAGGCAAAATAACAATTTTGTGTCATGTACGGAATGAAAGTGCAACGGCCAAATAAAAAGTGGAACTGAAAATAAATCCGCTAGTAAAGAACAAGCCCGAAGCATACTCTATTTGAGCACACTAGCGTAGCAGCACAGTAGTTAACATGCGTTTTACTAGCTTCCATAATCCGCAGAGTAACATCAGATATTGGTATTCTCACACGTTTTCTTATGTTTGCTTGTAATTTTATTAATAATGCATATATATATATATATATATATATATATATATATATATATATATATATATATATATAAACACCCAAGTTAAAGCCATCGCATTCTGCGGGGCTCTCCCGGAGACCCCTTCTCTTCAGTCTGTGTGGTCAGATTTGACACACAACCATCGATGGAGCGACCTGTGGAGCCGAGCAACTTCCGACGCGGACAAAGCGAGGTTACAAGCCGTCTCATCGCCGGGTGCAAGCGTATGGCTACACGCCCTCCCGAGTCCTCAACTGGGTACCCTTTCAGACGATGAGTCTACACGAATATTAGTCGGTTTGAGAGTGGAAGCAGAATTGGTTTCCCCCCATCGCTGTGGTTGTGGTGACGAAGTCGACTCCCTAGGCCACCACGGTCTTTCTTGCGCCCAGAGTTCAGGCAGGATCGCACGCCACTCGGCCCTGAACGAGACGTTCTGCAGAGGATTACGGTTGGCAGGCTACCCATGTGTGCTGGAGCCCCCCGGCTTAGTCAGAGATGACGGAAAAAGGCCTGACGGAATGACTCTGACCCCATTCGATCGGGGCCAGATGCTGGTGTGGGACGCGACTGTTACCGACTCTTTAGCCCCTTCAATGGTCGGTACTGGCGCAGCCCGCCCTGGGCATGCGGTTGCCTTAGCGGAAACAGCCAAGTGCAGGAAGTACTCAAGCCTGGACTATCCCCACTTGTTCTCACCTCTAGCTTTTGAGACGTTGGGGGGACCAGGGTTGCTTACCAAAAAATTACTCAGAGACGTCGGGAGAAGATTGGTGGTTGCTACAGGAGACAAAAGAGCGGGGGAGTACTTACTGCAGCGCTTGTCGTTAGACGCTCAGAGGGGGAACGCTGCGTCGGTGAGAGGAACTTTGGCCAGGTGGACCAGCCCCATCTTGGACCTAGAGCCTTGAGTCGTTAGTTTTCAGTGCGTTATGTGGCACATTGTGATAACAGACAACATGGACAAATAAATTTGCCGGCGGGCTATGTCGGTCCAATATATATATATATATATATATATAATTTTTAGTTTTGGGTTTATTCACCATGAATTGGTGCATAGTACAATAGTTCACATAACATTTTGTAGGCTAAAAATATCGTTGACGCTTGATTGTAATGAAGATGTGTCAATGAACTAGCAGGTGAGTATGTGGTAACGTCCGATATTGCACTCTCCATAATATTTACACACGCACTCATCGATTTCATACCAGTTTCCGCCTAAGCATAGAATGTGGTGGTAACCATGCCATGTTGTTCGGCATATTATAGATCTGTTTTTCTGTGATGATAGTTTCCACTTATTGCTGCTAAAAGCAAGGCCTTCGACTTAGCGACCCATTACAAATGCCATGTTGCGGTTTTCTCGATGTTCTCTGTAGGTTTTTAAAATTTGTGTGCTGAACGGTATCTTGTACAGTACTAAATCTTCTACTAGTGTGCGTTCGTGGCATAATTCTAGTGCGAGCGTTGCCGATGCGTTCTTCGGCAAGCCTAACGTGCGCTTTATGAAATAAAATTTTATTTAATCTATGTTTTTAAAGTCTGACATTGTAAGATAAGGGGCAATTGCGTGAAGGCAGTATCTTACTATAGGAACAATTTTTATTCTAAACAATTTTAGCGCGATGTTTAGTTCTATGTCAGTAACGTCTCCCACTAGAATGGTAGCCGCGGTGGACTTGCTACGCATTTCCTCTATATGTCTGCTGAATGACAGCCGTACGATCCGCCTCTACTAAATCGTAGTACTTTTGTTTTGGCGATGTTAATTGTCAGTTGATTTTGTTGGCATCAATCTGAGGCTTCCTTTAGATAAAACAGCAGGTGGTTTTGTGTCCTCACAAGTACTACTAAGTCGTCGGCATAAAATGCATGCATCGCTATTACGTTTCTGAGGGCGTCCGCTAAGCCAGCTATATACAGTATAAAGAGGAACGGGCTTGCGGAGTCACCTTGGACGACTCCGGTTTTCTGTGCTACTGGTCTGCTGACCTAATGAGCCCCGTTCTTGATAGTAGTTAAGTTCACTTGCGGCATGTCACGTATTAGATTATACATAGTTCCCTCTATAGAGTATCGGGTTCGAAGTACGTTTAGGAGTTTGTTTATTCTAACGCAGTCGAATGCAGTTTTAAAATCGATAAAAGCGGCATATGTCATCTCTTTTTTGTCTTGGTGGGTATTTACATGATCTAAAAGAAAGGCAACGGCATCCGACGTAGATCGTCCTCTTAGGAATCCGTGTTGCTCGAATGGCAAATCTGGGCCTACGGCGTCATATAAACGTTGTACAACAAGTAAAGTTAAAATTTTATAAACGACGCTAATAAGTGCAATTCAGCCGTAGTTGGTTGGGTTGGCTGCTTCACCCTTCTTTTTGTAAATTGGCTGCAAGAAACTTTTTGTCCATTCTTCTGGTATTTTGCCGCAGCGTAGACATGCGTTATACAATTTGGTTAATGGCGGGCATAGAAAACGGATATTTGTTTTAATATGTTCATACACAATTTGAAATAGACCCGCCGATTTACCATTTTCTTTGGATTTAATTACATTGGCGACCTCTTCTTCTGCAAATGCTCGATAATCACAAACGTTCTCCCTCGGAGGTAGTAGGAGGTCACCATCGTATAGGCGCGTAAAATGAAGTATCTACTCATCGTCATTGATTAATGGGTTTGGTGGAGTGGGTCGTTTTGGGAGGAGTATCCATGGTTTTGTAGCACTCTGTTGTACGCGTGTCACACGCTGAAAGATCTCATATGCTTGTTTCTTTTCTTGCTTAATATATTTAAAATTCCGTTTCACGCCCGCAAGTTGTTGTAATCTCTCTGGGGGAGCTTTTTCAGTGACATTGATATCGTCTGTTGGCTGAATAAGTTGTAGTGCTTACTGTAATATCTGGGGGTTCAGGGAGCGGCTAAGGGTGTGTACTGAGGGTGCATTGGGCTTGTGGGTTCGGTGCAAATTGAACGTTATTTTGAAGTGTTTTCGATGCGCTGAGGGCGTTGAATGCATCTCGCTGATGATTAATTGTGGTTGCTGTCCTGAGGTTAGTACCACATCGATCTACTTCTTCCATTCCAGCTGACGTACGTAGCCGTGTTTGTTGTTTTCAATCTGCAATCCAAGCTCGTGTATTCCTGATATAAAAGCTGCGCTTCGTGCGTTATCTTTCAATAGATCGCAATGAAAATCGCCCCCTATAACAATATGCTTATTTGTATTAAAACAATAGCTCATTGCGTGTCCAATGTCATGTATTACCTCTGCGGGTTACCTATCTGGTGGACTATAGATGCATATCAGGTAATGTTCTTCTAGTTCCAGCACAATTTCTCTTGAAGTGCATTTGAGTAAGTGTGAGCACTCTGTCGTTCTGACGGCAATAGCCACACCCTATTTGGGTCGGCCTCTCCCTTGAGACTTAAGTGCCAGTCCATGATATATTTTGTGTTGTGTGAACTGATTTATATTTGCTGTGTTTGTCACAAACGTTTCGGTTAAAAACATAACATCTATGTTGAGGAAGTCGTTTTCGCCCGACTTATTATATAATGATTCCAGTGATTCAACGTTCCATAACATACATCCGTATTGATTCTGTGTGTATACTAGCTGTGTTGCAGGTTGCTCTGCTTGCCACTTGTCAATCTCTCGAAGACACCATTGGGACGTCGTCTTTTTCGTCAGTTTGTCTGCTGCGCTTAGTTCCCGGGGTCGTCGCTTTCTCTGCGCCGTATATTCTAAATGGTTTTAGTTGTCCGCGAAAATGGCGAAAGTGTATTCCTTCCGACCGCATCTCAGGGTCCAGTAGTTCGTTTTTTTTAACAACGGTTTATTATTATCATGATATATATACAAATAATAATAAAATAATAATAATAATAATAATAATAATAATAATAATAATAATAATAATAATAATAATAATAATAATAATAATAATAATAATAATAATAATAATAATAATAATAATAATAATAATAATAATAATTTTAATATCAGCAAAAGCAACAGTAAGGAACATTCGTGATAGGAACAGCGAAATCCATAAGGATGGTGTCAGTATTGACAACGACGATAACAACCACGGTAGCAAAACGATAGCAATGACAACGTGAACAACAATAGCGCCATTTAATAATAGCCTCGCGACGCATCTAATGTCTCAACCAAATCGCAGCGGCGTAACCACCTGCAGCTAGCTTACTATGGCAAATGGCATTTAGTGAGCTAGAACGTTGTCAGCGGGACCCTGTTGATCAGTTGCCTCTATGAAAAAGTATTTTAAGTTCCGGTAGACAAGTCTCCCTTCTGCGCGATCAGCAGGGAGTGCAGCAGAGTAACACAAAAAAGGCGAGAGGCTTCACTCGGGCATGCCCAAGCGAGCGACAATCTACGCGTTCGCGCCGTAGGTGCCGCGGCAGAGAATGGACGCTGTTCCGATGAACTCGAAATCGCCCCTGGCTTTATCTGTGCAGATTCGATGCCGATGCCAGGGATGGGGTGACACAGGGAGTTTACAGCACCTGCCAGCTGCCGAGACCTGCAGACTCGAATGAATGCCTCGGCTCATTGTGGACGCCGTTCAAGCGGCCAGTGAAGCTTCGTCAACGAGACACGAGACGTGTACATCGGCAGCACGCCTTGAGATCTGGAATTTGGCGATTAGCTGGTTTCTTTCCACTCTTTTTTCGTACTACTTGCCCAATATTTATGCATATTCTAATTACAATAAGCTTGATCCATCCGTCTAACTATATGTATTTATTCTTCTTCAAAGTGACAAAAAATCTGCCATTTTTACGAAAGATCTTGTCGAAAGAACATGAAACATGTGTATTTTTTTGTCTATTGTCGAACAATGCTGATACAAGGTCGAACGCTTCGGTCTGACTAGGCCTGTTTTTTTTACTGCTTAAGCGACACGGAAGCACATCATTTAACAATTATTAACATGTCGAACTAATGATAGTCACGGCACACACGACGTAACGATATATGAAAAGGTTCTTACTTACAAGAAAAAGTCAAATGACATATTTGCCTGTTTCATCCATCTCTTTTCTTAAATCACAGCATTACGACTATATCATCATGTACCTACCACATACGGATCGTTTGTAAGCCAAACGTTAGCGACTCCTCGTTTCTTTGCGATCGTTGTGTCATAAGATGCAAATGGCTTGTCACATAACTCACTCGTTCATTCAGTAACCTGCAATTTCAGTGGATTACCTGCAGCAATTTTTCTGGTTATTCGCACCGCAATGCCGATGCGAGCCGACGAAACAGGGCGCCCCGATAATCTGCGACGAACACTCAAGCTCCCCTCGATAGCCAACAGCGCTTCATTCAGGTCAGAGGAGGCAGTGGTCCAACGGACTCTCAGCGTGAGTTTTCGGAACGCGACGCTAATCAAGATTCGTCGTAATTAGCAAGACCGCATTTGCTAATTAATCTAGGACCGGGGAGGCGGGGCAAGAGGTTGCATGCATGCATACTCTATCGGTATACTGTCTAGACGTAACGTCTTACCTAGATCCTCAAAAATAGTTAGCTCACGAATAGGCTGCTTTTCTAGCAAAGCAGCGAGATACCTTGTTTTTCCCGCGTCTCTCTGTCGAGATGTGATCGGATGACACCGCTGATAGACCGCTTCTACTGCAGGTGTGCCATAGCGGTCAAGGACCCCTTATCTTCTTATCCCTGCGTGGAATTCTTAGAAGTAGAGCAGGCGTTTGCTCAGGCCGCCCGCTGGCAAATCGGAGCATCACGCCTTTTTGATGACATGCTATCTAGTCGCTCTCTATTTCAATTCTCTCCCACCACCCACCTGCACTAAAATCGGCGCGTCAAAAGCTGTAACTTTCTTAAGCAGATTAGATACGATTAGTGCTATTGTTGTTATAAATGCCAATATTATTATTACTACTACTTCATAATAACATGTCTGATTGATAACGTGTATATTATATATTAGTGCCAGAGTATTTACAAACACATTTAACACATTGAACAATGACGTTTTTGAGTTTTGTCTACCAATTTACCATATCAATTCATGAATGGCTCTCGTTGCCATTTGATCTACATGCGCAGTAATATTTGCACCAGCAAGCTTGCTCTGCCGGTACTTGCCGGCTTAACGGCATAAGCTGCCTCAGGAGGCCAGAACCAATAACTAGTCTGTTAGTTCGTCGTTTTCTTAGTTATTATACCCACTGCTGTTATGCTCTTTCGTTGTCGTCAGTATTTGTTGATGTAGCCATCCGTGTTGCCGCATTTTGTTCAGTATGGCGGTGCAAATTATATTACTCCGATCGCACTCATTTAAAAAAAATGGTGGTATACCATTTGCTAGATCGAGGACTGCTTCGAGACTTTGATCTTAACAGTCGGTTAGGCACTGAATTCCAGCTCAACTGATTAATGCCAACGCTATGTATACTCGTAGTATTAGTTGCATGCGTGCTGCCTTGGCGTTATAGGCATAATGAACGACTGAGGCTTGCTACACGAAGCAGATCGCTTCGTATTTCTTGCCCAAGAAACCAGTCCAGTTCATTGTCCAGGAGCTCCAAAGTCATTAGGCGTCCTGGTATTGCCGTCGCTCATCGAGCTGCATCCCTTTGATGACCTTCGGCAATAGTTCTAGCCCGCGCGACTGGACATAGTGGTCATCGTATTGCTGCACAGAACACTAGGATGGCTTTACAATGTAATCTAGAGTGCTTGAACTTGTTTAGGATGATGGATTTACGCAGACTTGCGTGTGGCTGCTTAAGCAGATAGCTGCCATACAAGTTTAGTTTCAAATTAAGCCTAACGTGTAATATAAAGTTCAGGGAGACATACTTAAATTGTGTTATACTGCCCTAAGTATGACATGAGTTGTGCTAAAAGCTCGTGGTAAACAAACAAAATGGTTAAAATCAATCAGTGAAAATATTCTTGGTTAAGATGCAGCTTAAACTGAATAGTCTGAATACGCTAAGTATAGGCAACATACACTTCAAGGAAGATTTGAGTAATGACACAGCTGCAGCGGGTACCAAATAGCCATTGCGTAGGCTCTAGCTTTTTCAAAGAGATTAGCTTTTCTATATACATATTCTATATATGGCAAGCACACTTTGTTTCCATATTTGTGATTGTTATATATAATATATAGATATATTTATATATATACATGAGTCATACATCCGTCCGTGGTTCAGACGCGCGTTTCGGCGTATGGGGTATATATATATATATATATTTACGATAAACAACCTTGCACGAAGCTGTTATCTAAATGAACACATCACTTTAGCATAGGTTGATACATGTGCGTCCTCTGGCGGCATATTGCGAGAGCTTGACGGGGAGTCATGCCAGTCGCCTATGACGATTCTCGCTATTCCTCCTCGCCCGAAGGGCGGAGCGAAGCGCGGCTTGAAAAACGCCGGCATCTCCGCGCAGAGGCTCAGACCAGCAGCACACGCGGTCAAGTGCGAAGTATCGGCATCATCGAACGTTCTCTGCTAAACAGTTTAAGCAGTAGAGCTGTAGAGAGATCTGACGCTGACGACAAGTGCGACAAGTCCGTCCTGCGTGAAGTGTTCGCCGTTTGATTGTGTTGCCCCTGTTTAGCGCTCGTCGGCCCGTGAACTCACAAGCCGCCACAATGATCCTGCAGTCGCAACTCGTCGAGAAGGTGGAACAGCTGAAGCTGAAGGAGCCGGACGGCAGCGACCTGCTCGAGAATGACGTCCTCGATCTGTTGCGCACGCTCGAAAAGCTGCTGCCCGTCAAGAACGGCCACAAAATGACCTCACTGGAAATCCTGCAAAGTGCCATCGACTACATCGGCGACCTCAGCGAAGCATTCCACGAGGTCGAGGATTAATGGATAGTGGTGAGCAGGCTCCGCTAGGACGACTTCTATTATGCTACCACCAAGCGGTTATCCGTCCGTACTGCGATACCCGATCGCTGGATGTGCACGTTCTGCCTCCTCTTTCCGCCATGCCTCGATAATGTCTCGTTGCCAAAAACGCCTCAAAAAATTGCATTCTTTGGCGGGTTGAAGGAGTTTGTTGGCAGACGAACTTCAGTAGCAACGACAAAGGTACTAAACGATGACAAACAGAAACGCCGAAAGAAGCAGTAGCAACAACAACAGTATTAACACCACAACTATCATCATCTGACTCCATCCAGTTCTGAAACTCCAAATGAAGACAGTAAGCGCAATGAGCGCCAAAGTCGTCTCTACGGCTACAAGTGCTAATGTCGGAAAGACCGGGAAGACCCGGAGAGATCCAGGAAGACATCGGTAACGTGCCACGATGTGCTACGGCGACGCTTGTGTCGGCGTTTCTGAGTCCGAACTCCCGAATCACCTCTGTCGGTGGTCATCTCTTCGTGGTCAGCTGGCCGAGATAATGTCTATTCGCGCGGCGGCGCTCTGAAGAGACTGAAGACTCCGAATGGTCCATCTCAGCAGCGGCGCGCGGAACAAATCGTGGAACCGTTCCTATATGACTATCTCGGTCATCGACCAACGCCTTGACATAGCTGTAGTCCCCGTAACGATAGCTACGACACCACCACCAGCAAGGACAACATAGGATAACAACACCAACAACCACAGAGACAGCAATAGGAACAACAAACTAACTAGTAACAACATCAACAGAAGTAGCGTCAGTAACATACATTCGCATAGTTCCCGTAGGCGACTGGCCATAGTCACTGTTGAGCCAGCATTACCTAAGATGTAGAATTTCTTTGTAGAATTGTTTGCCAGATTTTCTCTCTTCAAGGTACATGTGCAATATCAAATGTCGCCGTGAAATGTGACGAGTTCGTGATGAAATAAACTTGTGCAAATGCGATAAGTCCTGTATTTCTTTTGTACAGATACAGAGCTGTGTGTTGCTCATAGTTGCTTTGATAGTGTCAAATAGTATTAGTTTGTTGCTAGCTAAGTGTATATATATATATATATATATACAACCTTGAAGTAAAAACAACTGAGCTGAAAACCAAAAGTTTGCAACTTATGTGCATATATATCGTGCCCTTGAGTGGTACTATTATTAATTTAACATGTAAGTTACTTATGAGGCATTACATGTAGAATATCAACATACTATTAGTTATATATATATAGAGAGAGAGAAAGAGGGAGAGAGATCGCAGTGCTGGCTTGGGCTGCTAACGCTCGGTTCTAAAAAAACTGAAGCGTTGCCAGGTTTAGCATCGAATTCTGCTAGGGTCGAATTCCTTCTTGGTTCGTTCAAATATCTCTTGATTGTTTAAATCGAGCTAAGCATTGTACTGCAGTTAAATTCCTTTGCTGGACAAAAGACAAGTAATTTCATTACGGCTACGCTTAGGGTGGCTAACGAAATAAAGCAGCATTTTTTGCATAAATAGTCTACTACCAACTAGCACTCTAAACGAGTGCGTTTGATTATGGCCCCCACTAAACCTCAAACAAATTGCTGTACCGTTGCAGACCGTGCCTAGAAACGTCACATATAGGGTACATCCGCCCGGTGTAAAACTATATATATATATGTAGCAGCCATAGAAACGATTTTATCGGCATTTCACATTTGACCGCAACGTACGCCTACCATTTCAAATACAAAATGGAAGCGCGAATATGGTGATCTTAAATAGCAGGTAAGACAGTTTGTTTCAGTTGTTCGTAGAGGATATAGAGGACCTACCCTTACTGCTGTGTCGCGTGCATCACTAGCGCGTTGCTGACACCTTGTCTCATGTGCAAGCTTCTATCGGCAAACGTAGATTTAAGTTGCTTATTGCCCATTTCCTGATGGTGTCTTCCCGCATACTTATCGGCGCCTTAGCATCACTGCGTTATTGCTTTTATGACCATGTATCTGTCCCTTGTACAGTTGGACGCTGTTGGACTGTTTTTTTTCTGTTTAAGCTAAGTGCTCGGCTCATGCGATATGAGGATCAGAGGTGAGAGGCTATTCACACAGAGGTGAGAGACCTTCGCGAGTGTCTTTTTGAGCTTAAGATTGTGCTAATGTTGAGCTACAGCCTTGGCAGGGTGTAGGGCCATCATTCCGCGGCAAATTTTGTGCAGCTAGAAAGATGCTTCACAGTATACGTGAAGCGCGTTCTTTGCTTGCCGCGGACGGCAGGGAATCGCGTTGTGTACCTGCTAGCGGGTTGCGGACCGGCAGTAGAAACAATCAGAGTCAGGCTTAAGTCACCTATTACAATGCCACTTCAGCAATTTTATTGGAGTGGCAGAGAAAAGTCTTGACTGAGGTAGCGCAGTTTGATGTGTACCTCACCAAGGAGCTTTGGGATGGAATGGCATGCACTAGCCGGCACGTGTACACAAGGTACATTGTACATGGCCATCATCACTTGGTATGTTCGACTCAAGGATTTTACCAAGTTGGCGATCAATGTCGTTGCCGGTTCTGCTCGCAGGTATGCGCTAAATACCACGCAGCGAGCTGTCAGTCGCATCGGCGGTCTTTGCACTTTCTTGCCCGGTGCGACGGTCGCTAAAGTGTTAAAATTGTATATAATGATTGTTTTGTAATTATGTACCATCTTTAAATGCAAAGTTATTGCGAAATAAACAATATGCATGTATGATATGGGGATCAGGTAGCACGCTTTGCGACTCATAGAAAGACGCCAATGCTCTCGTTCTCGGTACAAATGCTGTAAGTAATTTGCGCGCACCAATTGCCAACAGTCAATGCTTTCCAGAATTCTGACTGGATACTAATATTAGCAAGTTGACAATAATATATGTAGTAATAATAATAGTTTTTTTAATTTAAAAAATGCATCTTGTCAGTGTGGCTTATTAAAATCCCAATAAGGCGTCCCTATAGTACCAGTCTTAGCTAAATATGTATATGCGTTAATATTGGAAATCACATAGAGTCATTCTCTAGATTGCCTCAGTATGTTAATAACATGTTAGCAAACGTTCTACACAATGAGTCCGAGTCTGCACTGCATATTTGTTCAATCTTTTTTTAAGAAGGTTAGTTGTTTCTAATTTTAGACTATCTTTTGCCCTCCACGGGTCTTTCACGAAATCGCCGTGAGGCATGATGACTTTCATTGCACCGAAGGCTGGATATTGACGTACCTAAGTTTCTCCGACAGTTATTGTGGCAGCATGACCACTGACTCTCATCAGTATGGTTAATAATCTATTCTCAATGCGCATCGCTTAAGCAATTTTAATGAAAAACGGATCTAACCGGCGATTTTTCATGTTATATGTACATCGATGCGGCTGCTTTATTGGTTTTATGAGCTGTTTCTAACATTTAGGAGTAATGCTTGCCCCTTTACAAATCTAACTGCCCACAGCAAATTTCCTTTTTGAATGTGTGCTTCTATGAAACAATTTTATCACATTATGAAGCCTTGTACATACGCTCCGTTATATTTGAGCAAATGTTTTTTTATAATCTAAATAGGAATCATAACTTTTCGACGAAAGACGCGAGGGGATCTGAAGTCCTGCGTCAGACACTGTAGCTCGAAAATTAACAAGAAGATGCAGCATCTGTTCGGTACACATTGTTGATCTAGGCTAACCCTGGGCTAATTCTGGGTTAGATAACTTGTAACTACACATTCGCGTGGAGACAGTTGTTCATTCTAAAGTGCTAACAAATTAAAATTTGAGAAATCATTTTTATATTACGTTTAACCTAGTGAATTTTGCCTTAATAAAGGAAGGCACAACTAATGATAATTTGCCTGCAGCTACTGACGGAACAAAAAGCTGTAGTGTTTACTTTAACAAAAAAATTAACTAAGCTTGTAGCAGTAACTACACTAACAGATATCGTGCTTCACCCGGCAAAACTTAATCAGTTTACAAAACGGGTTAGCTTCACTCTCCTTTTTCAGAACTACGCTGTTTTGTTTGTGGTTTGTGCTACTATTGCTATTATTATTATTAAACAAGTTCGTTTGTGGATTTCCACTGTGCACGCTGCAAGTATGACTTATGACGATCTACAATATCACTCGTGACTCCTACAATACCTTGTAGGGTCCGTCATTGCAGTTCAGCCGGTCATGTGAAAACCGAGCTGTGCCAGTGATCTGGACTTATTCAGTGTTTAGTCCATCTGCTCGATCCAGGACACGGGACGCAGTCAATATAAGCCCAAACAACAAACACCATTATAGATAATACTTTTCGGGCTGACCCCCAGCCTAGACGGTGAACAAACACCCTTCTAATGATGACAAAGCATGAATGTTTGTCTCACCTACAATCTTTCGAACCTTTAACAAAATTCAACCTCAACTAAATCTGTTTACTTTTCGCTCTCTCCTCTCTGCTAGTAGAGTCCTATATATAAGGCGTGTGTATTTATTATTAATGTGCTGCAGGTACATGCAATTGGGCCGAGTATTTCGCCAGGCAGGTTTCGCTCGATCCAGCCATTGATGAGCGACTTGCAGTCGAGAACGTTCGTCCGAGAAGCACTTCGTCACGAAAGCGCATCGATCCATAACATCCCGCACGACTCCGGGCGATAAACTATTTGTAACCAACTCTTCATGTATACTAGTTATCATGTGCGTGGTATGTGTTTTTCATTGATGCCAACATTACCTAAATAGGCAAAATAACAATTTTGTGTCATGTACGAAATGAAAGTGCAACGGCCAAATAAAAAGTGGAACTAAAAATAAATCCGCTAGTAAAGAGCAAGCCCGAAGCATACTCTATTTGAGCACACTAGCGTAGCAGCACAGTAGTTAACATGCGTTTTACTAGCTTCCATAATCCGCAGAGTAACATCAAATATTGGTATTCTAATGATAAATAATACTTGCGCCAAAATCTTTATGAAACTTTAAAATTATCTCACACGTTTTCTTATGTTTACTTGTAATTCTATTTATAATGCATATACAGTCCCTGAAAAAAAAGTGTTAAACAAATTTTGGATGCCGTTTTGCAAGAGCTCGACCTAAGCCTCGAAAATTGTTTTTCATCCGTGTAAACTTTTTGTTCGAGCCAGCTCCACACATTCTGGATCATATTAAGATCAGATGAGAGTGCAGGCTAGCGAAGGAATTCAATGTGACGTTGGTCGAACCAGCTTCCGATCAGCCTGGCGGTGTAAATCGGGGCGTTATCGTGTGTAAAAACGAAGTCTGGCCATCCCATCAGCTTAAAATGCGCCGATTGCTCTTTTAGCAAATCCCCGTATCGCGTCGAATAAACACGACCGTCTAAAAACACAATCGACGACTTTGTATAATATCCGACAGCAGCCCAGATCACCACTGAACCGCCACCTAAGTGACGTTTTGGCAAAATTCGTTCTTCCTTGCGGACATCGTGCGAATAATAGTAAAATCGATCCGATTCATCAAAGTTAAACTTTTTCATTTGAAAAGAGCGCTCTGTGTCACTCAGTGTTCCATCACATCGTATCGTGGGCACTCAGTGGTCCATGACATTTTATCGTGGGCGAAGTCAAGACGAGCTTTCATCGGTCAGCGGTCAATCGTTGTTTTTCCTTGTGTTTTTGCCAATTTGTCTTCCTGAGGAAGCTTTGCACAATTTCGCACTTTCGTTTGCACGTCGGCCGCCGCCGCAATTGCCCTCGCCGAGGGCGTAGAGTTCGACGCTTTCTTCAGAATTGCAGCTTGTTTCGTTCCGAAATAAAATTTGAACGCCCGGAACTCCTCTTTTACGGCGTATTTTTTACCTAAACGAACAAAGTTATTTATTACTTGGACACAACGCCCCAATTGACAGAACATTTTGCGATTAGAGAGGCCGATGTCCTTATAAGGCTTGATATGGGCCTTTTCTTTACCCATGAGGCGCCAGCCTAAGCCTATCGTTTCAACAAAGAAAAAACTTCTGGTAGGAGATCTGCCTTTGTTTCTGTCGAGCCGTTAAAGGAGCCCAAATGTCGTTATTCCCTTTAATTCACTCGTTAATACATGCATCTTGCTAGTGACATTATCATTTTTTTGCGGTGCGGCTGTGCCAAATGTGGAAATCTCGTGGTTCAAAGTAATCCGAGACCCCAAATATCGATAGAAGTCCTCGTTGTTACTCTGTGAGCATGTATCACTGTGATCTTTACACATTTGGTTATAATAAATGCGTGAAATGTGGCAAAAGTGGGTGGCCCTATATTTTTTTCAGGGACTATATATATATATATTTGTTTTGTGTAGTTTTGGGTTTATTCACCATGAATTGGTAGCATAGTACAATAGTTCACATATCATTTTGTAGGCTAAAAATATCGTTGACGCTTGATTGTAGTGACGATGTGTCAGTGAACGAGCAGGTGAGTATGTGGTAACGTCCGATATTGCACTCTCCATAATATTTACAAACGCACTCACATGTTGTTCGGCATATTATAGATCTGTTTTTCTGTGATGATAGTTTCCATTTATTGCTACTAAAAGCAAGACCTTCGACCTAGCGACCCATTACAAATGCCATGTTGCGGTTTTCTCTATGTTCTCTGTAGGTTTCTAAAATTTGTGTGCTGAACGGTATCTTGTCCAGTACTAAACAATTCTGCTGAATGACAGCCGGGGGGTCACTGTTATTCCTAGATAGCAAAAGTGATTGACGAGTTTAATATTTACCCCCCCCCCTATCTCAATGCACCGATTTTCTGCAGCGTACGATCCGCCTCTACTAAATCGTAGTACTTTTGTTTTGGCAATGTTAATTGTCAGTTGATTTTGTTGGCACTAATCTGAGCTTCCTTTAGATAAAACAGCAGGTAATTTTGTGTCCTCGCAAGCACTACTAAGTCGTCGGCATAAAATGCATGTATCGCTATTACGTTTCTGAGGGCGTCCGCCAGCTATATACAATATACAGAGGAACGGGCTTGCGAAGTCACCTTGGACGACTCCGGTTTTCTGTGCTACTGGTCTGCTGACATAATGAGCCCCGTTCTTGATAGTAATTAAGTTCACTTGCGGCATGTCACGTATTAGATTATACATAGTTCCCTCTATAGAGTATCGGGTTCGAAGTACGTTTAGGAGTTTGTCTCTTCTAACGCAGTCGAATGCAGTTTTAAAATCGATAAAAGCGGCATATGTCATCTCTCTTTTTTTTTTTTATCTTGGCGGGTCTTTACATGGTCCAAAAGAAAGGCAACGGCATCCGACGTAGATAGTCTTCTTAGGAATCCGTGTTGCTCGAATGGTAAGTCTGGGCCTACGGCGTCATATAAGCGCTCTACAACAAGTGAAGTTAAAATGTTATAAACGACGCTAATAAGTGCAATTCCGCGGTAGTTGGTTGGGTCGGTTGCTTCACCCTTCTTCTTGTAAATTGGCTGCAGGAAACTTTTTCTCCATGCTTCCGGTATTTTGCCGCAGCGTAGGCATGCGTTATACAATTTGGTTAATGGAGGGCACAGAAAACGGATATTTGTTTTAATATGTTCATACACAATTTGATCTGGACCCGCCGATTTACAATTTTTTTGGATTTAATTACATTGGCGACCTCTTCTTCTGTAAATGCTCGAAAATCACAAAGTTCTCTTTCGGAGGTAGTAGGAGGTCACCATCGTATAGGCGCGTAAAATGAAGTATCCACTCATTGTCATTGATTAATGGGTTTGGTGGAGTGGGTCGTTTTAGGAGGAATATCCATGGTTTTGTAGCACTCTGTTGTACGCGTGTCACACGCCGAAAGATCTCATATGCTTGTTTCTTTTCTTGCTTAATATTTTTAAATTCCGTTTCACGTCCGCAAGGCGTTGTAATCCCTCTGGGCTAAGATCCGTGTGACTGCAAATTGTGTATTTTATGGCTTTGCATTGTTCATCAGACCATGGTTTGTGCGCAGTAGGTTTGTGTAGCGGCTTCCGTGCGCATGAAATCTGTATTGCCCACCGGATAGCTTTTTCAGTGGCATTGATAACGTCTGTTGGCTGAATAAGTTGTAGTGCTTGTTGTAATATCGGGGGTTCAGGGAGCGGGTAAGGGCGTGTACTGAGGGTGCATTGGGCTTCTGGGTTCGGTGCAAATTGAACGTTATTTTGAAGTGTTTTCGATGCGCTGAGGGGATCGACATCTCGCTAATGGTTAATTGTGGCTGCTGTGCTGAGGTTAGTACCACATCGATCGTACTTCTTCCATTCCAGCTGACGTACGTAGCCTCGTGTTTGTTGTTTTCAATCTGCAATCCAAGCTCGTGTATTCCTGATATAAAAGCTGCGCTTTGTGCGTTATCTTTCAATAGATCGCAATGAAAATCGCCCCCTATAACAATATGCTTATTTGTATTAAAACAATAGCTCATTGCGTGTCCAATGTCATGTATTACCTCTGCGGGTTGCCTATCTGGTGGGCTATAGATGCATATCAGGTAATGTTCTTCTAGTTCCAGCACAATTTTTCTTTAAGTGCATTTGAGTAAGTGTGAGTACTCTGTCGTTCAGACGGCAATAGCCACACCCTATTTGGGTCAGCCTCTCCCTTGAGACTTAAGTGCCAGTCCATGATATATTTTGTGTTGTGTGAACTGAATTATATTTGCTGTGTTTGTCACAAACGTTTCGGTTAAAAACATTATATCTATGTTGAGGAAGTCGTTTTCGCCCGACTTATTATATAATGATTCCAGTGGTTCAACGTTCCATAACATACATCCGTATTGATTCTGTGTGTATACTAGCTGTGTTGCAGGTTGCTATGTTGCCACTTGTCAATCTCTCGAAGATACCATTGTGACGTCGTCTTCTTCGTCAGTTTGTCTGCTGCGCTTAGTTTCCGGGGTCGTCGCTTTCTCTGCGCCGTATATTCTAAATGGTTTTAGTTGTCCGCGAAAATGGCGAAAGTGTATTCCTTCCGACTACATCTCAGGATCCAGTAGTTCGATTTTTTTAACAACGGTTTATTATTATCATGATATACATGCAATAATAATAATAATAATAATAATAATAATAATAATAATAATAATAATAATAATAATAATAATAATAATAATAATAATAATAATAATAAGATGACACTCAATCTCCGACAGAGAGAGCGGTATTTATAGCCGCCCGTGAGACCTTCAGCAGTGGCTTCCTAAGGGCACTTCCTTCACCGCAGCTGGGCACCATGCTGGAAAACACCTCCTTCCGCATGGTGGCCGCCCTAAGAATAGGCGCTCCCATATGTGAGCCATACGAGTGCAGGGCATGTGGAAAAACAGTGGATAAGGACGGACTGCACCCTTTAAGTTGCTCTAAGAGCCCTGGTAGAACTCTCAGACACGCGGAAATCAACGCAGTTTTAAAAAAGGCTCTTCGTAGAGCCAGCATACCAAGCACCCTAGAGCCCAGGTTGGGCTTCGAAGACGACAAAAGACCCGACGGCGTCACCATTCCGCCATGGTCTAAGGGCAAATGTCTAGTATGGGATGCCACGGTATCATGTACAGTGGCTCCGTCACACTTGATGCATAGCCCTACCCGGTCAGGGTGGGTTGCTGAACATGCTGAGATCGCAAAAAAAGCGCAAATACTCTGACCTAGAGAAAAGATACCACTTCGTACCCGTCGCCATGGAAACGATGGGTACAATCAGCAAAAACACAAGTATCTTCCTTAAAGACCTAGGTATCAAAATAAGTGCTAACACGGGTGACCAGCGCGAGGGTGAGTTTCTACGTCAGCAACTCTCGCTCGCAG
Organism: Dermanyssus gallinae; assembly: GCA_003439945.1. Classification (NCBI taxonomy): domain Eukaryota; kingdom Metazoa; phylum Arthropoda; class Arachnida; order Mesostigmata; family Dermanyssidae; genus Dermanyssus; species Dermanyssus gallinae. The sequence goes on along the minus strand of QVRM01007124.1, from coordinate 88,707 downwards.
TGTGTAGGGGAAACGCCGCCGCTGTCATCGGCTCCATGGATTGAGGAGCGGGGGTGAGCCTAGGCGCGTACACGTTTAGATCCCGCAATTGTAGGGAAACACCGAAATATTAAATAAATAATATAAAAAAAAAAATAATAATAATAATAATAATAATAATAATAATAATAAATATTACTACCAGCAAAAGCAACAGTAAGTAACATTCGTGATAGTAACAGCGAAATCCATAAGGTTGGTGTCAGTATTGACAACGACGATAACAACCACGGTAGCAAAACTGACAGCAACGACAACGTGAACAGCAATAGCGCCATTCAGTAATAGTATCGCGACGCATCTAATGTCTCAACCAAATCGCAGCGGCGTAACCACCTGCAGCTAGCTTACTATGGCAAATGGCACTTAGTGAGCTGGAACGTTGTCAGCGGGACCCTGTTAATCAGTTGCCTCTATGAAAAAGTATTTTGAGCTCCGGTAGACAAGTCTCCCTTCTGCGCGATCAGCAGGGAGTGCAGCAGAGTGACACAAAAAGGCGAGAGGTTCGCTCGGGCATGCCCGAGCGAGCGACAATCTCCGCGTTCGCGCCGTAGGTGCCGCGGCAGAGAATGGACGCTGTTCCGGCGAACTCGAGACCGCCCCTGGCTTTATCTGTGCACATTTGATGCCGATGTCAGTGATAAGGTGACACAGGTAGTTTAGAGCACCTGCCAGCTGCCGAGATCTGCAGACCGAATGCTCGGATATTGCGGCCAGTGAAGCTTCGTCACTTGCCCACGAGACACGAGACGCGTACATCGGCAGCACGCCTTGAGATCTGGAATTTCGCGATTAGCTGGTTTCTTTCCACTTTTTTCGTACTACTTGCCCAATATTTATGCATTTTCTAATTACAATAAACATTATCCTTCCATTTAACTATCTGTATTTATTTTTCTTCAAAGAGACCAAAAATCTGCCAATCTTACAAAAGATCTTGTCGAAAGAACATGAAACATATGTATTTTTTGTCTATTGTCGAACAATGCTGACACAAGGTCGAACGCTTCGGTCTGACAAGGCCGGTATTTTTTTAATGCTTAAGCGACACGGAAGCAAACTACCAGCAAAAGCTTTGTCAAAACAATCATTTAACAATTATTAACATGTCGGACAAATGACAGCCACGGCACACACGACGTAACGATACATGAAAAGGTTCTTACTTACAAGAAAAAGTCAAATGACATATCTGCCCGTTTCATCCATCTCTTTTTTGAAGCACAGCACTTCGACTATATCATCATGTACCTACCACATACGGATCGTTTGTAAGCCAAACGTTAGCGTACTCCTCGTTTCTTTGCGGTCGTTGTGTCATTAGATGAGAATGGCTTATCAACATCACTTACGATGTGTCTGTCAACATAACTCACTCGTTCATTCAGTAACCTGCAATTTCGGTGGATTACCTGCAGCAAATTGTTCTGGTTATTCGCACCGCAATGCCGATGCGAGTCCGACGAAACAGGGCGCCCCGATAATCTGCGACGAACACTCAAGCTCCCCTCGATAGCCAACAGCGCTTCCTTCAGGTCAGAGGAGGCAGTGGTCCAACGAGCTCTCAGCGTGAGTTTTCGGAACGCGACGCTAATCAAGATTCGTCGTAATTAGCAATACCGCATTTGCTAATAATCTAGGTCTGGGGAGGCGAGGCGCGGGGTTGCATACACGCATACTCTATCGGTATACTGTCTAGACGTACGTCTTACCTAGATCCTCAAGAATAGTTAGCTCAGGAATAGTTAGCTGCTTTTCTAGCAAAGCAGCGAGATACTCCCTTGTTTTTCCGGTCTCTCTCTGTCGAGATGTGATCGGGTGACACCGCTGATAGACCGCTCCTACTGCAGGTGTGCCATAGCGGTCGAGGAACCCTTATCTTCTTATCCCTGCTTGGAATTCTTAGAAGTAGAGCAGGCGTTTGCTCAGGCCGCCCGCTGGCAAATCGAAGCATCCACGCCTTTTTAATGACATGCTATCTTGTCGCTCTCTATTTCAATTCTCTCCCACCCCCTGCACTGAAATCGACGCGTCAAAGCTGTAACTTTCTTAAGCAGATTAGATACGATTAGTGCTGATAGATATTGTTGTTATAAATGCCAATATTATTATTACTACTACTTCATATAACATGTCTGATTGATAACGTAATTATTATATATTAGTACCAGAGTATTTACAAACCATTTAACACATTAAACAATGACGTTTTTGAGCTTTGTCTACCAATTCACCATATCATTGATGAATAGCTCTCGTTGCCATTTTATGCTCTACATGCGCAGTAATATTTGCACCAGCAAGCTTGCTCTGCCGGTACTTGCCGGCTTACCGGCATAAGCCGCCTCAGAAGGCCAGAACCAATAACTAGTCTGTTAGTTCGTCGTTTTCTTAGGTATTATACCCACTGCTGTCATGCTCTTTCGTTGTCGTCAGTATTTGTTGATGTAGCCATCCGTGTTGCCGCATTTTGTTCAGTATGGCGGTGCAAATTATATTACTCCGATCGCACTCATTAAAAAAAATGGTGGTATACTATTTGCTAGATCGAGGACTGCTTCGAGACTTTGATCTTAACGGTCGGTTAGGTTAGGTGACTGCCACTGAATTCCGGCTCAACTGATTAATGCCAACGCTATATATAGTATCGGTGCATGCGTGCTGCCTTGGCAATCTAGGCACAATGAACGACTGAGGCTTGCTACACGAGGCAGATCGCTTCGTATTTCTTGCCTAAGAAACCATTCCAGTTTATTGTCCAGGAACTCCAAAGTCATTAGGCGTCCTGGTATTCCCGTCGCCCATTGAGCTGCATCCCTTTGATGACCAATTGGCAATAGTTCTAGCTCGCGCGACTGGACATAGTGGTCATCGTATTGCTGCACAGAACACTAGGATGGCTTTACAATGTAATCTAGAGTGCTTGAACTTGTTTAAGATGATGGATTTACGCAGGCTTGCATGTGGCTGCTTAAGCAGATAGCTGCCATACAAGTTTAGTTTCAAATTAAGCCCAACGTATAATATAACGTTCAGGGATACATACTAAGTTTGTGTTATACTGCCCTAAGTATGACATGAGTTGTGCCAAAAGCTCGTGGTAAACAAATGCATATTAGTTCAATCGACAATTGTTAAAATCAATCAGCAACCATATTCTTGTCTAAATTGCAGCTTAAACAGAATAGTCTGAAATACGCTATGTATAGGTGACATACAGTTCAAGAAAGATTTGAGTAATGACACAGCTGCAGCGGGTACCAAATAGCCATTGCGTAGGCTCTAGCTTTTTCAAAGAGATTAGCTTTTCTATATACATCTTCTATATATGACAAGCACACTTTGTTTCCATATTTGTGATTGTTATATATATATATATATATATATATATGTATATATATACATGAGTCATACATCCGTCCGTGGTTCAGACGCGCGTTTTGGCGTATGGTGTGTATATATATATATATATATTACGATAAACAACCTTGCACGAAGCTGTTATCTAAATGAACACATCACTTTAGCATAGGTTGATACATGTGCGTCCTCTGGCGGCATATTGCGAGAGCTTGACGGGGAGTCATGCCAGTCGCCTATGACGATTCTCGCTATTCCTCCTCGCCCGAAGGGCGGAGCGAAGCGCGGCTTGAAAAACGCCGGCATCTCCGCGCAGAGGCTCAGACCAGCAGCACACGCGGTCAAGTGCGAAGTATCGGCATCATCGAACGTTCTCTGCTAAACAGGTTAAGCAGTAGAGCTGTAGAGAGATCTGACGCTGACGACAAGTGCGACAAGTCCGTCCTGCGTGAAGTGTTCGCCGTTTGATTGTGTTGCCCCTGTTTAGCGCTCGTCGGCCCGTGAACTCACAAGCCGCCACAATGATCCTGCAGTCGCAACTCGTCGAGAAGGTGGAACAGCTGAAGCTGAAGGAGCCGGACGGCAGCGACCTGCTCGAGAATGACGTCCTCGATCTGTTGCGCACGCTCGAGAAGCTGCTGCCCGTCAAGAACGGCCACAAAATGACCTCACTGGAAATCCTGCAAAGTGCCATCGACTACATCGGCGACCTCAGCGAAGCATTCCACGAGGTCGAGGATTAATGGATAGTGGTGAGCAGGCTCCGCTAGGACGACTTCTAGTATGCTACCACCAAGCGGTTATCCGTCCGTACTGCGATACCCGATCGCTGGATGTGCACGTTCTGCCTCCTCTTTCCGCCATGCCTCGATAATGTCTCGTTGCCAAAAACGCCCTCAAAAATTGCATTCTTTGGCGGGTTGAAGCAGTTTGTTGGCAGACGAACTTCAGTAGCAACGACAAAGGTACTAAACGATGACAAACAGAAACGCCGAAAGAAGCAGTAGCAACAACAACAGTAATAACACCACAACTATCATCATCTGACTCCATCCAGTTCTGAAACTCCAAATGAAGACAGTAAGCGCAATGAGCGCCAAAGACGTCTCTACGGCTACAAGTGCTAATGTCGGAAAGACCGGGAAGACCCGGAGAGATCCCAGGAAGACATCGGTAACGTGCCACGATGTGCTACGGCGACGCTTGTGTCGGCGTTTCTGAGCCCGAACTCCCGAATCACCTCTGTCGGTGGTCATCTCCTCGTGGTCAGCTGGCCGAGATAATGTCTATTCGCGCGGCGGCGCTCTGAAGAGACTGAAGACTCCGAATGGTCCATCTCAGCAGCGGCGCGCGGAACAAATCGTGGAACCGTTCCTATATGACTATCTCGGTCATCGACCAACGCCTTGACATAGCTGTAGTCCCCGTAACGATAGCTACGACACCACCACCAGCAAGGACAACATAGGATAACAACACCAACAACCACAGAGACAGCAATAGGAACAACAAACTAACTAGTAACAACATCAACAGAAGTAGCGTCAGTAACATACATTCGCATAGTTCCCGTAGGCGACTGGCCATAGTCACTGTTGAGCCAGCATTACCTAAGATGTAGAATTTCTTTGTAGAATTGTTTGCCAGATTTTCCTCTCTTCAAGGTACATGTGCAATATCAAATGTCGCCGTGAAATGTGACGAGTTCGTGATGAAATAAACTTGTGCAAATGCGATAAGTCCTGTATTTCTTTTGTACAGATACAGAGCTGTGTGTTGCTCATAGTTGCTTTGATAGTGTCAAATAGTATTAGTTTGTTGCTAGCTAAGTGTATATATATATATATATATATATATACAACCTTGAAGTAAAAACAACTGAGCTGAAAACCAAAAGTTTGCAACTTATGTGCATATATATCGTGCCCTTGAGTGGTACTATTATTAATTTAACATGTAAGTTACTTATGAGGCATTACATGTAGAATATCAACATACTATTAGTTATATATATATAGAGAGAGAGAAAGAGGGAGAGAGATCGCAGTGCTGGCTTGGGCTGCTAACGCTCGGTTCTAAAAAAACTGAAGCGTTGCCAGGTTTAGCATCGAATTCTGCTAGGGTCGAATTCCTTCTTGGTTCGTTCAAATATCTCTTGATTGTTTAAATCGAGCTAAGCATTGTACTGCAGTTAAATTCCTTTGCTGGACAAAAGACAAGTAATTTCATTACGGCTACGCTTAGGGTGGCTAACGAAATAAAGCAGCATTTTTTGCATAAATAGTCTACTACCAACTAGCACTCTAAACAAGTGCGTTTGATTATGACCCCCACCAAACCTCAAACAAATTGCTGTACCGTTGCAGACCGTGCCTAGAAACGTTACATATAGAGTACATCAGCCCGGTGTAAAACTATATATATATATATATATATATATATATATATATATATATATATATATCTATATATATATTTATAGCAGCCAGAAAAACAATTTTATCGGCATTTCACATTTGACCGCAACATACGCCTACCATTTCAAATAGAAAATAGAAGCGCGAATATGGTGATTTTAAATAACAGGTAAGACAGTTTGTTTCAGTTGTTCGTAGAGGGTATAGAGGACCTACCCTTACTGCTATGTCGCGTGCATCACTAGCGCGTTGCTGACACCTTTTCTCATGTGCAAGCTTCTATCAGCAAACACAGACTTAAGTTGATTATTGCCCAGTTCTGTGATGGTGTCTTCCCGCATACTTATCGAGGCCTTAGCATCACTGCGTTATTGCTTTTATGACTATGTATGTGTCCTTGTACAGTTGGACGCTGTTGGACTGTTTTTTTTCTGTTTAAGCTAAGTGCTCGGCTCATGCGATATGAGGATCAGAGGTGAGAGGCTATTCACACAGAGGTGAGAGACCTTCGACGACTGTCTCTGAGTGCCGCATTGCGTCTTTTTGAGCTTAAGATTGTGCTAATGTTGAGCTACAGCCTTGGCAGGGTGTGGGGCCATCATTCCGCGGCAAATTTTGCGCAGCTAGAAAGATGCTTCACAGTATACATGAAGCGCGTTCTTTGCTTGACGCGGACGGCAGGGAATCGCGTTGTGTACCTGCTAGCGAGTTGCGGACCGGCAGTGGAAACAGAGTCAGGCTTAAGTCACCTATTACAATGCCACTTCAGCAATTTTTGTTGGAGTGGCAGGGAAAGGTGACCGAGGCCTCGGCTGAGGTAGCGCAGTTAGATGTGTACTTCACCAGGGAGCTTTGCGATGGAATGGCATGCACTAGCCGGCACGTGTACACAAGGTACATTGTACATGGCTATCATCACTTGGTGTGTTCGACTCAAAGATTTCACCAAGTTGGCGATCAATGTCGTTGCCGGTTCTGCTCGCAGGTATGCGCTAAATACCACGCAGCGAGCTGTCAGTCGCCTCGGCGGTCTTTGCACACTCTTGCCCGGTGGGACGGTCGCTAAAGTGTTAAAATTGTATATAATAATTGTATTGTAATTATTTACCATCTTGGAATGCAAAGTTATTGCGAAATAAACAATATGCATGTATGATATGGGGATCAGGTAGCACGCTTTGCGACTCACAGAAAGACGCTAATGTTTTCGTTCTCGGTACAAATGCTGTAAGTAATTTGCGCGCATCAATTGCCAACAGTCAATGCTTTCCAGAATTCTGACTGGATACTAATATTAGCAAATTGACAATAATATCTGTAGTAATAATAATAGTTTTTTTTATTTAAAAAATGCATCTTGTCAGTGTGGCTTATTAAAATCCCAATAAGGCGTCCCTATAGTACCAGTCTTAGCTAAATATGTATATGCGTTAATATTGGAAATCACATAGAGTCATTCTCTAGATTGCCTCAGTATGTTAATAACATGTTAGCAAACGTTCTACACAATGAGTCCGAGTCTGCACTGCATATTTGTTTAATCTTTTTTTAAGAAGGTTAGTTGTTTCTAATTTTAGACTATCTTTTGCCCTCCACGGGTCTTTCACGAAATCGCCGTGAGGCATGATGACTTTCATTGCACCTAGGGCTGGATATTGACATATCTAAGTTTCTCCGACAGTTCTTGTGGCAGCATGACCACTGACTCTCATCAGTATGGTTAATAATCTATTCTCAATGCGCATCGCTTAAGCAATTTTAATGAAAAACGGATCTAACCGGCGATATCCCAGTAGATGACAGCAACGACTAGCTCGCTAGCTTTCTAGACATGAAGTAGGGATACTTAATCAATAAGAATGCGGCAATCTAAGTCTTCCGAACGTGTCATCATGGTGCATTTTCTAGATGTCTGACCTACAACAACCATTCAACATGCCAGAGCATCTAAACATATAGTTGTGCATTTAAAGCTGCCATTTATAAGGTGTTCGGTCATAGGTTTTAATCTTGACCTGTCTGTCAATTTCTTAGTCAGTTTTTTAAATTTTATAAGTTTATCGATGCGGCTGCTTTATTGGTTTTAGAGCTGTTTCTAACATTTGGGAGTGATGCTTGCCCCTTTATAAATCTAACTGCCCACAGCAAATTTCCTTTTTGAATGTGTACTTCTATGAAGTCCTGCGTCAGACACTGTCGCTCGAAAATTAACAAGAAGATGCAGATTCTGTTCGGGGCACATTGTTGATCTAGGCTAACCCTGGGTTAGATAACTTGTAACTACGCATTCGCGTCGAGACAGTTGTTCATTCCAAAGTGCTAACAAATTAAATTTTGAGAAATCATTTTCATATTACGTTTAACCTAAAGGAAGGCACAATTAATGATAATTTGCCTGCAGCGACTGACGGAACAAAAAGCTGTAGTATTTACTTTAGCAAAGGAATTAACTAAGCTTGTAGCAGTAACTACACTAACAGATATCGTGTTTCACCCGGCAAAGCCTAATCAGTTTACAAAACGGGTTAGCTTCACTCTCTTTTTTCAGAACAACGCTGTTTTGTTTGTGGTTTGTGCTACTATTGCTATTATTATTATTAAACAAGTTCGTTTGTGGATTTCCACTGTGCACGCTGCAAGTATGACTTATGACGATCTACAATATCACTCGTGACTCCTACAATACCTAGAAGGGTCCGTCATTGCAGTTCAGCCGGTCATGTGAAAACCGAGCTGTGCCAGTGATCTGGACTTATCCAGTGTTTAGTCCTATCTGCTCGATCCAGGACACGGGACGCAGTCAATATAAGCACAAACAACAAACACCATTATATATAATACTTTTCGGGCTGAGCCCCAGCCTAGACGGTGAACAAACACCCTTCTAATGATGACAAATCATGAATATTTGTCTCACCTACAATCTTTCGAACTTTTAACAAAATTCAACCTCAACTAAATCTGTTTACTTTTCGCTCTCTTCCTCTCTACTGGTAGAGTCCTATATATAAGGCGTGTGTATTTATTATTAATGTGCTGCAGGTACATGCAATCGGGCCGAGTGTTTCGCCAGGCAGGTTTCGCTCGATCCAGCCATTGATGAGCGACTTGCAGTCGAGAACGTTCGTCCGAGAAGCACTTCGTCACGAAAGCGCATCGATCCATAACATCCCGCACGACTTCGGGCGACAAAGCCTAGTTGTTGTAACCAACTCTTTATGTATACTAGTTATTATGTGCGTGTATAATTGGTATGTGCTTTCTATTGATGCCAACATGACCTAAATAGGCAAAATAACAATTTTGTGTCATGTACGGAATGAAAGTGCAACGGCCAAATAAAAAGTGGAACTGAAAATAAATCCGCTAGTAAAGAGCAAGCCCGAAGCATACTCTATTTGAGCACACTAGCGTAGCAGCACAGTAGTCAACATACGTTTTACTAGCTTCCATAATCCGCAGAGTAACATCAAAAATTGGTATTCTAATGATAAATAATACTTGCGCCGAAATCTTTATGAAACCTTAAAATTATCTCACACGTTTTCTTATGTTTGCTTGTAATTTTATTCATATTGAATATATATATATTTTTTTGTTAGTTTCGGGTTTATTCACCATGAATTGGTAGCATAGCACAATAGTTCACATATCATTGGTGAGTATGTGGTAACGTCCGATATTGCACTCTCCACAATATTTACATACGCATTCGTCGATTTCATAACAGTTTCCGCCTAAGCATAGAAGGTGGTGGTAACCATGCCATGTTGTTCGGCATATTATAGATCTGTTTTTCTGTGATGATAGTTTCCATTTATTGCTGCCAAAAGCAAGGACCTTCGACCATAGCTGACCCATTTCAAATGCCATGTTGCGGTTTTCTCTATATTCTCTGTAGGTTTCTAAAATTTGTGTGCTGAACGGTATCTTGTCCAGTACTAAATCTTCTACTAGTGTGCGTTCGTGGCATAGTTCTAGTGCGAGCGTTGCCGATGCGTTCTTCGGCAAGCCTAACGTGCGCTTTATGAAATAAAATTTTATTTTATCTATGTTTTTAAAGTCTGACATTGTAAGATAAGGGGCAATTGCGTGAAGGCAGTATCTTACTATAGGAACAATTTTTATTCTAAACAATTTTAGCGCGATGCTTAGTTCTATGTCAGTAACGTCTCCCGACTAGAATGGTAGCCGCGGTGGACTTGCTACTGCATTTCCCCTATATGTCTGCTGAATGACAGCCGTACGATCCGCCTCTACTAAATCGTAGTACTTTTGTTTTGGCGATGTTAAGTTGTCAGTTGATTTTGTTGGCACCAATCTGAAGGCTTCCTTTAGATAAAACAAGCAGGTGGTTTTGTGTCCTCGCAAGCACTACTAAGTCGTCGGCATAAAATGCATGCATCGCTATTACGTTTCTGAGGGCGTCCGCTAAGCCAGCTATATACAGTATAAAGAGGAACGGGCTTGCGGAGTCTCCTTGGACGACTCCGGTTTTCTGTGCTACTGGTCTGCTGACCTAATGAGCCCCGTTCTTGATAGTAGTTAAGCTCACCTGCGGCATGTCACGTATTAGATTATACATCTATAGAGTATCGGGTTCGAAGTACGTTTAGGAGTTTGTTTAGTCTAACGCAGTCGAATGCAGTTTTAAAATCGATAAAAGCGGCATATGTCATCTCTTTTTTGTCTTGGCGGGTCTTTACATGGTCTAAAAGAAAGGCAACGGCATCCGACGTAGATCGTCTTCTTAGGAATCCGTGTTGCTCGAATGGTAAATCTGGGCCTACGGCGTCATATAAACGTTCTACGACAAGTAAAGTTAAAGTTTTATAAACGACGCTAATAAGTGCAATTCCGCGGTAGTTGGTTGGGTCGGTTGCTTCACCCTTCTTTTTGTAAATTGGCTGCAGGAAACTTTTTTCCATTCTTACGGTATTTTGCCGCAGCGTAGGCATGCGTTATACAATTTGGAGGTAGTAGGAGGTTACCATCGTATAGGCGCGTAAAATGAAGTATCCACTCATCGTCATTGATTAATGGGTTTGGTGGAGTGGGTCGTTTTGGGCGGAGTACCCATGGTTTTGAAGCACTCTGTTGTACGCGTGTCACACGCTGAAAGATCTCATAGGCTTGTTTCTTTTCTTGCTTAATACTTTTAAAATTCCGTTTCACGTCCGCAAGCCGTTGTAATCCCTCTGGGCTAAGATCCGTGTGACTGCAAATTGTGTATTTTATGTCTTTGCATTGTTCATCAAACCATGGTTTGTGCGCAGTGGGATCGTGTAGCGGCATCCGTGCGCATGAAATTTGTATTGCCCACCGGATAGCTTTTTCAGTGACATTGATATCGTCTGTTGGCTGAATAAGTTGTAGTGCTTGCTGTAATATCTGGGGGTTCAGGAAGCGGCTAAGGGTGTGTACTGAGAGTGCATTGGGCTTGTGGGCTCGGTGCAAATTGAACGTTATTTTGAAGTGTTTTTCGATGCGCTGAGGGCGTTGAATGCATCTCGCTGATGATTAATTGTGGCTGCTGTGCTGAGGTTAGTACCACATCGATCGTACTTCTTCCATTCCAGCTGACGTACGTAGCCTCGTGTTTGTTGTTTTCAATCTGCAATCCAAGCTCGTGTATTCCTGATATAAAAGCTGCGCTTCGTGCGTTATCTTTCAATAGATCGCAATGAAAATCGCCCCCTATAACAATATGCTTATTTGTATTAAAACAATAGCTCATTGCGTGTCCAATGTCATGTATTACCTCTGCGGGTTGCCTATCTGGTGGACTATAGATGCATATCAGGTAATGTTCTTCTAGTTCCAGCACAATTTCTCTTGAAGTGCATTTGAGTAAGTGTGAGCACTCTGTCGTTCTGACGGCAATAGCCACACCCTATTTGGGTCGGCCTCTCCCTTGAGACTTAAGTGCCAGTCCATGATATATTTTGTGTTGTGTAAACTGATTTATATTTGCTGTGTTTGTCACAAACGTTTCGGTTAAAGACATAATATCTATGTTGAGGAAGTCGTTTTCGCCCGACTTATTATATAATGATTCCAGTGATTCAACGTTCCACAACATACATCTGTATTGATTCTGTGTGTATACTAGCTGCGTTGCAGGTTGCTCTGTTGCCACTTGTCAATCTCTCGAAGATACCATTGGGACGTCGTCTTCTTCGTCAGTTTGTCTGCTGCGCTTAGTTCCCGGGGTCGTCGCCTTCTCTGCGCCGTATATTCTAAATGGTTTTAGTTGTCCGCGAAAAGGGCGAAACTGTGTTCCTTCCGACCACATTATAGGGTCCAGTAGTTCGTTTTTTTTTAACAACGGTTTATTATTATCATGATATACATGCATCACAAATAATAATAATAATAATAATAATAATACATATTATTACTACCAGCAAAAGCAACAGTAAGTAACATTCGTGATAGGAACATCGAAATCCATAAGGATGGTGTCAGTATTGACAACGACAATGACAACAAGCGCAGCAAAACGACAGCAACGACAACGTGAACAACAATAGCGCCATTCAATAATAGTCTCGCGACGCATCTAATGGTTTAACTAAATCGCAGCGGCGTAACCACCTGCAGCTAGCTTACTATGACAAATGGCACTTAGTGAGCTGGAACGTTGTCAGCGGGACCCTGTTGGTCAGTTGCCTCTATGAAAGGGTATTTTGAGTTCCGGTAGACAAGTCTCCCTTCTGCGCGATCAGCAGGGAGTGCAGCAGAGTAACACAAAAAAGGCGAGAGGCTTCACTCGGGCATGCCCAAGCGAGCGACAATCTCCGCGTTCGCGCCGTAGGTGCCGCGGCAGAGAATGGACGCTGTTCGGATGAACTCGAGATCGCCCCTGGCTTTATCTGTGCAGATTCGATGCCGATGCCAGGGATGAGGTGACACAGGGAGTTTACAGCACCTGCCAGCTGCCGAGATCTGCAGACTCGAATGAATGTCTCGGCTCATTGTGGACGCCGTTCAAGGCGGCCAGTGAAGCTTCGTCACTTGCCCACGATACACGAGACGCGTACATCGGCAGCACGCCTTGAGATCTGGAATTTGGCGATTAGCTGGTTTCTTTCCACTCTTTTTTCGTACTACTTGCCCAATATGTATGCATATTCTAATTACAATAAGCTTGATCCATCCGTCTAACTATCTGTATTTATTCTTCTTCAAAGTGACAAAAAATCTGCCATTTTTACGGAAGATCTTGTCGAAAGAACATGAAACATGTGTATTTTTTTGTCTATTGTCGAACAATGCTGATACAAGGTCGAACGCTTCGGTCTGACTAGGCCGTTTTTTTTTACTGCTTAAGCGACACGGAAGCACATCATTTAACAATTATTAACATGTCGAACTAATGATAGTCACGGCACACACGACGTAACGATATATGAAAAGGTTCTTACTTACAAGAAAAAGTCAAATGACATATTTGCCCGTTTCATCCATCTCTTTTCTTAAATCACAGCATTACGACTATATCATCATGTACCTACCACATACGGATCGTTTGTAAGCCAAACGTTAGCGACTCCTCGTTTCTTTGCGATCGTTGTGTCATAAGATGCAAATGGCTTGTCACATAACTCACTCGTTCATTCAGTAACCTGCAATTTCGGTGGATTACCTGCAGCAATTTTTCTGGTTATTCGCACCGCAATGCCGATGCGAGCCGACGAAACAGGGCGCCCCGATAATCTGCGACGAACACTCAAGCTCCCCTCGATAGCCAACAGCGCTTCATTCAGGTCAGAGGAGGCAGTGGTCCATCGGACTCTCAGCGTGAGTTTTCGGAACGCGACGCTAATCAAGATTCGTCGTAATTAGCAAGACCGCATTTGCTAATTAATCTAGAACCGGGGAGGCGGGGCGGGAGGTTGCATGCATGCATACTCTATCGGTATACTGTCTAGACGTAACGTCTTACCTAGATCCTCAAAAATAGTTAGCTCACGAATAGGCTGCTTTTCTAGCAAAGCAGCGAGATACCTTGTTTTTCCCGCGTCTCTCTGTCGAGATGTGATCGGATGACACCGTTGATAGACCGCTTCTACTGCAGGTGTGCCATAGCGGTCGAGGAACCCTTATCTTCTTATCCCTGCTTGGAATTCTTAGAAGTAGAGCAGGCGTTTGCTCAGGCCGCCCGCTGGCAAATCCGAGCATCACGCCTTTTTGATGACATGCTATCTAGTCGCTCTCTATTTCAATTCTCTCCCACTATCCACCTGCACTGATATCGGCACGCCAAAATCTCTAACTTTCTTAAGCAGATTAAAACGATTAGTGCTATTGTTGTTATAAATGCCAATATTATTATTACTACTACTTCATAATAACAAGTCTGATTGATAACGTAATTATTATATATTAGTACCAGAGTATTTACAAACATATTTAACACATTAAGCAATGACGTTTTTAAGCTTTGTCTACCAATTTAACGTATCATTGATGAATGGCTCTCGTTGCCATTTTACGGCATAAGCCGCCTCAGAAGGCCAGAACCAATAACTAGTCTGTTAGTTTATCGTTTTCTTAGTTATTATAAGCACTACTGTCATGCTCTTTCGTTGTCGTCGGTATTTGTTGATGTAGCCTTCCGTGTTGCCGCATTTTGCTCAGTATGACGGTGCAAATTATATTACTCCGATCGCACTCATTAAAAAAAAATGTGGTATTCTATTTGCTAGAATGAGGACTGCTTCGAGACTTTGATCTTAACGGTCGGTTAGGTTAGGTGACTGCCACTGAATTGGCTCAACTGATTAATGCCCAAGCTATATATAGTATCGGTTGGATGCGTGCTGCCTCGGCGTTCTAGGCACAATGAACAACCGAGGCTTGCTACACGAGGCAGATCGCTTCGTTTTTCTTGCCCAAGAGAGCAGTCCAGTTCATTGTCCAGAAGCTCCAAAGTCATTAGGCGTTCTGGTATTGCCGTCGCCCATCGAGCTGCATTTCTTTCATGAACTTTGGCAATCGTTCTAGCCCGCGCGACTGAACATAGTGGTCATCGCATTGCTGCACAGACAATCAGGATGGCTTTACAATGTAATCTAGAAAGCTTGAACTTGTTTAAGATGATATATTTACGCAGGCTTGCGTGTGGCTGCTTAAGCAGACGGCTGTCATAAAAGTTTGGTTTCAAATTAAGCCCAACGTGTAATATAATTTTCAGGGATACATATTAAGTTTGTACTATACTGCTCTTAGTATAACATGCGTTTCGTTAAAAGGCCGTGGTAAACAAATGCGTATTAGTTCAATTGACAATTGTTAAAATTAATCTGCAATCATATTCTTGTCTAAGATGCAGTCTAAAATACGTTAAGTATAGGCAACATACAGTTAAAGAATATTTGGGTAATGACACATCTGCAGCGGGTACCAAATGGCCATTGCCTAGGCCTTAACTTTCTCGAGATTGGGTTTACATATGACAAGCATACTTTATTTCCATATTTGTGAATGTATATATATATATATATATATATATATATATATATATATATATATATATATATAACAACGATACACAACATTGCGCGAAGCTGTCATCTAAATGAACACATCACTTTAGCACAGGTTGATACATGAGCGCCCTCTGGCGGCATATTGCGAGAGCTCGACGGGGAGTCGTGCCAGTCGCCTATGACGACTCTCGCTGCTCCTCCTCGCCCGAAGGGCGGAGCGAAGCGCGGCTTGAAAAACGCCGGCATCTCCGCGCAGAGGCTCAGACCAGCAGCACACGCGGTCAAGTGCGAAGTATCGGCATCATCGAACGTTCTCTGCTAAACAGGTTAAGCAGTAGAGCTGTAGAGAGATCTGACGCTGACGACAAGTGCGACAAGTCCGTCCTGCGTGAAGTGTTCGCCGTTTGATTGTGTTGCCCCTGTTTAGCGCTCGTCGGCCCGTGAACTCACAAGCCGCCACAATGATCCTGCAGTCGCAACTCGTCGAGAAGGTGGAACAGCTGAAGCTGAAGGAGCCGGACGGCAGCGACCTGCTCGAGAATGACGTCCTCGATCTGTTGCGCACGCTCGAGAAGCTGCTGCCCGTCAAGAACGGCCACAAAATGACCTCACTGGAAATCCTGCAAAGTGCCATCGACTACATCTGCGACCTCAGCGAAGCATTCCACGAGACCGAGGATTAATGGATTGTGGTGAGCAGGCTCCGCTAGGACGACTTCTAGTATGCTACCACCAAGCGGTTATCCGTCCGTACTGCGATACCCGATCGCTGGATGTGCGCGTTCTGCCTCCTCTTTCCGCCATGCCTTGATAGTGTCTCGTTGCCAAAAACGCCCCCAAAAAATTGCATTCTTTGGCGGGTTGAAGCAGTTTGTTGGCAGACGAACTTCAGTAGCAACGACAAAGGTACTAAACGATGACAAACAGAAACGCCGAAAGAAGCAGTAGCAACAACAACAGTAATAACACCACAACTATCTCCATCTGGCTCCATCCAGCTCTGAAACTTCCAATGAAGACAGTGAGCGCAATGAGCGCCAAAGACGTCTCTACGGCTACAAGCGCTAATGTCGGAGAGACCGGGAAGACCCGGAGAGACCCAGGAAGACATCGGTAACGTGCCATGATGTACTAACGGCGACGCTTGTGTCGGCGTTTCTGGGCCCGAACTCCCGAATCACCTCTGTCGGTGGTCATCTCCTCGTGGTCAGCGTGGCCGAGATAATGTCTATTCGCGCGGCGGCACATCTGACAGGACTGAAGACTCCGAACAGTCCATCTCAGCAGCGGCGCGCGGAACAAATCGTGGAAACAGTTCCTATTTGACTATCTCGAGCCACCACCAGCAAGGACAACATAGTATAACAACACCAACAAGAACAACCACAGAGACAGCAATAGGAACAACAAACTAACTAGTAACAACATCAACAGAAGTAACGTCAGTAACATACATTCGCATAGTTCCCGTAGGCGACTGGCCATAGTCACTGTTAAGCCAGCATCACCTACGATGTAGAATTTCATTGTAGAATTGTTTGCCAGTTTTCCTCTCTTCAAGGTACATGTGCAATATGAAATGTCGCCGTCAAATGTGACGAGTTCGTGATGAAATAAACTTGTGCAAATGCGATAAGTCCTGTCTTCCATTTATGATATAGAGCTGCGTGTGTTGCTCATAGTTGCTTTGATAGTGTCAAATAGTATTAGATTGTTGGTAGCTAAGTATATGTATATATATACAACCTTGAAGATGAAAAATTAGCTAAAAACCAAAAGTTTGCAACTTTTGTGCATATATATCTTGCCCTTGAGTGGTAATATTATAAATTTAACTTGTAAGTTACTTATGAGGCATTACATGTAGAATTACAAACATACAATTCTATATAAATATATATATTTATATATATATATATATATATATATATATATATATATATATATATATATATATATATATATATATATTATATTTATCAAGAAGGAGAGAGGTCGCAGTCCTGGTTTGGACTGCTGACGCTCGATTCTAAAAAAAATGAGGCGTTGCCAGGCCTAGTATCATAGCCTGCTTAGGTCGAATTCCTTCTTATTTCGTTCAAATCTTTCTTGATTGTTAAAATCGAGCTAAGCATTGTACTGCAGCTGGATTCCTCTGCTGGACAAAAGCCAAGTAATTTCATTATGACTACGCTTAGGGTGGCTAAAGAAGTAACGCAGAATATTTACTTTATTTACATTTATATACCAACTAGCACTCGAAACGAATGCGTTTGATTATGCCCCCTACCAAACCTTAACGAAATTGATTATACGGCCGTGCCTAGAAACGTCACATATAGGATACATCAGCCCGGTGTGATATATACATATATATATATATATATAGAGAGAGAGAGAAGGAGAGAAACTATTCTATCGGCATTTCACATTCAACCGCAGCATATGCATATGTAAAGCAGCATATGTAAAATAGAAGCACGAATATGGTGATCTTAAATAACAAGTAAGACAGTTTGTTACAGTCGTCCGTAGAGGGTATAGAGGACCTACCCTTACTTCTGTGTCGCGTGCATCACTAGCGCGTTACTGACACCTTTTCTCATGTGCAAGCTTCTATCGGCAAACGCAGATTTAAGTTGATTATTGCCCATTTCCTGATGGTGTCTTCCCGCATACTTATCGGGGCCTTAGCATCGCTGCGTTATTGCTTTTATGACCATGTATGTGTCCTTGTACAGTTGGACGCTGTTAGACTGTTTTTTTTTTTGCTAAGTGCTCGGCTCATGCGATATGTGGATCAAGTAGTAGCACGCTCTGCGACTCACAGAAAGACGCTAATGTTCTCTTTCTCGGTACAAATGCTGTAAGTAATTTGCGCGCACCAATGGGCAACAGTCAATGCTTTCCAGAATTGACAATAATATCTGTAGTAATAATAGTAGTTTTTTTTGTCAATTTAAAAATACGTTATCTTGTCAGTGTGGCTTATTAAAATCCCAATAAGGAGTCCCTATAGTACCAGTCTTAGCTAAATATGTATATGCGTTAATATTGAAAATCACATAGAGTCATACTTTAGATTGCCTCTTTATGTTAATAACATGTTAGCAAACGTTCTACCCAATGAATCCAAGTCTGCACTGCATATTTTTTTAAAATATTATTTAAGGAGGTTAGTTGTTTCTAATTTTCGACTATCTTTTGCCCTCCACGGGCCTTTCACGAAATCGCCGTGAGGCATGATGATTTTCATTGCACCTAGGGCTGGATATTGACATATCTAAGTTTCTCCGACAGTTCTTGTGGCAGCATGACCACTGACTCTCATCAATATGGTTCATCATCTATGCTCAATGCGCATTGCTTAAACACATTTTATGAAAAACAGGGATCGAACCGGCGATATCCCAGTAGATGACAACAACGACTAGCTCGCTAGCTTCCTAGACATGAATCAGGGATACTTAATCAATAAGAATGCCGCAATCTAAGTCTTCCGGACGTGTCACCATGGTGCATTTTCTATATCTCTGACCTACAACACGCATTCATAATCATACACACTCAAGTTTCTCTATCTACGCAGTTACACCATTCAACATGCCAGAGCGCCTAAAAATATAAGGTTTTAGGTTATAGGCTTATTTCTAGACCTGCCGGTCAATTTCTAAGTCAGTTTTTTTAATTTTATATGTACATCGATGCGGCTTCTTTATTGGTTTTAAGAGCTGTTTCTAACATTTCTAACATTTAGAAAAAGGGGAAGATGAGCTAGTTATAGAGTTCATTCTCGCTCCTAAACACGATGTTCCATCCTCCTCCTCCCATTGGGAAAAATAATTTCCAAGCGAGGTTCTACCAAATCCTAAAATGATTACATCTTTTTTTAATGATAGATCCTGTTCATATATCTAAATTATGTGGTGCTAATATTTTACTTAGATAGCGGCATTTATAGCGCGAGTGTTTCTATGCGTTCGGGGTTACACCCTGAGTCGGCTTCAGTGTGCCTTGCTCTGAAGTTTTTCAGGAGCTAAAGGTACATATTGTTCAGTCATAATCTGTAAGACTTTCACCTCTAATGACTGCACTTCTTTAGGTGTGTCCAAAGGGTAAAGCCTGCAGTTATACTTGAGTATACTACACTTTGATATACAATGTGTCAGATAAGCTCAGGATATACCTATCCTTGGCTTTATCCTCGGCGGAATGACACTATCTTCGGCAAAATTTCATTGCGTTTGCTGTGCTTGTGTTAACCTTAAGCGAACTCCATACCGTATTCTCCATATTAATGAGTGTATGATAAATTTAATGAGATAAACTCTATTAGTCATCACCACGAAAGGTACTGATACGGATGCACGTTTTAATTGTGCCCCTTGTCTCACAGACATCATTTCCAAGCCTGGTCTGTTTACGGAGATACGCCATAATCTGCAAAGTTTTTTTATTTGTCGAGTCGATATATATATATACATGGTGTTCAAAACGTATCGCGACTTTTGTGTTTTTTCAAAAATTATTCATTTATTCATGAATATCTATTTTGTCCCCTTCAAAGTAATCCCCATGAGATATTATACACTTGTGCCAACGGTTTTTCCAATCTTCGAAGCACTTCAAAAAACCATTTTTTTTAATCTTGTTCAGCTCCTCCTTCGATGCCGTCTTTATCTCGCCAAGCGTAGCGTAACGTCGTCCTTTCATGGGCCTCTTCAGTTTAGGGAACAAGAAAAAGTCACAGGGGGCCAGATCTGGGGAATACGGTGGCTGCGGCATCATTAGTGTGTTGTTTTTGGCCAAAAACTCGCGCACAAGCAACGATGTGTGAGCAGGGGCGTTATCGTGGTGCAAAAGCCAATTTTTGTTCTTCCACAAATCCGGGCGTTTCTGGCGGATTGCTTCGCGCAAATTGCGCATAACTTGCAGGTAATATTCCTTATTGACCGTTCTACCCTGTGGCAAGAACTCATGATGCACCACGCCCCTGCAATCGAAGAAAACTGTCAGCAAAACTTTCACATTCGACCGAACTTGGCGCGCTTTTTTCGGTCTTGGTTCGTGCGGCAGCTTCCATTGAGATGATTGAGCTTTGGTTTCCACGTCATAACCATAAACCCACGATTCGTCACCAGTTATGACCCTCTGGAGCAAATTTGGGTCGTCGCGGACAGAGTCCAACATCTCATTAGCAATGTTCATGCGATGCTGTTTTTGGTCGCAATTGAGCAATTTTGGTACGAATTTCGCGGCGACCCGTCTCATGCCCAAATCATTGATAAAAATCGAATGGCACGAGCCAATCGATATGTTTAGGTCCTCAGCAACTTCTCTAACGGTGATTCGACGATTGGCCAATACCATTTTCTCCACTTCATTAATTTTTTCGTCTGTTGTTGAAGTGCTCGGGCGTCCGGCACGCTCTTCGTCGTTCACATCTTCTCGGCCTTCTGAGAACATTTTGTACCACCGATAAACGTTGCTTCGGTCCAAGGTAGCTTCTCCGTATGCCACAGTCAACAGTCGGAATGCATCCGCGCACTTAATTTCGTTTTTCACACAAAATTTGATACAGGTTCTTTGATCCATTTTTTTGAATAGGTAAAAATCGAAGACGATCCAAAACACGTGCAAGCAAAGCAGCTGTCAACAATTAAGTGAACATTCAAAATGGCCGAGCTTGTCGGCATAAGTGAGAGACATGAGTACCAACATAACGCCACAAAAAATCGAAATTCGAATATACGTAACCCGCGAGTTCAAAAGTCGCGATACGTTTTGAACACACCGTGTATATACATATATATATATATATATATATATATATATATATATATATACATATATATATATATATATATATACATATATATATATATATATATATATATATATATATATATATATATATATATATATATATATACAGGTAGTTCAATAAGTTCTTAGGATAAGCTTTTTAGAATTCGAATTTTGGCTTGCTTTCACCGCTAATAGGAACTGCAACTCTTCGACTGCTAGCACTCAATATATTATGGTGATTGGCCGTTGCGATTTCGTTTGATAGCTTTTCCCGTGCAACGTATCGGCGTGATTTTTAAAATGGAGAAAAAAGAGTTTCGAGTGGTTATCAAGCATTTTTATTTCAAAGGTTGGAATGCGACCCAAGTAAAAATTGAGTTAGACGAGACGTACAGTGACTCTGCGCCATGTTTTGCCACTGTTTCCAACTGGATTAATGTGTTAAAAAGAGGTCGCAGGAGCACCGAGGATGAACTACGTCCAGGAGGCCAAAAAACGGCAACTGATGAGGAAAACGTAGAGAAAGTGCGAAAAATTCTTGGCACAGATAAGCGAATGAACATTAAGGAAATAGCGGAGGCATTAGGGATTAGTTTAGGCAGTGTGCATTTTATCCTACACGAAAACTTGAAGATGAAAGAGCTTAGAGCAAAATGGCTGCCGCATTTGCTCAACCAAGGCCAAAAAGACGCGCCTGTTTTGGCTTCACAGCGAAATTTGGCCAAGATGCCGAACAATCTGTCGGATTTTTGGTGCAGATTCATGACCGTCGATGAAAGCCGGGTTCATCACTACACTCCCGAGACCCAAGAAGCATCTTGCCAATGGTGTGCACCTGATGAAGGACCTCCGAAGAGGGTGCGGACAACGGCATTGACCGGAAAGGTGATGGCTACAGTTTTTTAAGACCAACGTAGAATAATGCTGGTCGACTACCTTGAGAGCTGTAAAACGATCACAGGAGAATATTATGCAAGACGGTTGGACTGCCGTTAGCAAGAACTCATCGTGAAACGGCCCGCTTTGCAGAAGAAGGTTGTCCCGTTTCACCAGGGCAATGCTCATGCAAACAAGTCCCGGCAAGCATCGGCAAAACTGGCCCAACGGAGGTTCGAACTTATTGAACAACCCTCCTATTCTCCAGACCTGGCCCCCTCTGATTATTTCCTCTTCGGACATTTGAAGAATAGTCTCGGTGGAAAGCGTTTTTCCAGCAATGAAGAGGTTAAGGCTGCTGTCAATGCCTATTTTCAGTCTAACGACGCGGAATTCTACTCAAGAGGTATGAAAGCTCTGAAATCTCGGTGGGAAAAGTGTATTGAGCTTCTCGGGGAGTATATCGAATAAGAAAAATTTAAAAACATGATTTCGAAAATTCTCGGTTTTCATTCTAAGAACTTATTGAACTACCTGTATATATATCTGTGGCAATTCATCTACTTGTCTATAAATAGGAGGCTGGCAGTTAAATGCGGATTTGGCCTTATTCGCGGCGGGATCTGCGCGTGCCAATGCGCTGCACCCGTACTGCCTGGCGCCCAGATGCACAGGCGGCGAGGAAACACGACGCGACGCAGCCCGAAGGAAGGCCCCGTGCTGGAAGACGCTGTACTTTTCGCGTGCTGTGCTTGTTCTGTGTGCTGCGTAGCGTATTTGCTGTGCCGATGTGTGTCGAGGAGCGATGGTGATCAACGCGCGATCAAATCACACCGGGCGATCATCGCGCGATGGTGCACGTGTTCCATCCATGTATTCAGCCGAACAACACACAATGAAACAATAGAATCAATTAATTTACACGACGGCTGCTCGCGTTCAGCGCCTGTGGTGGTGGTGGTGGTGGTGGCGGTGTTGATGGTGGCGGCACTAGACACCGCACCAACGATTCACCTGTTAATGCTATTATATTGCGAGCTTATGTGTCGCTTAGTCAAGCGGAGATCGGTACCACCAGCTGCCGGAGCGACATCAAGCAGCAACAACAACAGCAACAACAATAGCAACAACAACAGCAACAACAACAGCAACAACAACAACAACTTCAACAACAACACGGGCAATAATAATGATAATGAGAACAATGATAATCGCAACAATAGCAATACCCACCACAACAATAATGTCCATAATAACAACAACAGTAGCAGCAGCAACAACAACAACACTAAAAGCAACAACAACAACAACAACAACAACAACACTCGCACCAAGAACATTGACAGTGACGGCAGCCGAGCCGTTCCGCACCGCATGTCTTCCTCCGAATTGTGCGAGCTGCTCGTATTGAGTGCCAGCATCTGTCCGTACAACAGCGCAGTCAAGAACAACAATAACAACAACAGCAACAACCAACAACAACAACAACAACGCCCACAACCACAACCACAACGACAAAAAGATGCTTGCCACCTGGCCGTATGCCGCGCGCGGCTGTTCCAGGACACCGCATCTCCCAAAATACCCGACTCGATTGGATTTGTTCCCATGGTCGCGCCCGTCCACCAGCACAGCACCGCTGGCGCGCTACTGGTGCCATCCATTACTACTAGGACATTTACAACAACGTGTATTACTATTACTACAACAAATTCTACTACTACTACTACTACTACAACACGTTATATTACTATTACAATACTACGCTACTGCTTTCTTTAATAGATGTTGCTGCTGCTGTTGCAAAAACGATTACTGCAATAGCAATAGCAACTGCAGCAGAAGAGAAAACAACAACAACAACAACAACTGCTGATGCTTCTGCTATTACATCGCAACAACAATTACACTACTACTACTACTACAACTACGAATAGTACTGATAATTTCTAGAGTATCTAATAATTAGCTATCGGTTGTTTAGCTACTCTAGCGGTTTTTGGTGTTGTTGTTGTTGTTGCTGTTGTTGTGGCTGCTGCTGCAGCTGCTAATGCAACAACAACAACGGTGGCAACGAACTATAACCCCAGGCACTATAATTTGCATCATACCAACACACACATACACACTGTAGGACACATCAGCAACGATTTCAACGATGCAGATGATTCGGATGATCATAGTGATATTGATCGCGACGACGACGACGACAACAACAACAACAACAACAAAAACAACAATTCTGGCTACGACCCACCTCCTTCCTAATCAAGCAAATTCGTGCATCTTTTAAACGCTTTGGCTAATATCGTATTGTTCGCATGACTCGATTGTCGTGGCTGTCTGCTATCTATCCAACGATGTGGTTATTCGATCTATCTATCTGCTCATATTGATATAGGTCTATCTATGTATGCTTTCGTTTCTTATTTTCTTTTGGCATATGTATATGAATATATATATATATATATATATATATATATATATATGATGATTTATTCATCATTTACAATACGTTTGCACACTCGGCAGTGCTCGCCTATATATATATATATATATATATATATATATATATATTGTGATGATTTATTAATCATTTACAATACGTTTGCACACTCGGCAGTGCTCGCCTTCATATATATATACATATATATGTATATATATATATATAAATACATAAGTAGAACTTTAATTAATTAATTCGTATTACAATTTTGTGGAAGGAACGTGTTTATTTTGAATTTCAATTTCTCTGTATTCCAGAATTCGTCCAGCAAACATTGGGTGTAGTACAACTTGGCGACAAATAATCTTTCTCAATGGAACAAGAGGCAGAAATGTCTTCTTTTAGAGTGAGAGCGAAATTACCAAAAGTGGTTGTATCAAGCTATTTATGTTGACATATCTTCACAAAAAACCGAGCAAGATGGCTTAGTGGCAAAGCCTTTGCCTTGCATTCGAGAGGACTGGGTTCGAGACCCAGACCGGCCACTCTTAAATTGCCTTACGAAAAATCCCAAAAAAAATCTGCAATTTCGAGAGCCCCATTTACCCTATCGACAAATCAATCATTCCTACGTGTTTGGAGATTACGTTACTACGTTAGCTCAACGCAGAACAAACTTTGTATTAAAGATAATTCTTCAATTCAACAAATGAAATTATTTGCATTTCTTATAAATTGGCGTTCACGTCCAATTACACATTTTTTTGAAAACATTTCCACCCCTAGTTCTATTTTTTTTTTGCCGAGTTGTACAAGTTCCCAAACTTTGCTAGACGAATTCTGGGAAACCCTGTATACATATAGTTTCTTTTGTGTGTAGCAATTTATCTTTCCATTAACATATCTAGTTATCTGTCTATCGGTCCATGTTCGATGCATCTGTATGTGTGTGCAGTTCCTGTTGTATGTACAGTAGTAGTAGCCAATCGCTGCCATCTGGCGGTAAACATCGCACCGGGCGCTGCTGCAGTAAACTCGGCGGCAGCCTTCCTGACGGTCGGCTAACAGGATGTCAGGGTCATGGTAACAGGACGTTTAGATGATGGTAGTGGTGGTAACAGGCAGACAAGCGCACAAACAAACAAATAAATGAATGGTAACAGGCATACGACATACATACAGACGCGGACAGAGAGATAAACAGAGGGTCAGGAAAACGCTCCCCTCGATCACAACAATTCCTGCGTGGGATGCCGCGTGTGTCAGACCGCTGCGGGGTGGTGGCACCACGTGGTTAATAACACACAACGCAGTACTAGCGGGTGCAGTCTCGCCGGCAGCCTCTGTAAGACGGAAACCTCAAAGTAGAAAGAAAGCGTAACAGAATCGCAGTAATCAAGTCAGCGGACCTGCACCTCTCTGTAAGCCAACCGTGGCAATAGTGAAGTGCAACATTGTATGCTGCCGTTGCGCAGCAGGCGCCATCAAACTCTTTAATACGTGTCTTATATATATATATATATATATATATATATATATATATATATATATATATATATATATATATATATATATATATTTATAATATGTGCCCCACATGCATATTGTAATATACGAAAAATAAACTGTTATATAAAGTGTGTTGCAAAAAATTAGCAACTCATGTTTTTTTGTGATAATTTCGGCTTGGTTTATTTGAATGGCTTGAAATTTTAAGCGCATGGTGTACATGACGAAACATGAGTATAGTGTTGATTTCATTGCAATCTCAACATCGGTTCATACAAAAAATAAAAAGTGTGAAAAAACAGTGTTGCAAAATATTAGCAACAATAGCGCCTTACAGCGTATTCGATTCTTAGCAGGGCTGTATGACTCATTTGAAACTACACATTTTATTCTAGAAACGGGTTTTTCGTCCCTTCTTCTGAATCAAATCGTAAACTCGGTCTTTCATGGAGTTAATGAGCTGTTGTAAGTACGAAAGTGGAATATTAGTCCATGCTTGCTGGACAGCTTCTTTGAGGTCCGACAAATGATTATATTGTCGACCATTTGCGTAAATCTGCTTTACCAAATGTCCCCAAAGATTTTCATAGGATTCAGGTCTGGACTTAATGCCGGCCAGTCAAAAAGTGGCACTCCTTGTTCTTGAAAAAAGGCTATAGTGCTAGCCGAGGATATGAAACGTGGCGTTGTCTTGTTGAAAAACTGCGTCAGGTCCCCCAATTCTTCTGAAGTGGGCTTCTAACTGGGAACCGACAATGCGCTGGTACATGTCAGAATTGTTTCGGCCCACAATCTCGACTAGATCAGACTTCCCATTATATCCAAACGCGCCCCAATATTTCACAGAGCCACCACCGGCCACACGTTTCGAGAACCATTTAGGTTCCTTCCGTAAGTCGTGCCAATAGTACTGACAGCCGTCAGGGCCATCGAGATTAAATTTCTTTTCATCCGAGAAGACGATGTTTTTCCACTCGTTATCCCAAGTTTGGTATCTATGCGAAAATTCACGCCGTGCGACAATGTGCTTCGGTTGCAGTCGCGGCATAAGCTTCCTTTTCGCGTATCGCACGTTTTTGTCAGAACTTAACACTCGGTACACTGTGGATCGGTGCACTGGCACTCCCAAAGTAGTCCTGATCCTGGAAGAAGACATTTGGTCATGAGTAGCCAACTGTATGATCCTTCGCCGATCTCGAATAGTCAAAACTGGCTTACGCCCACTGTTAGATCTGCACCTTTGGTTCACTCCAGGGTGTAAGAACCTGCTGATGGTGCTCTTATGCCGTCCTAATCTGGTTGCTATAGCAGTTACTGTATGACCGAGCTCAGCATATGCCTCAATTCTTGTCTTTTCGTTATCCGAAAGATCCTTTGTACGACCCATGGTTTAAACATAAGATTCGTCGTCAGTTCGGAACAACGACTAAGCTGTAGAATATTTTGCAGCTATATAACGATTGATTTAGCTAGACAATATTCCTGACATTTGATCCCTGGGATCGAATATCAGCTGTAGTATCGACTATCCTTTATAAACAAGAGCTGTGTTGTTAGCATGTTATTGTTGCTAATATTTTGCAACACTGTTTTTTCACACTTTTTTATTTTTTGTATGAACCGATTTTGAGATTGCAATGAAATCAACACTATACTCATGTTTCGTCATGTACACCATGCGCTTAAAATTTCAAGCCATTCAAATAAACCAAGCCGAAATTATCGCAAAAAAAGCATGAGTTGCTAATTTTTTGCAACACACTTTAGCACTTCTGCAACACACTGGTCAGTGCTGGCGCGGCTCGGGCTGGTCATGCATCGGCTCTCGCCGAGGCAGGCAAGGTTAGAAAGTACCAGAACATCGGTTACCCGTACGAGTTTCACCCACTTGCCTTCGAGACCCTTGGCGGGCCGGGTCCGTCTACTCGCAGTTTGCTACAGAAGGTCGGGAAGCGGCTAATTCTAGCCAGCGGAGATAAGCGAGCAAGTGATTTCCTCAGACAGCGTCTGTCGCTGGATGTGCAACGGGGCAATGCGGCCTCGGTTCGAGGAACCCTCCAGAAATGGCTGGTCCCTACACTGGACCCCCACGGTAATGGTGCACACGTTCGCAGGGACCCAAATGCCATGGTCCGACCGTGAATGATTTGAAATTGAATAAATATATATATATATATATATATATATATATATATATATATATATATATATCTAAACGATACAAATTGATTCACTATTCGAGTTTTCCCGCCACGGTAACAACGCGCGTGCCATGCAGTGGATCCACGCCTATAGCGTCTCCCGGACAGACATTACGGCACGGACGCTAACTGACTCCCTGTTGGCTTATTGCGTTCAGTGTCTGCTCAATGAAGGTACAGAACGAACGCTATGCGGGCGGGCCGTAGGTAATCTGTCCCTCCCTGTCTCAACGATCCGTTTGTCCATTTACTGGTGTCAGATGCAGACAAACGTAGCTGTAGTTGGACTTTCGCTATATATATATATATATATATATATATATAGGGGTTTTATTACACCCAAAGGTCTGTAAGCTCGAAGACCTCACTACTATTGGCTGCTGTTCTTTACCGTTAAATTTTACAGTCAAAAACGTGCTCGTGTCGGAACCCATCCTACGGTAACTTCCGCGGGTGCATTCTTCCGACAAATGCATTCACCTTTTGCCCTTCAATGACGGCACAATTATCCTCTATGAGGATCGTTCTCATACGCTCAAGGCGGTGATTGTAGAAAACAGCAACATCGCCACTGGCATGACTAAGACGCGTAATGGGACAGCATGAAGCGTAAAGTTCGACAATGTAAGGGGCTCAATTGCCCACGTTTCCATTAGTATTAAAACATCAATTGGCTGAATTGCACGGTCGGTAGCAAATGACGTGAAGAAGACATGTTTCCGTAACTCCACTGAACTATGTTAATTTTTAGACGACCATCGGTTGACCGCGAGGCTTCCGTCTGGGTGGAGACCGCCTTTGCGATTCCTAGAGAGCTGCAATGATGAGGTCGGATGGAGTCGGCTTCGGTGGTAGTAAGTGATTCTGTACAAAATCCCGTCCAAAGCCCCTTTGTGTGTTCCTGTAATGTGGCTTCGTTGCGCCAGTCCTGATTGATACTATGTATACGAGTATAGTAACCTCGCTTTACGAGTACTTAATGATACAGTTGCCTTTTACTGCGCACACTCTTTCGTTAGTGAGTTAAGTTTATCTCTGGTAGATTAAGATTTACAATAAGTTCTGTATCTAATCAGATATACCTTGCTTTTCAAGAGGCTTTGCGATCCGCAATAATCGGCTATTGGTTCCGGTTAACAAGCCTGTTAAGCTGTCACCGCAAAGAATTTAAGGCTTAATTTTTACCAACGCTGAAGTAATTTCTTAGTAGTCTAGGAAAATAATGGTGTTATATTCCAGCATATGTAGGGCCGTGAACTGGGTGTAATGTCAAGGCGACATGAAGTTATGTGTGTGCTGTTTAGTCGAGATCATCAGGAGCGTTATATATATATATATATATATATATATATATATATATATATATTATAGTAGCTATTTGCAACAATAGCCAATAACAATTCGCCAGTTAAGTCCACTTCCAGTTCCCACTGAGACGAGCTAAAGAAAGATTAGTAACTTAGTTCGATATATTGCTCTGCTTTTATCCATTATATCAAGCAGGTTTAAGCAAGTTTGATATAGATTTGTTGGTTCTTTTCTCTCTGTTCGTCTGGCTTTTGTTTAGCGCTGCAACTGCATCCTGCACCTGTGTACTCAACACTTTGCAGGCCGTTAAAGGAACTCCAGGGAACCATTTATTTTAGAGGAAATGTCGTATTTTGTAATCGTTTTTGATCGTAACGTCGATAGAGGTCAGTGTATATTCTTGTACTGTATTGATTTAGCCTTATAACTTGCAGCGCGTAATGCCTCTACTTGAATGCGACTGGCTCATAGGTCTACTACAATCTAATTTATGATTTTTCGGCAACAAGAATGGCCAGTGCTTCATAAAGTGACGTATTGTGACACCCTTACTAGAAGCGTCGGTACACAGCCCTCATTTGTCTGATAAACTACGAAATTATTGTGACATGTCAAAACTTGCACAAGAACGTTTTTTGCTATTAACATTTATTTGATATTATAGCAGGAACCGTACCGCTACTTCTAGTAAAACTTACCCTACTAGAAGTGCTGTAAACAATGCTTTAACACACCCACATACAAGGATTGTGACCAATTATTCGATGCTTAATGATCACCTGGTAAATATATATATATTTTTTATGATTTTCCGTGAGGCTAATGCCCGTGTACGTGTTTTCATGTCATGGCTAATTTTTAATCCACTCCGGCATTTACCTTGTCTAAATTGGAAACCATGCAAACTAATTTAAGAGTGGCCGGTCTGGGTCTCGAACCCAGTCCTCCCGAATGCAAGGCAGAGGCTTTGCCACTATGCCATCTTGCCTTCTAAATATAAATACTAGATTTCCTTATCTAGTATTATGCATTTAAATTATTTGGTGAGGAATGCAAAACCAAACTTAAACGACAAATTTGTTTCATTTCGATATATTGAAAACATGTGTATTTGGATGAGTCTCTCAGCACAATTAAAACATTAAAAACCAAATAAACACCACAATTTATTATGTAGTATACTGGTGCTATAATGTCATGTAATAGTAGTATACCCACAAGAGCGAACAGACACAGGCGATAGCCTTTTCTGCAAAATGCCCTTAATTGTTACAGTTGTGGAACTGAGTAATTGAACTGAGGAAATTTTAAGCTCAATGAGGAATTCGTGAATCTTACTGACTTTGATGTCCGGAGAAGACGGTCATATACAAATATATATTCATATATATAGTAGATGCGGGTGAATGCATTTACAGGTTTACGCTATGGACATGATATTGCAGCTTGTCCACTCTGTGTGGAATTCGGTTCCGATTCGGCTGGATCTTGTTTCGTCGAGTCCCATATCCACTATACACAACTCCGCTTCTAAACCTCATACTCTGTCAGCCCGGACCTTTATCTAATAGTGCTATGGTGTAATAAGA
Organism: Dermanyssus gallinae; assembly: GCA_003439945.1. NCBI lineage: Eukaryota > Metazoa > Arthropoda > Arachnida > Mesostigmata > Dermanyssidae > Dermanyssus > Dermanyssus gallinae. The sequence goes on along the minus strand of QVRM01007124.1, from coordinate 57,660 downwards.
ACTGTGGTGTTTCAATCTCTCTCTCTCTCTCTCTCTCTCTCTCTATATATATATATATATATATATATATATATATATATATATATATATATATTTAAAACGTGTACTACGTCAGCATACAAGCGCCTTGCGTATTTGCTATGCTATGCTTCACTATTCGAACAGAAAAAAAACAGTTGTCGCTCTCAGACACCCCCGCATACAGCGAGAATGCGATACGAAGAGAAGATAACAGAGATCGACCCACATTTTCTACTGACAGATGCTTAGGTCAGAACGGAAGGGCACGGGCAGGACAAACAGGCACATAATCGCTCGTTTTGCTGTGCACGATTTCCACCACCTCCTATGCCAGAAAGACGCTTGCTATGAACCCTGTGACACATGTGCTTGCAAATATTGTTATGGTATATATGTAAGATATCATGGCACTAAGTACAATGCAGTCTCCTCGCTAACAAGACTGGCACTGAGTGATTTGTAATTATTAGAATCATTACGAGGCTGTAGTGATATTGAGTATACTATGATATATTCTGCCCAATCTGGTGTGGAAATAAATCATGTGCTATATATATATATATATATATATATATACTCCTTGTCTCCACAATTACAACGGGAGTCATATATATACTCTTTGCCTCCATAATAACAACGGGAGTCTATATATATATATATATATAGCCTCCTGTTGTTGTTGTAGAGACAGTGGTGATTTTGGCCACGTTTCGTACGTATGCCTAGGGAAGCTTGGCTGTCGTATGTGTGAGTGTCTGTCTGTCTGTGTGTTTCTTTAGTGGAGCCAATGCGTCACACCGTCCGGTGCGGCTTGATGATGATGATGATGATGAAGATGTGGCCTGTGGCGGCCTACGGCCTGTAGACTGCCCTTCCCCCCCCGCGCCGGCTGACGTTTGCCCCGCCGGCTAACGTTTGCCCACGCCGGCTGACGTCTGCTACGCCGGCTGGCGCTGGCGAGCCAGATGCGCAGACGAACGGCTGCGTCGGCGGAACCATCTTCAGAAGCTGCACAAGTTCGTAGCACCAACAACAACAGCGGCACTGGCCAGCAACAGCAGCAATAGCAGCAAAACGTGCACATGTACCGGTGGCAGCCGCCGAAACTGCAGCACCACAACATGTAACAACAACAACGGCAGAAGGTGCACGACATGGAGCAACAGCAGCAGCAGCAGCAGGAGGTTCACGACATGTAACAGCCAGCAACAGCTGTAGTGGCAAACGCACTGCTGAGATGGGGAGGGAAGGGGGTGGGCTGGCCTGCACATGATGCAGGCCGAGGAGGGCACCCCCCTGCCCATTCGCCCTTCGCTGGCCCAACCCTTCGAGGCGCTTTGAGCTAGCGTCCTGAACATATACCAGCCGCTCGCCGACAGGGGCGAATGCGTGCGTTTGTTTGCCTGCGCCCCTGTTGCCCCTCGGCCACCGCTCAGAGCGTCTTTCGGTCGATCCGTGACGTGAAGGAGTGGCAGATCGAAGAAAACGATGAGGCGTTATAATTGTCATTGTTATCGTTGTTGTTGTCGTAGTTGTTGTTGCTGTTGTTGTGGTTGTTGTTGTGGTTGTTGTCGTCGTTGTTGTCATTGTTGTTGTTGTTGTCACCCTTGCCGTCGTTATCGTCTTCGTTGCCTCATCTCTCGGGCATTCTGTTCCGTCCGCACCTCATCTGGCTGGGACGCGCTGACACTTTTGACAGCGTCAGGCGTCGGCGGCATCTAAGTCATCTAGATAGATAGCCTGTACTGGTTACTTCGGTCGAAGGCCTGCATTCTCCTGTTACTCTGGCAGATAGTCTGCTCTATTTACCGCCTCTCTTCTTGTCGCCGTTGCGTCGTTTACTTTCGTTTTGTGGGCCTGTTTGCTGTGTCTGTCCTGCGCAAAGCTCCGTGCAGATAGAGCAGCCTGTTGCGCGCTACCAACTCTGCTGCTGCTGCTGCTGCTGCTGCTGGAACTTAGTATTTAATTGTTTTTATTCGTCGTCGCATACGAGTACATGCTGCAACAATCATCGCACCATCGATCGGAACTGTACTTTTGTTTTATTTTGTTGTTAGTTCTGCTGCTGCTGTCGTTGTTGCTGCTGCTGTGCATGACTATTACTATAACTTCTGCGCTTCACACACCGAAGCGTTGCTGCTTCTATGTTGTTGTTGTTTTTGTGGTTGTTGTTGTTGTTGTTGCTGTTGTTGCTGTTGTTGTTGTTGTTTTTGTTGTTGTTGTTGTTGTTGTTGTTGTTAGTGTTGCTGTTGTCGTTGTTACCAATAATGTGGTCGTCGTGGTCGTCTTCGCCGTCGTAGTTATCGTCTTCATGACTGAAAGCGAGAGGAACAAATCAAATAGCGGCAAATAAATCGATCTGAGCAGAGCTTATTTAGGTTTGAAGGCAGGTCGCCTCAGGTAGACATCGAGCACCTGCGCGTTGCTGTTGCTGGTTGTTGTTGTTGTTGGCGGCTGCTGCTCGTCGTACTGATTGGTTGATCTATCTGCCTGTTTATCTGTCTATCTATGCCCAAGTCTACTCTTCATTTCGGTGAGGAAATAAACACCCCGCTTATGCTTGCCGATGGTATTTGCCTGCCGCCGCCGCGCCTCTGATGGTAGACGATAGTTGAGCGGCTATCGAAGTGACTACAGTGTAGTCGTCGGAGCTGTAGTAGTCTGCCGTTCATACTATCGCTAGGAACCGCATTGGTGCCGGTGTTGTTGTTGTGTTTGTTGTTGTTGTTGTTGTTGCTGCCACCGGTCCCGCTGCTGCTGCTGCTGCTGTTGCCACAGCTGTTTTGCCGCCAACAACAAGCAAAAGTGGTACCTACCGGCTGGCGGCGGCGGCTTCTGCTTTTGCCTCTGCTCCTTCTGCTGTATGTCACCAGCATGACCAGAACGATGATGATGCTGATACTGATGACCATAATCATCATCATCATCATCATCCTCATAATCTACATCATCATTATCATCATCATCATCATCAAAGTGATGACGACGATGAAGGGGTGGCCGAAGAGAAGCGACAAGGATACCAACGACAACAACAACAACAAGAGCCACAACACCAAGAACCACAACAGTAACAACAACAACAACAACCACAGTAGCAACAACAACCATCAAAATAACAACAGCCACAACAGAAACAATAATCACGGCAGCAACAACAACAACAAATATAATAGCAGAAACAACAACAACAACCCCAACAAGAACAATAATAACGACAACATGAACAATAACCAGAACAACAACAACGACTAGAACAACAACAACAAGAACAACAACAGCAACAACAACAACAACAACAACGACTAGAACAACAACAACATTAACGACGACTAGAACAACAACACCAACAACAACATTCACGACGACAAGGGCAACCATAAGGCCGACAAGGATGACGAGACGGTAACAATTACCACGATTCCAATGGTAGCAAGCACTACTAGATATGTAGGATCAACACCAGTCCCGGTTGAGGTGTCTCTACCATCATCATCATCATCACCATTACCATTACCATTACCACTATCACCTCTATCGCGCTCGTCATCACCATCATCATCATCGCCCTTATCGGATCAGCATCATCATCATTACCATCATCATCATGACAACAATGAGTGGGAGATCAAACACCGGTCATCGTGCCGCCACAGCAGCAGCAGCAGCGTCGCCGCCGCTCCGTCGCCGGCCGTCGCTAGTCCGTCGATTCTTGAGCGTTGTTGAGCTCATCCATCCATCTTGCCTACTTGCTTGCTTGCCCGTGCCGCTAGGCCAGGTGGGTCGACTGGTTGTCGGCCACTGTACTGTCGGCTGGCCACGACCACGACAGGCGTTAGACGACGGCTGCTGCTGCTGCTGCGCGAACGCAGAAGGTTCCCTGCTTGTTTGACTGGTTGGTTAGTTGGTTGGTTGGCTGGTTGGTTGGTAAGCAGAGAGGTAGGCAGGCTGGCTGGCAGGCCGGCGGGCGGCTGGCGAACGGCTGGCGGCGTTGTCAAAATCATCATCATCATCAACAACAACAATCATCTTATCAACAACGATCTGGACAACAACAACAACAACAACAACAACCACGGCGGCCTCAACAACAGTGTTGGGCGGTCGCTCAGGCGTGCGCGCGTTAGGCAGGCGGCGTTAGGTAGGCAAACAGGCTGGCTGGCTGGCGGGCGGCTGGAGGGCGGCTGGCGGGCGTCTGCTGCTGCTACTGCTGCTGAACGCGCGGTGCTGCAGACGCGAGACCGACGAGCGACAGACACTGCGCGTGCAGAGCAGTGCGGACGCACGGCCAGACGGACGGACGGGTCGAGGGAGCACGGACGCGGGGCAGAAACGAGGAGTCAGTCAGCCAGAGGCAGCCAGCCAGCCAGCAGGTAGGCAAACAGGCAGCCTGGGAGACAGGTAACCTGGCTGGCTGGGAGGGAGACAAGCAGGCTGGCTGGGAGGCGGGTGTCCGCTGCTGTTGCTGCTGCTTCGCATGCTGTTGTTGTAGCAGCAGCAAAAGAGAGAAAGCAAAATCCACCGCCAGGATGACGCGAGCGGCATTTGGTTGACCGGTTGGCTACGCTGAGTCCGCAATCGGTCGGTCGGACCGACGGACGGTCGGCAAGGTAGGGACGAGGTAGGCGGCAATGCCAAAGGCAGTGGCGGCAGCAGCAGCAGCAGGCGTTAGCGTCACACCAGGCAGCCAGCGAGAGAGAGAGAAAGAGAGAGAAAAAGGGGGGGAGAGAGAGCGAGTGGGTCGTGGTGGAGGAGATCAGCCCAGCTGTCAGACAGCTGTCAGTAGGTCCCGGGCACCTGCTCTGTGCTGCTTCTTTCTACTCTTCCTTCTCAGCAGCAGCAGCAACAATAACAGTAAGTAACAGCAACCAAGGCTTACCGCTGCCACGTTCAGCCGGCGTACACACGGCCACGATGCCTATCATGACAACAACAACATCCGCTAGAACAACAACAACATCGGCTAGAACAACAACAACATCGGCTAGAACAAACAACAACAAGAACATCGACTAGCACAAATAACAACAACAGCAACAACAACAACAACAACATCGACTAGAACAAACAACAGCAACAACAACATCGACTAGAACAAACAACAACAACAAGAACATCGACTAGCACAAATAACAACAACAACAACAACAACAACTGCAACAACAGCAACATCGACTAGAACAAACAACAGCAACAACAACAGCGACTAGAACAAACAACAACAGCATCAACAACACCATTAACAACAACAGCAATATTCACTAAAAAACATACGAGCAATAGCAATGTTTTAGCCGCAGCAACAACAACAACAGTCGACTGGACAAATAGCGGCTGATAGCAGCCGGGGGTGCATCCTCGCGCTGTATCGGCGTATTATGCGTTTACGCGCATAATGGCCGTTTGCATATTAGCAATATGTATACCAATCGATAATGAAAACCAGTCCGATAGGCTAACGACGCATTCAAAACTCTGTCAACTATGTAATAATAATAATAATAATTATTATTTTTATTATTGTCATTATTAATATTATTATTATTTAGTGATAAACTGTGTGATTAGTGACGCTAACACCTTGCGTACTGTGTAAATAAAATGCATTTCATCAGCGCTGTTTTTCAACACTAAACTTTACTCCTTACTCGAGACAGCCTAAACTTGAGCAGTCTCAGGTCTGCCATTTGGTTTCATTGTCTGCACATACACACGGCGCCAAAAACAATCATACCTCAACCAACGACAATAGTAACTCGACAATTATAACAAAAACAAAACAACAATAACAACGACCACAAAGTTATCATCATCAGCAACAACAACAACAGCAACAACAACAACAGCGACAACAACAGTGAAAACAACAACAATAACAACAACAACAGCGACGACAACAACAACAACAACAACAGTGACAACAACAACAACAGCAACAGCAACAACAACAATCAAGACGTCGATACAACAAGTCATTCGACATTGTGTGACTGACTGCAACCCACTCGAGGCGACCAGCCGTCGGGCGGGCGGCCGTGCGTGTGAGTGAGCAAGCGAGCGAGCGAGCGCGCGGTCAGACGGAAATCCCTCATCGCGCGTTAAGGACCTCGGCCGCCGCCGCCGCCGACGGGGCCCACCGGCCACCGAACAGCTGTCCGGCCATGATGCAGGCGGCACCGGCAACGGCGGGAGCGACAGGAGCTCGTGTTCAACAACCTGTCGGGCCACCTGGAAAGAAAAGATCGTGCCTTCTGGAAAACGTCGACTCATGAAGACGTCAGCTGTTAACAGCTGCCGCTGCTGCGGCTGAAGAACGAGGCACGCAAACAGCAGCGACGGTGGCAGCAATAACAACAACAGCAGCAACAACAACAACAACAACAGCAAGAACAACAGCACCGTCAGCAATAATAACAACAACAACAACACCACCAACAACAATAACAACAACACATTGGGTCCTTAAACATCGTCTGTACATGGCACTGCACAGAAATTTGTTTGAGGCAAATCATCTCAAAAGCGGGGTGAACTCCTGCGCCTGCAACAGCAGCAGCAGCATCAGCGAATCGTTAGTATTACTATTAGTATTATGCTTATTCCTATTATTGTTATCATTTGTTTCATTATTATTTTTGTTCGCATTATTATTATTATTATTATTATTATTATTATTATTAGGACCACTACAATTACTACTCGTGCACAGTGAAAAAACGGCAGAAATAGGAAGAGAGTACCAGCTCAATTATTTCACCATCCACCGCGCGTTATCAGGCCGGTGCAACATGGCGCCTATCGATTGCAATTGAACCAATCTATCAAAGAGCATTAGCTATATTCATTCGCTTGTGGATTAGATTATTCCCTCTGACCTTTCAGCCTTTTCGTCGTCATGTTCGGTCATTTCATCATGTTCTCTGCGTTTCTTTTTCTTTCTTCTCGCCCGTGTTATGCCTTTGTTTTTGGCGCAACACACGAACATATTGTACGGATACCACACAAACACTCATTTCGCGCGCGCGTAAAATTCACATGTTCGTAGCAGCTTGCACGACGATGCTTTTGCCGTCCCGTTTCATCTAGACGAACGGCTCAGTCACACAGCCCCGGAGTTTTGTGTTTCCTCTTTGTTTTTCTTCTCTTTATCAAGGGTTGACGTCTTTGTACTACGAACGCCAAGTAAGTAAGTAAGTCGATCCCGACCACACACCATGATGCCAGCTAACCAGCTACCCTCTGAAGTCCTGGACTTGACGCGACGACTTCAAGCGACGAACCATTCGCTCAGCATGACCACCCTCTTAGAGACAGGTCATGACCCCCCTCTCTTAGAGACATAGGAGATATAGGCTGTCTCTGTGCAAACGGGCTTGCTTCCCCACCCATAGCGCCTGCACTAATTGCCTCAAGATGCCGCAATCGATTAACTGAAAACAACATTTCAACAGATCATTGCCGTTCCGTCCGCGGCGTCAGTTGCAGGGGCTGCAGTAACAGAAACAACGACAGCGGCAGCAGCAGTAGCAGCAGCAGTAACGAAATCCCACACAGATTCATTCGGGGAATGGAAGCGGGAAGTCAGTCGGGTGGCGTAATGCGCCAATACGCCGTGCACTTTAACACGACACAACACAGAAGGCCGCCGCAAATGGTTCGCTCGGAAAGAGAGACAAGAAGCGGCTGCGCAGTGAGTCGCACGAGCCCGAACTACCCGCTGAAAATCATCCGCATGTTTAACAGAAAAACGACTCGGAGTCGGAGCCGATCCAGCTGTCATTTCGCAGCCTGCAAACATCTGGATAGTGAAGATGATATCCATCTTTGGACGGTGGTGCCAACCCCTCTTTTGTTTTTCGATTTTCGTCGCGTTCGGCCCGTTTCAGCTAACGAACGGCTAGAAGCCGGTCAACTCCAACATTGAAATTTTACCGTTAGCGACAACGGTATATCTGTGTGTGTATATATATATATATATATATATATATATATATATATATATATATATATATTTTTTTTTTTTTTATATATATATATATATATATATATATATATACATAAATATATATATATATATATATATATACTTAGGTTTTATATTTAACTGCATTACATGGAATGTAAATAACTAACTAAAGTTGGGCTTGTGGGGAGTGCTAACAGTCTAGCTTATCCTCGAGCCAGCCCCTCATTGTACCCATAATTGCCGCCGCATTGCCGCGCTGAAGCGCCAGAGATAGTCGCTAAAGTAGAAAGTCAAAAGCTCTTTTGTCTCCTGTCGCCTGTTCGATTCGTTTGCCAATCTTCTGTTGTTATATATATATATATATATATATATAACAACACAAGATTGGATACGCGATAGCAAAAATACGCGTTTTTAAAATTCCGGCTGGTTACGCTAGTTGGCTATCCATAATAATGCTGGGATGTATTCGTAATCGTAGCTTGTATGATGCAAGTAGTGGGAGTATAAAGGAGATCTTCTGGTAATATCTTCGCTAGAAGCTAGGATAGGTAGGCTGAATCAAATCGCTTCTGAATCAAATCACTCTTCGAAACACAGTACTTTGCCCAATGTGCTTCTTTCGTGTCGAACTGTGTTCGTCGTCGGGTGATGTAGTGGATTACTCATCACGCGCCACACAGCTTGAATGTCACGCGAGTAAGTCGCCCTCTGATAACTTGGCTTTTCGATACAAATTAAACAAACATTTTAACACTACACTGAGTTTGAGCGTATTTCAGCGTCTGTACAGAGTATCGCCACCAGACTGCCAATCAGCTTCAAACACACCATAAATCTAGACTCTCTGTAATCGAAAGCAGCAACAGCACTCCGAGATTTGGTAAAAACGGCGCTGATGGCAAGATAGCGAGGAATACTGGGAGGATACCAACCTCGGGTGTGTTCGTAAGTACGAATCAATGAATTCGTTGCTGCTGCTGCTGCTGTAGTTACTTGACGTGAAACAGCTACTCCATTTTGCTTTAACTCGAATGCTGCAACGTAACAGAGGCATAACTCAGTACTGGTGATGATTTGGTAGTCGTATGTTCCGCAACTTAACAGCTTAATAATACACGGCTCACCCTGTCAGTAACAGTTGTTGCATAACTGTGGACTCGTTGAGGCTTGCCGCTCGACAAGGAACTATTCTGCTTCGTATTTGCAAGAAGAACGTCAAGATCACTGGTGTGTCTATTTGCGTTGAAGCTATTATTCTTGTGAAATAAAAAGAATTGCACGATTAAAGTTGCAATGCATACGATAGCATACAATTATATATGAACTTGCTGGCTCATCGTTCTAAATTTGTTGTTTACATATATACACACATCATTAGAATTTATTCATATATGTTATGTCATTATTATCAATATATAATGTGTGAGTCTCGAACGTGTCGTCTTGATTCCAGCAAGTACCACTTATCTGTAATTCTCATGGCGCCTAATATAGAAGCGGCATTGCCTCTACAAACCGCGAAAAGCAGAAGCTGTCTTAGATTCTCCCTCGCGCTGGTTACCCGCCATTACTTCCACTATTCTGGCCAGATTTCCAGATCCCGAATGAACCTTGCTCTTTAATTCGGCTTCTCCTTCTTCTTCAAGTCCTAGTGTTTCCATAGCGAACGGTACGAAATGGAGACTGCTATCGAGATCTGCGTATGTGCGTCTCTTTTCCTGTTCAACGTGGTCTGCTATCCATCCAGTGCTGGCAGACTTTTGACTGACATATGCGTGAGTTACAGTGCAGGACACTGTAGCATCCCAGGCTAAGCACTTGCCGTGAGACTACAAAGGTATGATCACGCCATCAGATCTGTTGTCGCTATCCAGTCAGAAGCTTCGAGGTTACAATTTTTCCAGAGTTTGTCGGACAACTCAATAGATGTAGAGATTTCCGAAAGCTGCGCAAGGAAGGGGCTCGCATGCTGAAACTCCTATCCTATAGCGTACGCCATAGATGATTTTGTTTTAAATCTATATGTGGCTGTAATGAAAAAAATAGGTTATATGTCAGAGTATATATGAGCATTGTGTATCGACTTGGGACAAAGTGGGCATTTATAACAACATTTTCATATTACCGTCTAAATAAGATTATAGCATAGCCTAAATATGCATGTTTTAGGGTACGCAAAAACGACAGACGCCTTGAGCGACGGTAGCGCTCATCCCACTTTGAAGGGCACAGCAGAACTCGCGCATGGCAGTTTATTGCGTACCATTTAACGCATTTAAGCCTGTGACCAAAACCGGCATAGTGACTGATCATGTGGCTAGTAAAAACCAAGAGTGGAATACACAAGGTGGTAGCAGCCGTGCACGATATATATATCTTGTGCAAACGTGACGGCTAGAGCATGCGGTTTCTTAGAGGTAGCGGGAGATATAGATGTCAAGATGTCAAATATCGGCCGAGGCTTTGTCAACCTTTCCCTGCCAGTCCTGCAAAAAGTGCTGAAATGGTTCGGTAATCGCCAAAATCTGCCCGACTTTAATTGTTTCGACTGCCAGTCCATAGCCGGCGAGCAAATATATATATTGTGACTCGTCGTCCGAGGAAGCCAAACGACCCGTTTCTTATGTGAGGTTGAACATCTTTCCAGCTAAGCCAATCTTTTGCTCAAAAAGTCGTACGTAAAAATGGTGATGCGAATATTAAAAATACGCACATTAACCTTATGAGAACAACAGTGTTGGCCAAGTTGTTTTTTTTTTTTTTTGTGGAGGAGGGTTAAATGCAGTTACGCATTACTGCTACGAGTAGAAAAATTCGGTTTCCATCTCGAGCTGTGTGGGACTCGACCCCAGCGGATGGATGTTACGCCGCTGAGACCCATACCCACTAAACGCACCTCCCCCCTTAAGCTTCACTCTCTGATGGCCCAGGTCTCCATAGAACAGTGCTATGAGCCATCAGGAGAAGTGGCGAGTGCCCTATCGGATCAATTGGCCGGGGTCGCTTACGGGTTCCCCCACCTGTCAGGCGCACTTTGTCCCAGCCCTTGCAAACCCGTTTGATTCAAAGTTGCGCTTTCTTCAGCCGTGCTGGCTTCAAAAGGATTCTGCCTTTCCGTGCATTGGCCAAGTTGTTTTGTATACGAGTATCAATTGGCAATAAAGTTTATTCTGGTAAGTAAGGTGTAGGTGATTATCATGCACGAGCAATATGGCAGTTAGACAAAAGATGGCAAAATAACCGTTCCACTAAAAAATCGCATATTGATGTAAGCTTTTTTCGTCAAGTTTCTTAGGCCTATTGGAAACAAATGAAATAGTCACATATCGCCACACATGCTACCATTTTAAAGGGCCTTCAGTAAAAACCTGACGTTCGATTAATTCCGGAAATACTTCAATTATTGCCTATCATAACAGGAAAATCGTGCAGACAATTTCACTAGAAAAAGCGCGCCAATCTTTTTTGATGACCTTAAGTGCATCCAGCTTTTAGCATTTAAAAAGTAGACAAAATGCCCATTACATTATGGCGTGTCGAACTGGGCATAGAACATAACGCCTTGTGAAACGCGATCATACTGCGTCCGATGTGTATTGATGAGCACAGCTCTTTTTTCTCGCATCCTCGCATTGGCCTAGAGCCATACTAGCTGGGAGGTATGCGCTTATTGCTTTTACTTAAAACATAACAATTACGAGATCTGCATTCCCATCAAAATGTGCGCGAAGTACAGAAACGTCGTCAGTATGCCCACTTGAACGGGTAGCGGGTTCGACTAAAGTTACCAGATTTGGCCAGTGGCCATTTACGGAACGTCCCGGCACCCATCGATCGAAGAGGGCAAACCAGAGCTAAGAATATCTAAGAGGCGCCGAAATAGCTTGGGCGTACATATTCGGAACAGCACCCTGCTGCGGAACAGCACCAACGAAATAGCACCCTGCCATGTGACCATGTGGCCTAAAGCTAACCCACACACATTTTTTGTGGTCTACACCGTTTGTTCGATCCCGTTAATGAAAAAAAGTTTCTTTGAGCGGTGCTCATTGCTAATAGACGATAACCTATACGGCTGAGAGTCATTGACCATGGTCCCACAATGACCGTTGGAAAAACTCCATATGACTCAACATGTCCGCTTATGCTGTCGCTCTAAGCGCCCCTAATATCAAAGGGTGGCATGTGTATTTATAATAATATTCAGGTTTACATGTCAAGCGAAAAATAAATTCATCCATCCACAACACTTTGGGTTTTTCTTTTTGCACCATTACTACATTTATATATATATATATATATATAATAAGTACAAAAGTTAATATTCGACCGATTTTCTCTCGGCACATATGCGTACATACACGTCTGCTTGGGAAACACCTGTCAATTTAGATCATATTAGACGCGAATGCGTGATGACTACCAAAACTGTAGTCATACGTTTACCAAATGATTGTTCAAGAAAGTCACACTAAATTAATCTGCCTGAGTAAACTAGAATAGAAGCAATTCCTCAATAAATCCAGCGTTGCCTTTTGCGCGAAGAGCGCATTCCCTTGTTTGTGGTGACCGTTTCGCTTCGATGTCGGCAAGCAGCTTGGCTTGAGAGTGGCCGAATTCGGTCCGTTCCATCTTGTGTAGGATGCGTGTACGGCCCAAAATGGCTTTATCCCGTAGGGCTACTAGACGAAGAAGATCATTTTAGCCGACGATATGTTTCTCTACTGGCTTTATATATATATATATATATCAATTTTTGTATTAAAGTGTGCGCAGACACAAATTCATTATAAATATGTACTCGATATAATGGTAACAAATGGTATACAAAATATTCACACACGCTTTTCAGTGCGCTCGTTTAATATTGCATCAACTCTGCGTTATAACATCATTCTCGTTGTGATTCCTTTAATTTGGGCAACATTGAAAAAAGGTTTTGATTATGTTTTACTAGGTTTTCATAAATGCTATCAAGCAGGTCCTGCACATCTGGTTACTGTCGAACATTCGGTCAAGAATAGTTCACTGAACAGTCTGTGTTTAGCATAGGGAGTAAAACTAAACATTATAATTTCCTTTTGCCGTCGTAGCAATTCGGCATACTCGCTTATTTGTAAAAGATATTTGCAATTAAATTAATGTTATCTTTGTTTATGCATTTTGAAATAACCTAAGTAAATTCCTACCTAAAAACTTAGTGTTACTGGGGAGTATATATATGTATATATATCGTGCACTAGATTCTTCCGCTTTGTAATCAAACGGGCGTGTAAAGAACTTTGCTGCAAACACTTTTTAAAGTCTTGATAGAATTTTTAGCATCCTTTATTAAGCCAGAGAAAGCCAGAAGATCCGTTACGTATGAGTGTACATTCCAGTCAGGGCGGCGGGATCTAGTCATGCAAAGGATCCAAGCATAGGTGCTTTGTTTATAGCTATTTGCTGTACTACTACAAGGATTATCGTCTGAGGGGGTTATCAGATCACCGTGCAGAATTCACGCGGGAATGCTGCAAGGTCGGCTTGCTACAGCTTGGCGTTATTTGTTTTAACTTGATTGAGCCAGAATGCGGTTATTTTCGGCGACGACTCTTTAAAAGTATCGCAAAAAAATACAGTTGGTTAACATACAGGATATGGTTTCATCCGCATTGCGTTAAAACAACCTCCTGACTCGCTAAATTTCGAAGTTACGACTGGCTATTTAGACGATTCAACGTTAACTAGTGCGCTAACCACAATACTGGCTGATAGTGACGAGTACAGAGTTTTGCTGCAGAAAGTGGTCTGGTGGTCTTAATATCGATTAATGTAAAGTATTTAGTTGTGTAGAATACGAATCGTCCAGCTTTGTACCAACAATCTAGCACCATGCCTACCAGGAGCGCAAATTTGCAGCAAGCATGAGTTGGCGACTTCCGTAGCTCCTCTCTTTTTCGTTCTGCGAATTTTCTTTCTACACGCAGCTTTAATCTTAAAAAAACGTCTGGTCTTTTAGAAAGCTGTGACGTAACATTCAAGGCAGCCAACGGACGACAAGGCATAAACGCATGGAAAATGCACTTAGCTTCACAGCAAAGCCTTGCATTCTAGATTAGAAATTCGAGCTTGTAGTTTTATATTTGCATGCCTCAGATTCACCTGTCATGTTACTATAGTTCACCATCGTTCTTTTAAAACTCACCAAGAATAGACAAAGTCAAGTTGCAACGTAGCTTTGCTATCTTTGAGGATCCTCGATGCGTTCCATTGAAACCAATGTTCTATCCTGCAGAAGAAACTCGACGAAGTTTCTTCGCCGCACGCGCTTTTACCTAACTATCTCTAACCGTGTCCGTCAAGCAGGCTTACCTACTAAAAATGGGACCCGTCTCAATTAGCAATTTACAGACAGAAAACGCCGAGATGGAGTAGTTTTTCTATCTTCTCCGTAGAGTGATTCAAGGAATAAAATCAGTAGATCCTATTGACTAAAAATCGCAACATTATATAGCAAAGCTATATACGAATGGCTGCTACGCCCCAAGAACGAGTCTAATGTCTAGCGGCAAGCACAGCATTAGCTACCGATGGCTAAAGGATTTGCCTGATAAAAAATTGGCAAACCATTCCTGCAAATGTGTTAGTCTTCGACAAATTAAATAGCTCTTCCAGAAACAAGACTGCAATATATGCGGATTATCAATACGTTCAGTAAAAACCAAATACCTATCTCGCTGCAGAAACTCGACGAGGTTTCTCGATGCAAGCGCTTTTTCCCAACTATCTCTTTCGGTGTCCGATAAAGAGGTTTTCCCACTAAACGAGAGCTGTCTCATTTAGCCTTTCACAGATGTGCAACAGCAAAAAGAACTAACGTTTCTACTCTCACAAAATCTATTATTGTCATTTGGGAGGCAATCCTTTTTTGTCGGTGTGCATCGTTAAAATGATCCTCATGGCTTTCGAAGCCGACACAGCTACGCAAAAGGCTATCAAAAGAGCTTAATCTGCCGTCAATAAATTGGACTTCAGGGCGGTACCTATATTTGGCATTCCATATGCACAAGGGCCTAGACAAATAAATTGATAAGTGTTATTAAAAGCTGGCGAACAGGGTGGCCACCGTTTAAAAGGTCAGTATTTCCTGCAGCACCTATCCTTGGATGGCAACGAGGGAGTAGCAATCATGACTCATCGAATGAAAGAAGAAATCTATTAAAAGATTGATTGTATTAAGTGCTGTGAATATGAAAACCGTCTGCGTTGCTTGCATTTCTGTGCATACTGGTAGATGCTCAATTAAAGGCTTAATATGTATATATATGTATATATATATAGGCTTAATATATAATATATATATATATATATATATATATATATATATATTGGCGCCTTTATTTACCCTTACGATGTCTTATACCGATCATTGGATGAATGAGCGTAGCAAGCAGACTAAACAAGTTGTTATAAGCTGATAACGCTTACGTCCTTAAATACGTGTAAATTGATTGATGAGCTATTTCGATGAATGCATTTCTTAAACAGACGTCACTGAAGATGCACATGCATTTTCAGTGACGTCTGCTTAAGAAATGACTTTGCATGCCTTTGAATTTCAGACGTTTTGTTTTTGTATTATCTACGAGGCTCCCGTAGGGGAAAACAGCACAGTCATTTACTGGCGGCTTGTAGCTCATACAACTAATGTATACGTATGGGCCTGTTATAACAGGTTATCTGAGAATAGTGTTCAATCTTGGCGATTTACATACCATAACAACCAGGCTATGGTTACGATCGGCTGCGGATTGGGCTCCCAAATCACACACGTTAGTGGCGAGGAGAGTACGCCAGGGTTAATAACATATTGGTAGCCGTGTTGTTGTTTTGCAACAATGCACTTTTTGGTTGAGAGCTGCATGTGATGCTATTTGCACACCAATCATCACCAGGTATGATTGCAACTGTTTACGGGCAGAGCAGGACTTGACGCAAAAATACTATCTAATAGCATAGGTCGTCAGCATTTCTATCTAGGAGCAAGTTTTGATTGATTCGTATCAAACACGTAAAGAAGATGGGGCAAAGGCAAAACACAGCTGCCGATACGCCGGCGGTCCATCGAGGCAGATGTTTACCTTTGGCCTTATATGTTGTGCAGGTAAGAGCGACACCGTTTGATAGTCACCTCATCAATCGATCAATCGAACTATAGATGCTTATATACTTACTAGTTTGTATGAGGGTAGTCGGTGGTTAACTTGGCCAAAGTCGCGATTCCTGGTCAAATTTGTACACAATCGAAAAGATCTAAGTGGGTTAAGGTACATGGCTCAATTTTGTGTAATTTCTAGTAATGTCGTGGACAGATTACGACACAACATTAATCGGCAGTTATTTTTAGGTATATATATATATATATATATATATATATATAATAGGATAAATACGCTCGACTAAAAACGCGGCATCTATTTTAGGCGCCAAGGAGTAAGGTAATCCTTTAAAAGAATTGCGCTAATACATGCAAACCTTACAACTGTATATATAAATATATATAAATATATATATATATATATATATATATATATATATACTGACAAGTAGGCTATCGTGGTGGAGACCTTTGACCCCTACCCTTCTAGAGAGAATTTTGTTGTTTCGCCATCGGTGAAGATGCTGGCGATATACGACGACGATGCTGCTGCTGATGATGATGACAATGATGATCATGATGATCTATGGTGATCCATCGTGAATTCGCTGCTGTGTTGAGTTTTCAAAGTGCCGCCACCGCGACTAGAAGCGGGTGCGCGTCGTCGTCGTCTACATCGTCATCGTCGTCGTCGTTATGTTACGCGATAAATGACTCAGTCACTAGCTAGTGAGTCAGCACCTGAGTCGCGGGCCGGGCGGGCGGGCGGGCGGAAGAAAGAAACAAAGAAAAGCCTCTTTTTTGCTCTATCTCTCCCTGCCTGTCCCACTACTGTGACTTCATCGTATTGTCTGCAGAACTCTTTGAGATAGTGCCGGAGGGCACTAGAGAGAGAGAGAGAGAGGGGGAGGGAGGGAGAGAGAGACAAGGCGCGAGAAAGAGAGGAATACGCAGACAGCAAAAGAAGGATGTCTAGGTGTGTCTCGCGTAGACGTAGGACAAGACAGGCATCCTTTCCGTCAATTGATAGGCACGTAGTTGGATATCGCCGCCGCCGCCTCCACCGCCGTCTATAGATGCCGCTGGACTTGGACAAATCGGAGCCTGAACCATCCGATGGGACGGGCGACCGGCGCACCAAAACGGCGCCAGCAGCGACGCGACGCCTTTCTTGCTAACGCCGCCACCGCCATGCTTGATCGTCGTTCCTGGTGCTAAATTGTTGCTGTCTGCATTTATGTATATATATGTATATATATATATATACATCAAACCTTGGGACGAAACTCGAGTCCACCCAACATCAAAAGTGCTTCGATATAGTACGCTTGGACTTGAATACTGCGCGTTCGAAACACTGCTACAGTAACTCACTCTAAGATGCTTGACACATTATTACCTAACTGTGGATGTATTGGTTGTACGACTGTAGTGGAGTGGAATCGTGGAATGGCAGTAAGAGTTAGTTGGGCTGACGTTAAAATTGAAACTTTTTAGGACGTCTCTAGGACGTTTTAGGACGCATATTCAGTTATGAATGAAGCCGGTTTACAGTTCAGCGAGTCTACAGTAAAAAAAAGGGTTTTTTGAACCTAGATTATTTACTCAGTGATGTCTTGTTCAAAACGGTGTTACGGTTTAAAGGTATGCTGATCATATTAAGGTTTATCGAGAAACGACAAGAATTCCATGAAGCAATAAATTATTTTAACGAGTAAACCCTATCTTTAGACTTGACCTTAACCTAGACAATAAACGCGTAGTCTTCCATTTTGGTCGTACAAAACATAAATACACCGTGTTATACCAGACAGCATTAATATATATAATATTATATATTATTATATTAATGCTGTACAATGCATACAAAACATAATATTATATAATATTATTATAAGACGATTCAAAGTGGAAACTGATTTACGCGTCTTTGCGATAAAAGATACGCGTGTACTTTATGTTTGACGCATATGCAGTGTGCATATAAAGTGTTTTTCTCCAATGTGGCGTCTATGCTGCAAGAAGGACCTAAAAGAGCAAAAAGAGAATTGCTTGTAAGTGTGGTATACAAACATCGCTAATCCGAACTCTAAGTACTGTGAATGACAGTAGTAATAGTGTGAAGAAAGCAGATAAGCCGGTAAGGTGATGGTCCCTCCCGGGCCTGGGGATCGCACCAAGTCTTAGAGCCTTTTTCCGCAGCCTCAAAAATCTCCCTTCTCTATGAAGCTCGTTACTAGTTTCTACAAACCGTATGCCACTGTCTGACTAATAAGCTCGCTACTTCCGCGGTAATTCTATCCGGACCGCCCTGCCGGTTGCCAGCCGTGCCGGGTTGGAACCTCACAACTGAAAACTGGTAGCATAAAATAGACTAATAATGCGCTGCCACAAGATAAAACGATACAAATGATAAAGATTCATACGCATGATCGGCGGCATCGAGTGGAATAAATGGCTAGCGATTCCGACACCAGTAATCGCGGGGTTAATTCCGACGCACGGTATTGTACATACTGTTGCTGGTCCTGCTACTGCAACAATCATTGTTATTTTTAATTTGTACGTGCATTTTTAGTTGATTAATAGTGATTATTACGACCATGGTGTTAACGCTGCGATTGATATCCGTTTAATATTATTGTGTTGTTATTCCCGTTGCTGTTCTTGACATAACATGATTCCTTTCTCCACATTTTACGGAAATCGATGCTGGACGAGAAATAAGATACATTTTATCTATGAGGCGATTTCCGTCGACCTCAGCGCTGCAACATAATAGTCACACTTATAATAACATCAATACTAATTATTATACCAATACAAGCAATTAATGTGATTGTTATTGTTATAACTATTGTATACTATAATTGCTTTATTGGCTCAAGTCTCTTAAATCCACTCTACCCGGTAAAACGAACACAATGCAAAAATAGTGAGGAGTGCCGACAAGCCACAACAACAAATAAAAAAACTCTACACGGTAAAATACCAACCGTTCATAATAATTAATATAGCAGAAGTATTAAACTTTCCGACAAAAATACAATTTAACGTTTGTCTTCAGACATGTAAAATGTTCAAACGACATTTCAAGTGACTTAAAAAATACGACCAGCTTATTCTGTCAAAACTTGAATTTTAGCTTTTTAAAACATTGAACTAAAATTTGTCAAAACAAAATTTGCTCAAAGACACAAAATAAATGGCTATATTTTCACTGCGAAATTTATTGAATTTTATGACGTGTCCTAATCGTGACTGCAGTGCGGTTCAGCATTGGACTGATTAACTTACAAATCAACTGCTCTGGGGTATTCCTTCACTCATCGGGCGTAGCATTCATGAGCTCCGGCAATATTGCTGAAGCTCAGGATATTGTTTTAACTCGACTTTTTAGCTCCCTGGCTACATGTTGTTCGGATTCAGGTCGGACCACATGATGCCTAGGTGACGGCGTGGGGTGTCAAAATCTCATTAAGACACTTTTGGACAGGTAAAGCAATTTTCCATGAGAACCGTTCACTACGAGTTTGCCTCCGCTCCCTAAGGAAATCGCATTCCAAACAACACTTTGACTGACGCGCTTGTGACTCCAACGACACGGCATTGCGCTTGGCTGCTCTCCCCATCACCGGTACACCATTTTGCATCTATCTATCGTTGCTGAAGAGCTATCATGCCATCCTGGTCCCATCTGAAAAGTAATGATTTACCACCTGCTAACGGTCAACTCCTTGTGATCTTGCGTAAACAGTCATTGCGTCCGTCGATCATTTGTGATTACTTGAGGACAGCCTCATAGTTGCGCACTGATAACTAATATCAGAGGACGACGAAGACTCGAGCCCGGTGGCGTGATGGGTGCATTCGCCCTCGCCTCGCGACCGGAGGAGACACATAGTTGCGCGGGTTCGAGCCCCACCGTTGCACATTTGTATTTATGGAGGTCCTTCTTTGAAGCGATGCATAAAGCAGTCCCGTGGACGTTATTATGCATAGCTTCATTTATTTGTATTAGTTGTAGAAGTATACGTATATACTGTACGAATATACGCGACAGATAATGTTGAAATACACAGAAGAAATTATGAATAAAACGAACGTAAGGAAAAACCGCCATTAAGAACTAAAGCAAGTGCTCGGTAGAGGAAACGAAGAACAAGAAGAGAGGGAAAGAAGAATAACGTAGCCGAAGTGCCCCAAGCCGATTTAGCACTAGCACCACCAGAGACCCCCACAGCGGTGAAGGTGCGAACCCCGGCTCTCTGAGGATAGCTCTGTCGTCGCTGCCCCGCGTCCGGCGTTGTTCAGTAGCTTTTGGCGGCAACGCGGCAATTATAGCGCTACTACGATTTTATCTGAGCATAGTCGTATATTGCAAAGATCTTTATCGAAACTACTTACGCCTCAGAGTAATAAATATGCAAGTTTTTGTTGCACTCTATTTCCATTATTCCTCCCTTTTCATTGCTGGTCGTCTTACGCGCTCTGTCGACCTTATCGTCGGTTTTGTTCTTCTCGTTCTCTGCCCAGCTGTTTCTTCTTGATTATGTTGCCCACCAGCCTAATTCCTTGTTCCCACTTTCGCTTTCATTTAAACGTGGAGGCGACTACGTCGGGATCTAGGTGGCGATTGCAAATAGTTCGCTCCGTGTTTCCTTAAGTGCTGGACTGGCGAAGATGTCGTGGGTCACGTCATCCTCAGTGCCTGTTTTGCATGTGTTCTGCATTTGGGATTTGGTTCCTTGCCCGCCTTTCAAAGGCGGCAATTATAAAAGCATATGTCCCCCGTACGTTTGGCCAGGAATTGCTCCAGAAGACTCTAGTAAGGCTTCCTCTATTCCTTCTGCCAGTCCGTTTGCGTTTGTCCCTCGGTTGCTGTCTTTCGTAGCTATCGCTTTTGTTTTCTTGTATTCTCGGTGTCTCAACTATCTGCTGGTTAGTCTTGTTGCCAACCCATTTTGCGTTCTTGAAACGTTTGCCGTGTTTTTTTGACGTTATAGGGCTAAATTCTCACCTTATGGTGGCGTATACTACTAGGAACCCGGCTACTTTCTACCCGGCTACTATCCGGCTACTTAACGCCAGTTGTCTAGGCTTGCATTCTACTGTTCTGTGCGTTTTTTGGCAAGATTTTGACTAGTCTATTTGTTCGTCACCTTGCCAATGTTTGCGCTGCCCGATAAGGTTGCATCCGCTGTTACACCAAGATATCGAGCAAACTCGCCAATCTCTTTGTTATTCTATTCGATATAAATCAGTTGACTTCGTAATTCTTTCAACCTGCAAGCAGCACTGCCTGTATGTTTGTTCCTTGCATCTTTTGCATCCCTTGCCATTCTAGTACGTTGAAAGCAGTGCGGTCGTCTAGACAAACAACCACGCAGATCTTGCTCGATCACCAGTTCTTCTTTCTTTGTCCTCGGCATGTTCAAGCGCTTTAGTGGCCCCTCACGTTAATTGTGTTTTTGTAAGCCGAATTGTTCATCTGATAGTGCTCATCTTTATTCGAGTTCTACCTTGAGCCTGGAGCTAATGACCGCTTGAAGTGGTTTTCCCATAGTGTCTAAAAGAGTCAAAGAGGGTCAGCGTAGCCTTTCGAGTCTCTAAACTCCAACTATTTTGACTACTATCATTACTACGACAATAATTTTAATAGAGGCCTTTCCTACATATGTAATCCTGTAGCCTCAGCGCCTTTGCGACTCCTTATGGAAAACGTAGCAACGTAGCAACATATTATAGAGCTTTCCAGCGGAAAGTTTTAGGCATAACTAAACTTACTTGCTCTTAGTGTCTTCTGGTCTGAGTCACTACTACATAGTGGCTACCGCTTTATTAATTTCTAACTAAAGCCAAAAGAAGCCGCTTTTTAGCTTTAGTCAGACAATAACGTTATCATATTAAATTGGCTTTTATATGGTTTTGCAACAGGAGAACGCAGCAGCCGGTCAGGTACGAGAAGTCGACAAGAAAGAATGCATCCACAAACCACTGCTGAATTTGAGCCCACTGTGGCATACTGTTTGTAATGCCACAGTAACGGTCCGCTCCCAAATCGACGTCAGTACGATTTTTTGTGATAAAAGTGAATATGTTACAAGTTTTTTTAGGGGAGCTGCTTGCGCTCTACTTCGATAAATAATTGAAGTTCTCCGCGTATTTTCTGTTCCCAGCTTTGGTCGTCCGGCCCGGCCGATGATCATCACACACATGCGTTTTCTAGTGCTAGGCAGTGATAGATGGTATGAGTGACATCATCCACCTTGCCGGTCCCGCACATGACGCACGCATAGCCCGGAGTTTTGTCTGTCGGGCGCAGCTATTTCTGTAAGCACCCATGCCCCGTCACCACCTGTGCCATATGATAGGCAACGCTTCCGTGGTCTCTTCTATATACTTTTTTTCAGATCAGGAATGATCTGGCGGGCCCACACTCCTAGTGCCTGGTGCCTCCGATGACGTTCTTCTCCATTCTTGTTGCCACTTCTTGAAAGTTTGTCTCCGTGGTGCTGCTGGTGCTCCTACTGCTTTCTTCTGTAGTTTTTGCCTCCGCCGAGTCTGCTCCTCATTCAGCCTAGGCCATGGGATTACTGATGAATAACCGGGCTATCGCGATGACCACCATTGTTTCAGCCGTGCGGTATATGCCGCTGACAATGCCTATCGCTAGGTTCAATTGCGCCGACGTCACACGTCTTTTGGGGTTTTCTTTAACTTTATCGTGCTCGGGGCCCACGTAAGGGCGGTGTTAACACAGTCGACTTTGTCACAGAGTCAAAAAGTCTTCGCTTTCTATCCGTCGCTCCTCGTGTTCTCAGTAGGATCTTGACCAGGCTGATGGCGATTTTTTCTGCCTTGGTGGTCGCTTTCTCGATTAAGGATTAAGTTGCGATTATTTTTTTTTTTTTAATATTTTTCAAAACCAATTTTGTTGATGAGTTAAATATATATATAATGCCTTGTAATTATTTACATATATTTTTATTGTTAATGCTATTTATTATATATAATATATAGTGTTTATTGATGATGTGGGCCTTGTCAATGGTTACGACTAGAGATTTGGCAGACTGTTTGATTTCAATGGCTCTTCCATCCAGTGCAAATTGGACCTCATCGTCTCTTTTCCGTTCTGTGAGGAGAACAGCCTCACTTTTCTCGGACGCTAACTGTAGCCGTCAGTACGTACTAAAAAGTAAAGTTTTCGGGCTGACCCTCAGCTAAAATGTAACGTTTACGGTACTGCTTTTTGCATTGCTTCATAGAGGGACCCCCACAAATACAAATGTGCAACAGTGGGGCTCGAACCCACGCACCTATGTGTCTCTTTCAGTTGCAAGGCGCGGACTAATGCACCACGACACCGGGCTTGACCATCAGTACGTACTACGATGGCTACTGCTGAATCGATCAAGAAGGGGCTTTGACGTACCGTCTGCTGTCTAATACTCTTTTGGGCTGACCCTCAGCCAACATTTAACGAGTCTACGGGTTTGCTTTCGCATTGCTTTGTAAGACGGACCTCATAAATATGAATGTGCAACGGTGGGGATCAAACCCGCGCACCTATGTGTCTCTTCCGGCCGCGAGGCGCACGCAAATGCACTACGCCACTGGGATCGCGGGACTGCTGGTTGGTACTGCGGCCGCTTCGAAGAATTTCGCCGAAGCTTGACGACTGTGAGTCAGTGAAGTCAGTGAAGTGACAGGAGTGTACTCCGCACACCCACCGGCCGGTTGGCCGGTTAACTAGATCTGAACGAGTCATTTTTACAGAAGCACCAGCAGCTGCACTACCAACGGCACTAGTCTGCCTGGAGTGCATGTATGGTCAGTCATGCGCCGGTGGCGGTGCATAAGTGAGCCAGAGCATTCACTGCAGAGCCAGAGCAAACCAGAGAGATACTATTACTACGCCGACTCTTGTTACTACTACTACTACTACTACTGTAATGCTACCACAGGTAGAATAACTACAGCTATTTCTATTACCACTTATTACCGGCCCACCGCTAAGCATCGTTTACCACATGTGTCCACTGCTTCCTTCCTTCCGGTCAGTTTTCGCGTTCTTGGCTTGATGGCTATCCTCATGTTCCCTCAAGTCCGCCCGCCCGCCCGCCCCCTCGCCCTATGCTTGCTGTCGTTCATCCGTTGCCTCGTGTTCGCTGGCGCTTCGTCTCATTCAATCTAGACAGTGTAAGTGTTTCCGTATGGCGGCCGGACATTGCCGGATGCTTTCTTTGAGGGTGCCGACTTCAGCGTCATTGCCTTCCTCACCCCCGCCATCATCATTGTTGTCGTTGTCGTCGTTGTCGTCGTCGTTACCATCGCTGGTATCAACCTTGTGGTGAGCCCTTTCTAGAGAGGTTTCTCCATCTCAGTTTCTTTGTGTTTTCTCTTGCTTGCTCGTGTTTCCTATCTGTATTGCTCCCTCTCTCTCGCGTTTCTCTTCTCTTCTGTGTATGTTCCTGGACATTTCTCGCTAGTCTGCTGTCGCTAGTCATCTAACATCACTAACATCGGTAACGTTGGGATGTCTGTCATCGTTGCCGGTGGTGGCTGCAGCGTTGTCGTTGAGGACGGAAATAGCAACTTCACGACGACGACGACGATGGGAACAACAACAACAGCCACAACCACCAATTGCTGTCTGAGAATCCCCTACACCACATGGCAGTAGCGCCAGCACACAATAAGCAGTGGCGCGTGGGGGACAACAACAACAACGGTGACAACAGCGGCAAATACAGCAACAATTACAACAACAAATACGAGCGACAAAGTCGACAAGGGCAAAAACAACAACAACAACAACAGCAAACACGGGTGACGACAAAGTCGACGAGAACAACAACGACAACAGCAAAAGCGACCGCAACAACAACAATAATGAAATGCACCACAATAAAAAGGAGATCAACCTCGACATGTACAACAACCCCATTACCAACAACAATAATAACGGGATCGACAACGAGTCCATAAACGACAACACCAGCGATGGCAATATGAACTTACCGCCAACGATGACAACATTCATGGCAACAACAGCAACAACAACAATAACAGCAACAAACCAACAACAACAACAACAACAACAAATCTACAACGACAACAACAGCAGCAAGCCAGCAACAACAATAAATCTACAACGACAACAACAGCAACCAGAACAACAACAACAAATCCACAATGACAACAACAGCAACAACAACAAAGCCACAAGGACAACAGCAACAATAACAACAGTAACAGCAACAACACTAAAAAATCCACAGCAATTTTTTGGTGTTGTTGCTATTGCTACTGCTAACAATAGTAGCAATAACAACAACAACGCTAGTAACAGCAACAGCAACAGCAAAAACAACAACAACAGTAACAGCAACAACAAAAACAACAACAACAACAGTAACATCAACAACATCAACAAATCAACAATAGTAACAACAACAGAACTTACAAATAAACAATAATAGCAATAACAATAACATCAGCAGCAGCAACAACAGTAACAGTAACAACAAAAACAACAACAGCAATAACAGTAACAACACCAGCAAATCAACAGCAACTATAACAACAACCACAACAGTAGCAACAACAGCAGCAATAATAACAACAACAACGACAACGACCACGAAAACAGCAACAACAACAACAACAACGACGACGAAATCAATGACGACCGCGGGTACAGCGACGGACAATGACCACGACAGTGTGCCTGCCGGCTGCTGCCGTGCACTGCCCGCAGTGAGGACGACGGCGATGGTGGTGGGGTCGTCCGCGAGGTGCGTCAATCGCTGGAGTAGGGGGCGGCAGCGGTGGCGGCGACGCGCAGGTGCAAAGCGCTTCGTAGCAACGTTGGTCGGTCGGTCGGTCGGTTGGTTGGTTTGTTGGTTGATTCGTCGGTCGTCATCGCATCCTCGCGCGTCTGCTACCTGAAAGCGACGCCGCCTGCCAGACGACCGTACAGCGTCCAGCCCGCCCGAGCAGCGTTTTTCCTTCGAGTTGCAGGTGGTGATCGCGACGGCGACGACGACGACGACGACAACGTGTTGGTTTGCGGCAATTTGATCATCACCTGGTGTGATGGTCGGTGCACTTGATCGCAGCGCTTGTCGAGCTGATTGTTGTCGGGCTGGCTGTTAGCGCGCGTGTTGATGACGGGAAACAACAGGGCAAGAAGAGTTCTGCGGACGCCGCGCTCAGTCGCTCGGTTGTTGTTGTTGTCGTCGTCGTTGTTGTTGTTGTTGTTGTTGTTGTTGTTGTTGTGGTTGTTTTTGTTGTTGTTGTTATTGCTGGTATTGTTGTTGTGGTTGCGGTTGTTGTTGTTCTTGTTGTTGTCAGTATTGTTGTTGTTGATGATGTTGTCATCAGTGTTGTTATTGCTGTGGTAGTTCTTGTTGTCGTTGTTGTTGTTATTGCTGGTATTGTTGTTGTGGTTGCGGTTGTTGTTGTTCTTGTTGTTGTCAGTATTGTTGTTGTTATTGCAGCAATTGTTGTCGTCGTTATTTCTGCTGTTGCTGCTACGCTGAGCTTCTGACATATCGCAACCAGCAATTTAACTAGTTCGACGGCATTTGGCTGGCCTGCTTGCTATTGCAATGATCCTGCTACTACAACATTGTAACACTAAACACGGCAACACCAAATTACATTAGGTGATACAGCCAAGACAAACACTTTCTTTCTCTTTCGTCAGCATGGCACCATCTACCACCCGGCGAGTCTCAAACCATTTTAACTTCTCATTGTTGTTGTTACTGCTTACTATTTGCTTCTACCTCCTACTACTTATTATAGCTAACTATGCACACTTATATAGTTACGGATCGGTTACTTCTATGCTATTAACTGTAGCAATGTTGTTGCTGATGCTGGGTTTAATAAGTGAACTTCTTTTTTTGTTGCTAACTATTCTGCATTAATGACAGTCGCAGTATCAGCAGGCGCTGCAACAGCCAAGGCATCAACGACAGTAGCGAAGACTGAATCCAATAGATTGCTCTATTTTGTAACTTTACTGAGGGAGTATACTCTTCATACATGCAATAATGGCACGAGTTACCATTACAACGACGACAACGACGACTTTCTGATAGTTTAAACCTAGAATAATTTTCGGTTTTACAGTCAAATGAGAAATAAAGTACAAAATCGACGTACCAAGCTGGAAGGCCATCATCGGACTTTAGGATATGATTGATAGGGACTCGGTGAACGGCCGACCGATCTGGAGGGTTGTGCGGCGCGCACAACAGGTTGACGAAGTGCTCCCGGTACCTAAGCTGGATAATGACGGCGAAGCCCGCGTATGTCTCAAAGGCCTTCTATATTTTTTTCTTTAGTGGCGTTGCCTCATTTTTGCCAAATTATCCCATAAATGAGCGTATTATTAACGAAAATGTACCAGATTACTCCATGACGACATTTGATTTTAAAAAGGTGACGAAACGTTAAGTGTTGGCTCTAATTGCTGTTACTGGGGATCCGGCCGCCTCACGGCCGGCAATCTCACACATCAGATCTCACATAGCCGATCCCCTGATACACGTAAGCAATGCCATTATAGAAGAGGCAGCATTATTTTCATGATCGCCAGAGTGATATCGATCCACAACAGCGACAGTATGAGCGACCCGGCCAACTATTTTCTCTAAGTCACCTTACGTACGGATCAGAGTTTTGGACTGCCTACAGAAAAAATATAAAACAAATTATCGCCTTGGGAAGGCGGAAGACGCCCGGGCATCTAACACGACCACACTGACGATCCGCATGCACCGAAGCAGCAAGGGCAGCCAAGCATTTGGCGTTGGAGCTGTCAGATGGTGAAACACTCTTCCGGCCAGCTTGTTACATTGAAGTCCTTGGAAGACTTTAAGGGGAAATTCAATTATTTGCATATTACTTATGATTTATTATCCCGTCAAGAATGGGTACACTGGTCTACTTACATTGACTCACACATTGAGAAAAACAAAAGTAATTTCATTTCGGCTGCAACTCTTGCCGGCACAACAGTAACTCTAATAAGTCTAATTGATACCGACTCTTTGCAATATTGTAACAACAACAACAACACTAATAACAACAACAAGAACAACAACGACGAGACATGGTGGACACGACCGCATGACGTCCGGTCGGTGACTCAAAAACGATTTGGGGATGGCCCTCAGCCAACGTTTACCGTCCATGGGACTGCTTTCACTTTGTTTCGTGAGACGGACTCCACAAATACAAATGTGCAACGGTGGGGTTTGAACCCGCGCACCCATGTGTCTCCTCCGCTCCGTTGCGAAGCGCGCGAAAATGCACCACCACGTCGCCATTGGGCTCGAGCACCGGTCAGTAGCTCAGCAACTCGGTAACTAATTCTGCTGCTGTTTCACGATCTCCAGTGTAAGAGAGCGAAATAATGCTTTGTGAGAACATCAACAGCAGCGCCAGCAGCAGCAACAAAAATGGTAACTGTCGTCAGTTTTGTAATAAAGAGTGAATAAAGAAGAATAAAGTGGTGCAGTGACAGTCAATGCTTCGTCCATTGAATTTGTCAGCGACATTTTTGTTCGTTGCAGATGCTGTTGTTGTTTGTTCTGTTGTTGTTGTCGTCGTCGTCGTCGTTGTCGCTGTTGTTGTCGTTGTTGTTGTCGTTGTTGTTGTTGTTGTTGTTGTCGTTGTTGTTGTCGTTGTTGTTGTTGTTGTTGCTGTTGTTGTTGTTGTTGTTGTTGTTGTCGCTATCGTCGTTACTTTCATCACACCTTTGTCGAGCTAGAGCGATCGGCAGCGGAACTTGAATCGTGGAAATAACCAAATTCATCTGAACTAGCCAAAATATATATTTTCGTACCAATCTCGCCATGGAGGGAGCCATCAGTAAGTAAGTTGACTACTTGTTGACATGAAGATTTATCTAGCAGACTCATTCACACCTCACAATTGTAATAATAATGGTGCGTAGATAGCTGCGGTCGCTAGAGCAGCAACAGCAGCAGTAGTGATAATAATTGTACCAGAAGTAATAAACATAATACAAATTATTATTCAGTAATTAAAGTAATTGAACAAGCACTAATTACGCCGTCAGAAGTCCTCGCAGTAATCTGCCTGTAGTAAACGTACAAATCGTGGTGGTAATAGTAATAAGTAGTAGTAGTAGCAGTAGTATTCTCGCTACGACGAGGCGACGCCATGAGATGATGTGCTATGGTTATGCTACCAGCTACGAACTAGCAGGCAAAGAATGAAGACGAGGAAGACGAGCAACGGGGAAAAGTAGGAGAAATTATTGTTCTTCTAGTAAACGACTAGAGTGCCAGCCAGCCAGTAATCGTGGCAAGAGTGGTGTGGTCATCGCGGCGTGGCTGGCAACTGATCTCTCTATCTCTCCCGCTGTCTCGCAGTCAGGCGCAGCCGGATCGTCGGCATGCTGTGCCCACGCTGGCCAAGCGGCTGGCAGGCTGCTCTTCTATTTTCCCCTTGTTTTTCCTCTTCTAGCCGCGACGGCTGACGGTCGGTACCGGAGCGGCTGGCTGTATGAGAATGCGGCGGAACGCCGGGTCGAGTCGGGTCGGTCCCCGTCAGGTGGACTACGGGCTCCGATTAGTCATTCAGTCAGCGCCGGCTCCCAGCTCCCGTCGATCGACAACATCGACTCTCCTACTTCTACCTGTTGTGTGACAATAGCAACAACAACAACAGTGAAAACAGCAATAACAACAACGACAACAAAAACAACAACAACAACGACAACAATAACAACAACAACAACAACAACAACAACAACAACAACAACAACAACAACAACAACAACAACAACAACAACAACAACAACAACAACAACTACAACGACGACTAGAACGAGTGGCTCAACTGAAGAGGCAAGCCACGGCCATGAGTTAGCGGGGGGCGGAGGGTGGGGATTCGGAAAGGGGTGGAGCCATAGACAAGCTTGGGAGCGGAATGGGACGGCTAGGCTTGGGGCGTGCGGAAGGGGGAACACGTTGAGTTGTGTCTACTTCCTTCCGACCGTTGTTTCATTGAGGCGCATCCCTTCGTTCGTGCCACCAGCAAGTGGCAACAACGCGTGCCAGCTGGTCCTTTCCTTCAGTTCTGTTTGCTTCAGGTGTCCGCTGTTGCTGCCGTGTTGCGGCGTTGCGAGCGGCCGGCAACACGGGCGGCAGACGGGCGGCGAGTGGGCGGCAGGCGTTTGGACAGGCGGCGGCGGCGGCCAGCGGGCGACCGGGCACGCGCTACCGGGCAACAAACAAGCAGCCTCGAAAGCACCAAGCTGCGGCGTAGCGATAGCCGGACAGACAGCGACATTCACCAGCAAATCACCAGCCGTCCTATACTGAATGACGAACACACCGCGACTGATGACAACGTCGACAAGGCTTGCTATTTATCTCTCTCTCTCTATCTCTTTCTTTCTTTCTCTCTACCTATCTTTGTATGTGTGGGTGTCCCTCTCTCCCTCTCTCTCTCTGTATATGTGTATGCTATGTCTCCTATTCTCTCTCTCCCGCCTGCCTCTTCATTGTGTTGCTTTATCGCTATCTTGTCGGTCTGGTTTCGGTCGTTTTCGGCTGCCGGCGGTGGTTCAAGGTCACCCTCAGGTGCAGACGATCTCGCGCGACACACAACTCCTTTGCACCCGTGCAACAAACTGTGCATGATAGACACTGTGTTGACCAAACACTTTCGGTTCTGGCCAAACTGAGCTCTGGCAAATTGACAAGTTAGAAGTAAAGGCAGATAGAAAGAAAAAAACACGTGCAAAAACGCTTCTCAGAAAGTTGCTTTTGTGTGTTGCTTCGGCAGTTTAAAGCAGACCTTCGAAGAACGTTTTTTTCCTACCCAAATTGGCCGCCAATCGGACACCATGTAAAATCACGTAGAAGAATTAGGTGTGCGTTGTGATCATACGATGACGCGAAATGTGACCGTGAATAGAGCGAAATGACGCATACCATGAACAGCGAACTGCGCTTCGGAGGAACTGCAAAACTTTCTTGGAACTGATGCTTCGCTGTTGCAGTCAGCAGCAAATCAGAGAAAAACCAATAAAACTTGTTTCTGCGGCTGTATTTGTATAGGTTAACTTTGAATTAAATTCAGGAGATTCGCCAATGAGTGCAGACTCAAATGATCTCATTCGGTACGAATTCAGGCCTACCGCTCGAGTCGTTGTTCATTACACGTGAATAATATTCCGATCTTCTCATGGGAATGTGATCTCGACAGGGCTAAGGCTGTTATACATATTAACATTTCCGTATTTGTTCTGTTAAGCTAGTTTAGAGGAACAATAACGACAGATGCCGACCTGTTGGCCAAATTCGGTGCAGTTCTTTCCCAACCATGGGATACTGCAAGCGCGACCTCAACATGACAGTAGGAGACCAGATTGTGGCACACTTTGAAACTGTCACTGATTGTAAAATACTTCTATAGAAACAGAAAATACGATATAGTCTCATTTAAAGTTTCGACAAACAATAAACAAAAAGGAATATACCCAACGCGTACAGGAACCAGTGCAAAAAAACGAATCTAAAACATTGCTAGCAATGAAGGCGCATCCAGAAAGGGAATTCAAGTGTAAGTCACCGCTGAATTCTCTTTCCCTATATAAGCTCAGCAATAATTGGTGCTTCCTCTATTTCTCCTATGTTTACTAAACTTTCAAATAATTTAGTCGTAATGCTGTTGTGTCCCGTGCGAGAAGTCATCGACTTCGGAATGTTGGTAAGACGAATGCTGGAATAGAGCGGTTTTTTACTGTTTTGCCGTGTGACGGGACAACTCATATAGGAAACTGTTGCAAAGAATTGAGATACATTAAACGATGCGCTGTGAGACGCCCTTGAACTTTACTGGTCGTCATTCCAAACAAATTATAAGCATTAATAACTTGGTAAATTAGAGGGCTACAACGAACTTCTACAAACGGCCTGATGGAAAGAAAATGTCCCGGCAGGGCAAACGCTGCATCTATTCTTCAGGCGGGCAAGAATTTAACGCTGAACGTATCCTTCAAGCAAGCAAGAAGCACAACGTATCAAAGTCGTAATTTCGTCACTTTACAAAAGGTTATTTCATTGTTTGTTCGCCAAAGACCGATATTTTTAACTGCACTGGAATACGTTTACAAAACTCTAAATGCAAGCAAGAGAACGTTGACACTTTCAGAAACGTTTAAACTAACGACGACGGCAAACCATAGAAAGACTGCATATATATATATATATATATATATATATATATTGGAAAGACTAGACACCTATATCCTACATTGCAACGAGTTAGAGCATTCATAGGCGAAGCTCTTTTTTAAGCAAAGATTGGCGATGAATATGTCGAATGAATCCTATACTGTTTTGCGTTTATCGACGGCATTTTAGTGCTCTGAGAACGACATTATTATCTCACCTACTAAAAGAACCATACTGAATCACGGCACACTTAAATTGGTTATGAAATCAATATCACTGCTTATCGACTGTTACGCATCCACGTGACCTATGCGTGGACAATCACGTCAATAAAATAGTAAAGGCTTCCTTGCGTTACATAATGCAACCCGTTGTTGGCAGATGACAAAATAAGCACATGCAAATCAAAATCGTGGTGTCTTAATTGACGGTGAATAATTTTGCCCTTTTAATAATTTTGTCTTGTCACAGTTACGTTGATTGCCCATCTATAGAAATGAAACCACTTATCCTTCATGTGTACTAATACGAATGTTCCTGTGATATACGGGATTGAAAGGAAGCAATGGCCGGTGATTTTTTACGAAGTTCGCAGATTCTATCTATTCGCGACGCGCATCTACTCAAAGACATTTGCAAATGCGGTCTAAGGTTAAAATAAAAATTTAACAAATATGATATCTGCCCGCATTGAACGAGATTTTACCTAGTTCTTCCCATAATCATCTTGAGAATAGAGAAACAACAAATAGCGGGATGACTAATAGTTGCATCTCCATCTGCACGTGCTAATCTGTTATCTTGGCGGATATATATATTATATGGGCGTCATCCTGGTGCAACTGTCATTTTCTGGAGAAAGACACATTCATATGACTCAAGCATAACTAGCACACATCCGAGTTGCAGTGGCGGGTTTAAGCGCCGGGTTTGAGAAAAACGCACACATTCAGCCATTCATCCAGCCACACGTTGACCTCCATAGATATACAGACAGACAGACAGATATATATACGCAGACACATAACTCTATACTCAGGACCCGGCGGCAGCGCCAGCTACAACAGTATAATAGCACCGGCAGAAACAAGAGCAGCATCTGAACTGCACACCGACATGTAAAGTGAAATTGCAGACGGGAGCTAACCACTACTGTTCCATTCTGTTGATTCCGCTGAGCCAACGTTGCCACAGGCAGAGCTGTGGGTCGCTAGCAGCGAGCGACACCTTGTTAAAGGTGGTCATCGTGTTAGTAGTAGCAGCAGCGGCAGCAGAAGTTTTTTGGTTCGTATTGTTCTTTCTGATGTTGTTGTTGTTGCTGTTGTTGTTACTGTAGTAGTAGTAGTAGTAATAGTTACAGTAGTGTATAGGATAAGTAATAATACGAGTGGCCAGCGTCGGTCGCCGTCAATGCCGTCGTTCCCCTAGTTATTATTGTTGCACCTGTCAACGCCGTTGTTGTTGTTGTTGCTGTTGCTGTTTTGTTTACCAACAACGACACCAAACACCTGGAACCATTGAAGCGGGTCGACGCGTCTGTCTACAACATGCTCAACTATTCGGCGAGTTGTTGTTGATGTTGTTGTTATTGTTGTTAGTGTTGTTGTTGTTGTTGTTAGTGTTCTTGTTGTTGATGTTATTGTTCTTCTTAGTAATCTTATGATTAGTATGGTTTGCTCTACTCTATTGAGGTGGTATGATTGAAGTTAATTTTGTTGAATGCGCACCTATTTCGTATATTTCGTTGTTGTTAGTGCTGTTTTGGTGGCACAAATTGTTTTCATTTGTTTTCTTCACTTGTGTTTTCCCATTCACACATTCACTTCTCTAGCAACGTTATAATCCCTGTCGCTATAGGAGTGGCGATAGGCCCGCTGACACGTGTGGCACGGCCACCAGCAGGATGTTCCTCCCGAAGGAAACCGAGAGAAGAAGATATGGCCAAGCGCCTTCGAACAATGGGCCAGCCAGCCAGCCTCCTTCCGCCGTTGATTTAGGACGCCAGCTGAGCGATTGTTCTGAAGTCGGTTGCTACCTGTCGTGGCCGGTTCGCTCCTTGTTAGGTAGTCAAACCTCTATATATATATATATATATATATATATATATATATATATATATATATATATATATATATATATATATATATATATATATATATATTTATATATATATATATATATATAGAGAGAGAGAGAGAGAGATAGAAAGGGGGAAAGACAGCACTCCCGATAGTAGGGCAAGTACGCGAACGCTATGGGCTAGTGGTGCAGAGCTAGCTAATTAGGAAACGAAAAACCTCATGAAAAAGACTCACAGACCGAACCGGCAGACATAGATTGATAGTAGTGAAGCAAAGAAACAAGAAGCAAATAAAGGAAATACATTTAAACGGATGCTGCTGCTGCTGAATGGTGGAATCTCATTGGCAGCGGATGACGAAGAGAAGAGCACTGAGGCTAGTGAAGATCAAGCGCTCGCCGAGCGTCTAGCTGCGTTCCATTTGTCGTCACACGATTCGGTTAGCAGCGATGACACAGGGCGCCCATGAGAGCCGCGTATGGAGGAGCTGTGGCTATCATCGCATGACGGTTGTTGGGAGACGTTGTTCCCGCTGCGACAGCTGATCGCCCCAGTACCCCGTGAGCGACAGCATTTGAACACGCAGATCAAACATGAATGACATACTATCTGTGCCTATTAGTATTACGATACTTTTGCTGCAGCGGCGACTTTTATATTGTTTTTTTTTGTTTCACTAAGGTGCTCGCCGACAACGTAAAATGTCTGTAGTGTCTATGATTCAATTTACGTTTACCTAGCGCTGACACGTATTGCTGTCGTCGGGTGCCGATAAAGTGTCTTTGTATTTAAGTCAAAATATGCAATACACGTGGATATGGGGAACATGTAGACATTGCTATTTGTCTTTTATCTCCCTGAATCACAGTTCAAACCTGTACGTGACATACTCGTACATAGTCGTAGACACCATACGAGTTCATCTAGTTTGTCTAATTTGTGCGGTGTCTGGAGTGAGGGTTCACTATAATGGTTGAATATTTCTACGTGTCCGAGGGCTGTGTGCCGCGCACTTGTTCTCAGCGTCAAAATCTGGGTGTGTGTGAGCATCTACAAAAACTATAAGGACTGTATTTCTAAATTTAGGCATCGCTGCGCTCTACTCTCCGTCGATTTTTCCGTGCCAGAAGCAAGGCTTGGTACTCTGGGCAAGAGCCACTGGGCTGAAACCTCTTAACGCGCGAGCCCCCTATATACGACTCCCCTCGGTAGAGCCGTGTGAGTCATTTCTTCAAGGTATCTCCGAGAAGGGGCTATGTATAATCAACCCACCTGTTCAGAGTATTGACTAGTAGAAGACTACAACTAGCAGAGAGAATGTAACAGCAGGGCAATGTTCTACTAAAAATTCTACCAGCTTTAGTTGTTTCCGTTTGTTTTGTAGTTTGTTAGTCCAAGCAACCTTTTTTTTTTATATGGGAGACTTCGGGAACACATGCCCACGCTTCGCCGACAGCTAACGGCGGCTAGCGTAATACATACAAACCCAATAAACCGGGAACCGGAGCCACCCCCTAAATCACGGAATTGCGCAGCATTGCTTTGACAAACAACTCAACAACATTGAACGAGCCAACGTAACAATCAAGTTATCAGAGTCATAAGAGTATTACCGGTGGTTGCTTGCTTATTTTTTTAGCTGCACAATTGGATCAAAATAGAGATCAAGTGTGGACATAATGCATTTCGCAACTAGCGCGCCGCTCATCCAATCAAAACGCGTTGTTCTTCCAAAATTTAAGGATACAATTGCTGTTCCATCCATATAGAGATTGGACTATTCACAGCAACTGAGTTTGTATCTGCAGAGATAAAAACATTGTCTAGCGATATGGACTACCTTAAAACAAGTTTTAATTATTCACTCACTAGAATAAAGCTTTTTGTGTAATCGATATAGAAGCAGTGCTCGTAGAGCGGTTGGAGTGGAAACTGGAACTTTAAAGCTGGAACAACGCAAAGGAGTCATCAATCGAAGTCGAACCATCTTTCGACACTTTGCGCGTTAGGCGGCACCTCGAGCTGATGGTGGCAATCCTTGGTGATGAGGTCAACGAGGAAGGCAAACGCAACGGTACCTTGAAATAAAAGCAATCCTAAATAACAACAACGATAACATGAGCAGCACTAACAATACGTGATAATCAAGCAAAAAGTAGGACCTCACTTTGCAATACGACGTCAACATAAATGACGCCGCCGAAACACGGAAGCACAGAAAAATCCATGTTTGTCACTAGTGTTACTACTGTGATTGTAGAAGAGAGAGAGAGTGGGACGTCCTACGGTTGTACTACATATATGGTTAGAGAATAAAGCACATTGATTATTATTTTCACAAACGCTACAATTTTTTTTAAACATTTTCCGTAAGGCAATTGCCCGTGTACGGTTTATTCATGTCATGCTAGGCTAATTTGAATCCACTCCGGCAGTTACCTTGTCTAAATTGGAAACCATGCAAACCAATTACTCATATAGTTCTGGTTATTACTATATTTTTCATTGTTATGACTTATTAGTAATTGTGATACATGCTCATGTAATTATTATTATTAGGAACTCAGTTGAATCGTCTAGTCGTCAACACAGCAACAACAACAACAACAACAGGAAGCAGACAACATCAACAGCGGTAACAAGGTGCTACTGCAGAGCCATCATCATCATCATCATCATAATCATGGTGTATCATCTAGGCTGTGCTATGCGCTCTAATCCTCCTCGTTCTTCTTCTCCTATTCCTCCTCCTCCAAAAATAAAAACAGAAAAAACCAACCTGATCACTAAACATGTCGTCTTTGACTAGTCCTATTACAGTGCTACTACAGTGACTACAAAACGACACCACCGGCGCTGCCAACAACAACGACGACAACGATGGCGACTACTACACTACTACACCATTACTACTACAACGGCAACGATGACGTCTCTACTACGGTTTCTCATCCGCATACGACGGGGACGGTTGAATGTATGTAGTACAAGTTGAGCTACTACTATTACTACAGCTGTGGCAAGCTATGGCCAAACAGCTGGTGGTGGTGGTAGTGGTGGTAGCGGTTAAAGTCTGTCCTAGTTCGCTACTGGTTCTGCTACGGGTTGTGGTGATGCTGACGCTGCTGCTGTCGCTGCCGGCGCGGTCGCCGTCATTGGTCGTGCTGGTAACAACAGGTTCCGCGACCATTAGGACGTCCGACGGACGGAGAGACGTGTGTGTTTGTGTGTGTGCGAACGCGCGTTACGTGTAGGTAGGCTGTTAGGTAGGTAGGTAGATATTCGACACGGTCAGCTCCCACATTTTTCCCACAAAGTGGATCCGGTGGCGGCGGCGGCGGTAGCGGCGACGGCGGCGACAGGCAAAACGGTAGGTGGACACCGGGCCAGACCAGACCGGCAGCAGGTTGACCCGGGCGAGAGCGAACGGTCCGACTGACCGTCCGGTCGGTTGGTCGGTGGACCGAGCCAGCAACCCACAGATAGACACGAATCAAGCGACAGTCAACTGTCGCTCCCATGGCTAGACAGGTGTAAGGCCTGCTTCAGAAGCAGAAGCAACAGCAGCAGCAACAACAACAACAACAACGGTAGCAACTACTGCAACAACAATAACAACAACAACGGTAGCAACTACTGCAACAGCAACAGAAACAAGAACAATGTTGAAAGACACCATCTACGTTTCAACAATGGCAAAGACAGCTGAGCATCATCTGCAAGCGGTTCCCGTAGTAGCAGCGAAGTAGCAACAGCAGCGGTAGCAGTAACAGCAGCAGCAGCAGCGATTAGCGTGCGAAGTGAGAAAATACTGGTAAACAAGCACATTATCCGGCGATGATGAGAAGATGCAGAAGAAATTGTTGAAAAAGTAGAACCAGAAGATGGTGGTGGTGGTGTTGATGGTGGCGATGGTGTTGAGAAGAAAGACAAAAGAACGAGAAAAGATGAATGAGTCAAAGAAGAGGAGATGAAGAAAGAACAGCAAACATATAACGAAGGACCTCTTGCTGAGGCTATTTACTAGCGTTACTACCAGCACTAGCTAGTACTACCACTAACTACGATGACATTTACGAGTATGCTAGATTTGCTTGCATCATCACTATCGCGCAAGCTGTTGATGTATGATGATGATAATAATAATAATAATAATATAATAATAATAATAATAATAATAATAATAATAATAATAATAATAATAATAATAATAATAATAATAATAATAATAATAATAATAATAATATTATTATTATTATTATTATTATTATTATTATTATTATGACTAGCATCGTTACGGCCGATATCTGGCCTGTTCTGGTGGGTCCAAGGATAACGGCAGCAGCGACTGACTTGTTGGTGTGCTGCCGGTGGGGGGTCGGGGGAGCGGGGGGTTGGGAGTGGAGTCGTAGCGATTATTATTATTATTATATAGCGAGCATTAAGGAGCTGTTAGTGTAGCGTCGGTTAGCTGTTTGGGTCTGTGTGTCAGGTAGGAACAGGTAGGGCTCTCACCTCTGCTTTGTACAACTGGTCGGCATAGGAGCAGGAGATGACGACACCCCACCTCCCCTACCTCCTCGATTTCCTCCTTTTTTTCGTTTTTTCTTTCTCCTCGGTGTGTTGGTGTGTATGTGTGTTGTCGTCTCCGCGGCGGTCTGTCCGTGTTGGTCCTGTGTGTGTGCCTTTATATCGCCATAGGGAGATTCTATACGCATGTACGTGCGTGTATAGATCCGTGTGAAAGAGTATGGTGCGTACGTTTGTATGGGCATGCAAGGTGCGTCCTGGAGAACAGTCATTCAGACGGACCAACAGGTGGATGAATGTATGGACGAATGGACGGCGACGGACGGATAGACCTACTTAAAATGAAGAACATGATGGTGAAGATGATGATGATGATGAAGGTTGTGGTAATGCTAATGACGATGCTGATCATCATCATCATCATCATAGCAATGGTGATGATGAAGGTTGTGGACGATGATGATGATGAGGATCAACATAGTTATGATGATAATGATAATGATGATGGCTATACTGATGGGTGATGATGATGATGGGGGTGACCATACTGATGATGACAACGACGACAGTGCACATTTCTCAACGTGCTTTGCTCGGATGAAATGCGGCAATGGCAGGAATTTTAAAGCACGTGATAACGATGATGACACGAAATGCTACGCATGCTGCTGCTGTTGTTGCTATTGCTGCTGCTGCTGTTGAGGAAATGAGGAAAACACAAGGGGCGAAGAGAACACTGGGCTGCCACTGGTTGCGGCAGTATGCAGTATTGTGGTTGAGATTTTCAGAAAAAAGACCACCGCCCTACGAAATGATGAAAAAGAAGAACAAAGAGAAGCGAGAGAAAGAGAGGACGCGGAGAAGACGGAGGGAAGAAGCGGCAGGGTATGAAGAGAGCAAGGATCGCCAAGAAATGCACGAATGCACGCATGTATGTGTGTGTGTGTATCAGTGTCCCATCGCACCTCTCTAGCCTGGGAACCTGGGCCAGGCTGGGTGACGGAAGCAACAAGTGACGTCTCTCACCGCTTGTACGACCGTTGCTACTGTACGGGAAGACCCACTTAGTGGACAAGTGCCCTACATGTCGCCATGCCCTTGTTGTTGTTGTTGTTGTTGTTGTTGTTGCTGTTGTTGTTATTATTGTTGTGGTTGTTGTTTACGTTCCCATTTGCGCTGTTGCACTGCGCTTGCTGCCCCCGTTTACGAATGTTGTCGTTACCATTGCTGAGCATCGTGTTGTTACTGAGGTGGGCGTTGCTGTAATATTAATATTGTATATACAGCGAAAATCCTGAAAAATATCGGAGAACGCATAGAAGACGTTACGGATGATCGACGCGAGGCCATGTTTTTAGGACAGATGATGTCTTTGGCCGTTTGTAGAGGGAACAGTGGCTTCAGTCATAGGCGCAATGAACTGACAAGAGAACAAAGCAGGCCTGGCTTAAACGTTCATACCTCACAATTGTTATAACTGACTGTTAATATTGTTATTATTACTATTATTGATGTTATGCTTGCCTTTCCGTTACATCCATTGCGTCAAGTGTCATCATAGTTTGCATCATAGTTGCTGCTGTTGTTGCTGCTATTGTTGTTGTTGTTGTTGTTGTTGTTCCTGCTGTTGTTGTTGTTGTTGATGTTGCTGCTGTTGCTGTTGTTGTTGTTGTTGTTGTTGTTGTTGTTGTTGTTGTTGTTGTTGTTGTTGTTGTTGTTGTTGTTGTTGTTGTTGTTGTTGTTGTTGTTGTTGTTGCTGCTGTTGCTGCTGTTGTTGTTGTTGTTGTTGTTGTTGTTGTTGTTGTTGTTGTTGCTGTTGTTGTTGTCGCTGCTGTTGTTGCTGTTGTTGTTGTTGTTGTCTCGACCCGTCTTGGTACGGCTGTGCTTTGCCTCAGTCGTCGTCGTTGTCGTCAAGGTTGGCCGCGCGTTCCCTTTGTGTGACGTATCGCTTGTCGGCCCTAGCTGTTGGCAGTGGCAGCGGCAGCAGCGGCGGTGATGGTCGTCGCCACCGCCGCCGCCGATGATGAGAACGGAAAGAGAGCGCTGATCTTGTTCAGCACGTCCGTTGCGTCGACGCGACCCATACGACTTCTCGCTTCTCGTTCAACTCTCTTCGCCGAGACAGGACATCTCGTTACGGGACGTTAGCAAACGAACCGTTTGGACAAAGCTACACCGTCGCGCCTAACATCGCTGGCGTTGTAACGATAGTGAGGACAGTGAGAAATTTAGTTTTTTCACTTTAGTATGCGATAATTAAGTAATTTTACGTAAGTCATAAGCAACGTAGTTGTAAGTCAATCAGCCAGTTTAACTTACCTTTCATGTTTCAGCTTTATTTGCTAGTGTATAGCTTACTCTTCATTTATTAATTTATATTGTTAAGTTTAGTTAAGGTTAGTTAATCCAAAGTGAAACAGAGCTTTTAATTATAGGTATCAGGTGATGGAATCATACGCTTAATGGCAATTGTCGTTTTTAAGATATCAAATACCTTACTCTGGAGATTATTTAATTTTAACTTATAGAATGTATGCTTAATGCCGTTTTTGATGTTTCAGGTTTACAATCGTAAAGTGCCGACATATTGATTCGGCTTTTAGCAAAGGAGGTTTATCATCTCGTCCCACAATACTAGCTACAGACGCCTTGCAGCTGTTGTCTGACAAGAGCGTGCTGGATGCGGCTGTTACCGTAACCTACGAGGTCATGCAGGATTATCTTTTACTAAGTGCCTTTATTTGCGGTATTCGCTAGGAACTCCTTCAACAAGACTGATAACGATAATACTCACATCATCATCGAGTCGTTTTATTCCTTGCAGGACTTTCCGTATATATACGAGTATATATGTAAAAAGGACACATGATTGTGGGACAACAAATATGTAATTTTGCTTTAAAATTAAATTCAAGAGCGCAGAATATGCTGTTTTGTAAAACAACTCCCAAAAGCATGTTTTTCGTCTGGCATAACTTTAGCGAGTTCCAGAACTGTCACCCTCCTTATTAGCAACAGCAAACGCTTTTCCAGAAATCACAGGCTAGGAAGGAAACCGCCTTCGGCCTTAGTCAAATTGTTAGAAAAACGTTGACTTTAAACGGCTGCAAAGAAAGAAAGCAGACATGGAGCTACGTGTTTAACGATGCCCTCTAACATGGGACCAGAACAAAAGCCGGTCTAGCATTTCTTTGCTGGTATTGTGTGCGGTCCAGCCGCCTTGTGAGACTGCAGCGCTGAGACCAGCGGAGGAACGTTCCAGCCAACATATTGGCTTCTAAACAACGTCTCTCTTAAGATTATGTCGTCCACGCAGTTGCAATTAAAACACGTATCTGGCTAATACGATTACGAACACACGTGTAGATTAGGGCAGATGAGTTGATCGGGCTGCAAGTTAATGTGCAGAGCTATGACGCGGTTGACGCTTCGACTCCTGGAAAACCTTGTACTTGTACTGCCGAAGATAGATCTAACACTGTGCGTCATAAATGTTATGACAGCTGATCCTAAGAGATACTGTTTTTGTGCCAGCAGAGCCTATTAGACAAAGATTTGTTGTAGGACTTTCGGTAAACAGGTCAAACTTCTGATCAAATAATGTTACGGATATGTCACGTTATCAGCTGGCGTTTTACCGGGTGGTGTCTAGTACCGGCAAAATATCTGCTGCAGGCTGCACTAAGATTTCCGGAATTTGGTAGTGGCGGGGAGGGTTCTATGCACAAACGAATATGGAGGTAAATTTTGCGACTTAAAATCAAGTGCAGTGAAAATGTGAGATTGTAGACGTCCTTCCTGAGAGAATGATTCTCATCGAGAAAGTAAAATCTTTTGAGGCCTGTATTTGACGCAAAGATGTCTATGAGGCAATTTCCCGTTCGATTACGGAACATTAGCATGGTGAGTGCACTAACGACTTAGCAGTTAAAATCAGCCAACGTGTCCTGAATGACTAATGTAGGATTGGATACCGGTCGATCTAATTGGACGCTAAAGTCTTCGCGCACAGGGTGAGATGGGGCAGGTCTCTGCCACTACACTGCTCACATCCATCTTCGACGCAACTCAAAAACTTTCACAGCGAGTTTCAGAGACTTCACTCTGATGCCACCCTTAATTCGTGTTGGCCCATAATGGTATATGAAACATCTTTCTGGCTAACCCTTCGCCAGTATGTAACGTCCACGGAATTGCTTTTGCGTTGTTTCGTAAAGCGGATCCCATAAATACAAATGTGCAACGGCGAGAATCGAACCCGTGCACCTATGAGTCTTCTTCGGTCGCGAGCGCGCGCGAATGCACCACGCTACCGGGCTCGATACATAATAGGATATACCTACGGCAATTTTTTCTCTCTAACTAGCAAATGTTAAAAGTTACTTTATAGTAACCAGCCCTCAGATAAGACCAATAATACTTTTAAAATAATTTGTATTCTGTATTAATATGTTTATTATTTATTGCTGCCACTATTGATACTTCGTTAATATACGTTGTCAAATGCAACCTGAATGCACTGTAAGTATATACGATATACATATATCTGGAATACCTGAGGCTACTACATATTTTAGTTAAACGATGATCATTTAACATGAGTTAAGTATGTTGTCGACGTGGTCTATCCTTACGTTAACAACACCAGCATCACCAAAAATATAGTATTACCACTCTCACTCCAAAACAAGACTTCTCAGAGACCATGTTCCATTGGAAAGATATTTATTGTACCAAGCTTTACAATTCCCTTTGTAGCTTTCTTACTATGTCTGGGAGACCCAGTATAGGAAGAAGATAGAAACAGCAAGAAAAGAAATGGAAGAATTTGTTGATATATGCGTATGTGTGTGTGTAACAGCGATGTCTAAGCCCGAATCGGCGTTTTAAACCGTGTTTTGGTCTCTCGATTATTATCGAGTTCCACATCACATTTTTTCAAGACAATCGATTTTCAACCAACTGTCGCTTGCTTCGCTACGTTTCCTCAATGGCCGCAGCTCGCCGACGCACCG
The DNA here is from genome assembly GCA_003439945.1 of Dermanyssus gallinae. Taxonomy (NCBI): domain Eukaryota; kingdom Metazoa; phylum Arthropoda; class Arachnida; order Mesostigmata; family Dermanyssidae; genus Dermanyssus; species Dermanyssus gallinae. The sequence continues at coordinate 13,670 of QVRM01007124.1, read as the reverse complement.
GCGCCAGTGTGCATCGAAGGCTAAATCGAAGAACAAATATGCACATACTAACGATAAATCCAAGCACAATTCTTCAACTGCTAATGCTCCTACTACGACTAATATTATTAGCAAGCGTCACTTGGCCCCGTGTTGTGTTGTTGTTATTGCTGCTGTTGCTGGTAAACTTGTTCAAATTCATCATCGTTTACGGTTGCTTGTTGTGGCAGTGGCCGATGCGGTTGACCATTGTTGTTGTTGTTGTTGTTGTTGTTGCCGTTGTTGTTGTTATTGCTGTTGCTGTTGTTGCTGCCGCTGTTGCTGCCGTTGTTGTTGTTGTTGCCGTTGTTGTTGTTGCCGTTGTTGCCTATCGTTGCCGGTGCCTTTCATACCAGAAAACCTGGATGTGAGAAGACAGCCTCTCGCTGAACTCAGGGCTGATACGTCGCACCATCAACCTGTCGGAGACGAAACGCGGTGCCAACGCCGATCTCGTCCACTCATCGATCATCATTAGTATCGAATACGTTTAACAAGCTGATTTCGATTTCCAAAATTACGCCTTCTCACTCACCTCTTTCTCCCCCTCAATATATGTATCTTTCTCTCTCGCTCCCTCTCTCTCCCACATCTCTCTCTATCAATGTCGGCGTTTCGTTGGTTGTTGACCTGCGGCGTGTAGGGTGGCGAGGGCGCCCTCTCGTCATCTTGGATACGCCGTCGTAAGCCGCTACCGGTGGACAACAACAACAACAACAACAATAACAATAACAACAACAACAACAACAACAACAACAACAACAACAACAACAACAACAACAACAACAACAACAACAACAACAACAACAACAACAACAACAACAACAACAACAACAACAACAACAACAACAACGACGACGACGACGACGACGACGACGACGACGACGAGCTGGACGTCCTCCTTTCTGTGAGTCTGGATGAACCTCTGCCATGAATTCCTTTTCTTGACGTCCTCAGTGAGGCTGGTTTACCGGCTAACCTGGCTGTCCCGTCAGCGACCGCACGGTTAGACGGACGGATTGACTCTTTTCGACGTTTTCGGCGACCACCCGACCACCACCATCACCACCACCACTGACACCCGACCATGCCCGACCTCATATGTATGCTGCTTCGCTGCTCTGGCACGCCGCGCACGCCGAACAAAATCGAACGAACAATCACAAATGACTCGAACAGCGGAAATGACAATCAGCCAAGTATCAGCCGACGCATTCAAGCCTCTTCAAGTCTTCTCTCTCTCTCTCTCTGTCTTTCTTTCTCGGTGTCTCTCTCTATTTATACCTTTCGGTGTCTCTCTCTCTCTCGTCTTCTGGCGAGCTCTGTTGATCGATGATGGGTTCTTTAGTCGGCTGCCGACCACGAATTGGTTTCGGACCACGCAAACGCTGTCGGTTATTGCTTGGTCGATTCTTCGGTCACTGTTACTTCAACAGTTTCCTAATCACTACGACTACGACTACTACTACTACGATATGTTCTCTCTCTCGCTCTCTCTCTCCCGGTCTCTCTATGTCTGCTGACCTGCTGCTTGAAGCCAATCAGTATGGCATCACCTGCCACCATGATCGCCGCGAAGGGGGTGAAGGCTAAGGGCTAGGCGAACTCGAAGACGCAGCGCGCAACCGCTCAGCAGTACGTTCAGTAACAGTTGACTAGACGAAAAACGACCTTCATGACGACTTCAGACGAGGGGTGATGATGCTGCCGCCGTGATGACGGAACCAGCCACGACACAACGGCAAGAAGTTAACTCGTTTAGCTTCGCTTATCGCCGGCGTCGCTCTTAAGAGTTGACAGAGATCGACTCCGAAACTTCAAGCGACCTCGGCTGGCTTCGTGCCGGCCGCTGCCTTCGTGCTGCACCCGCGGCCACTGGCGACTCTCATCGGCGTGCCCTTCGCCATCGGCGTGTTCTTCGCCGAGCAGCCGAGTAGCCGAGCTGAGATGATGTCCCTGTAACTGCCGATAACGCTAACAAGGCAGGGCAGCGTCTCGCTAATGCAAACGGCGCCCTATCATGAGCGAACGATAATGGCCCAGCCAATGTATCCATCCGTATTATCGAGCAGCAAGATCTGCCCGATCTCCTCACCTCTCTGCCCGATGGGCTTGCTTGCGCAGTCATTGATTGCATCATCATCACCTCTCAGATCGGATTCTTCCGGCTGATTACTCGCTATGCCCCGTATGCCTTGTTAATTTCACTTGTCCCCCCCCCCGATGTATCGATCTATCGACTATCTGTCTCTCCTAGCTGCTAGTTTATCAGATTAGTTGCGTTTGCCGTAGTATATGCCTTTGTCGATATGTTTTCTCAACACACATACACACATTAGGATGCGCCTCTCCCCTCTAGCTCCCTCATGGATGTGATAACAGATCCAGTAATTATTATATCGCTACCCGCGCTAATCTGTTTAAGCATCATACATTAGAAAACGCAAGCATGGTAGTAGCAGTAGTAGAAGTGCTGGTAATGAACATAGTTTGTAGTATCAGTAGTACTGGTAGTGAACATAGTTAGTGCAATCGCCTTTAAACGAACTAACTTAACTAAATGAGATTCGATTACCATATACTAACATACGAGTCTAACAAACGAAACAGATGGCACGCAACCATTGTTTACATGCCTGTATATGCATAAATGCATAAAACCATCGCGCTCAACCATTTACCAAGTGCTTTAAAGTGTACGAAACTTTCACCCAGACAAGTCAAAAACCTTGTTTTTTATTTGAGACTAAGAAGGTGAATCTTCACTCACTAGTCGCCACTAGTTGAAAAATAACCATAGAAACACCTATCAGATGCATTGTAATGCATTTTTCCAAAAAAAATCAAATACATAAAAAAACATCATAAAAAACTTACTTTAGCGTAAATAATTTAGTTTGTTTTATGATATGTACTATAACACGTAAATTCGATTAATTAAGGTGCAGCGTGGCAATGTCGCAATTCAGCTACGGTTGCCACACTCACATGCTAGTGCGTTTTTAGCTCATCATGGCTTAAAATAGTCGCCAAAACTGCAATATAGACTTTTGCAGACAAATCAAGTCAACGTATATATAGGATTTTAGCCTGCATTAGTGCAGTCGCTGCAGTATTCATCTAGAAAATATCTACCCATTTGTATACCATGTTTGCATTTTCCTTACTAATTTAATTTAGCAATATGACCTTGTTTTGCTCTTTGTTGTTGCAGTTGTTGTAACTGTGACTAAACTAAATTATTAAATGTAAACTGTGACTGAAACTTGTGTTGCTGATTAAGTTGGCCATAACCAAGGTAAAAGTGGACTTCATAAATTCCAAAAATGTACGGGTACATCTATTTTTTGCATGACTCTAACGCTAATTAACTGAACAGTACCGATACTAACCGGATACAACCACCACCTTAACTGCGATGATTGAGTGGGCCACTATGCTATTCCAGAGTATATGGTGCGTCACCATCATCACCACTACCACATCACCACCCTTATTCCCTCCCGCTCCCTAAGGAAGTGACTTATCCGTGCAGCAGGGAAAGGCACAATCTCAGTAGGTATATTCCGCGATGTGATCCTAGCTGCCTAAAAAATCTATTTGGCTTTTCAGGCATTTGCAGCATTGCTTTCAGTGCAGGTGTGCAGATGAAAACAATAAGGCAGGTCAAAACGCTCTTATCATACCCCTTTAGCGCCACCACTAGTGTGGTGAAAGAAATTCCAAAAAGTGGCATTTCTTTCCACGCGATTCCGGGATGCCTGGGGCGGTGGGAAGCAACACGGGTTTAGTGGACTGTCCCACACTAGTTGCTGACAGCAGCAAGCGACTGCGCATGTGCGTTATGCATTCCCGAAACTTACATTAAAAAATTAGAATACCAGAAATGAGCAAAAGAATCGAATAAATGACAAAGTCTAATAATTAACTGCAGATACTCAAAAGCATGCAGCATCTGTACCGACCGAGGCGTCTGCCTAATGGTGGCAGGCCTATGTCGTGGGATACAATGCGTGCGCTCAAAAAGTAGATTTATAAAAATAATAAAAATCAATGCAATCTAAGATGATGATGATGATGATGATATGGTGACGAAGACCATTTTCCAAAAAACGTCTAGTATAGGCTGGATGTATGTAATAGTAGAGGCCTCTCATGTAGTACGGCATGTAGGAGGGAGTGGGGTGATAGTAGACCTGGAACATGTAATTGGATGGAACAAGACTACCTAGCAGTCTCTGTGAAGATTGCGACTCTAAAGTTGATAGGCTGTTTGACCGTTTTAAACAGCCATGGTTTAGCCAGGAGGCTGCTAACAGATTCCTTAGGTTTAAGATCCAAGATAACGCGAGCGGCTTTATTCTAAAGCGTCTGTAGTACGCTGATGATGAGATACTTGTTCGTTCTACTCCGGACTATGCTGCAAAACAACAGGTGGTAATTGATCCGATGTATAAATATCCATGTATTTCAGACAAATTCCTATACAAACTCAAATGACCTAGATCGTATTCAATATACAACCAATGGTTTCATCATCATCTAACCGTCGTAAAAAATGTTTAAAGGAGCACCAGCCAATGAATGTCTACCGTCCACTACTACTACTACTACTACTACTAAACATTATTTTGCTGGTGCACCTTCAAAACAATAGTACAAATAAAATTTAGTGTCCATAAGATAAGCCAGTATCTGGCCATCATTTCTTTCCATCGATCTCCATCGAGGCATTATTTAGCGTGGCTTCGGTAATGCTTTGCTACAGTCACCGCCCCATCTGCTTACCCCGATCGTTTTGTGGTAGCCTCAAATATTAGCTAGTTAGATAGTAGTCGAAGTCGTAGCGAGGTCCGCTGTTAAGAAATTGAGGGCGGCCCACAGACGGCCTTCTCGTCCTCATTTCACAAAATATGATTAGATCTTCACTTCAGAAGCAGAAGTAGAATAACGACAAAAAAGCAGAAGGACCGTCACTGTGGCAGCCTAGTGATGGTGATAAACCTCGTGACGTGATTGTTAGCAACGTTCCGTTGGGTGCCGAAGAAGTCCGACCGGCGCGGCCGGAGGACATCAACAATGAAGAGAATGAAGACCGGCGACCGGCGCCGATCAGACTTCATGCTGCAGCTGCCCACACGCGCAGTTTCATCCTCGCCTTCTAATCCCCGTTTAGCCAGGAGGTATCTTGTGATGCTGAAGAGTAGCCAGATGCTACTGATGTTCTCTCAATTATTTGTGTAAGGCAACAACAACAACAGCGGGAACTTGCTTGGACGGCAACATGATGAACTTGGTAAACAGATCTTTGTTCGCAAATGACGCTTCTTGATGTTCTCCTTGAGGTCGCGCCTGAGGGTTGTTGTGTTTCGACACGTCTACGCTAACTGAAGTTGTGTGTTTAGATAGGCGTCGACGATAACAGCTTCTGTAATGCGCAATCTCTTGAAATTGATAGGTTTATTATCTTTAATGTTACAAACGTGTTGTTTTTTAAGGTTGCGCGTCCGTTATGACTGTTGCTTTGTTGTGACTTTTGTTGCAGTGCTATATATTTTCGTTGCAGAGATTGTTGTTGTTGTTATTGTAGTGGGTTTATTAGTACTAACATTTCAATCGCATTGCTGTGCAACGATTTCGGGTAATTATGGTCTCACGGTACTTTTTTTGGATCACAGTAGTAAGTGCAACTATTCGTGCTATTGTGGTGGCCGATATTGTTAATATGGTAGCTGACGTCGTTGTTGTTACTGTAATGGTCGCGACGTTGTTAATGTTGTTGTTGTTGTTGCTGTTGCTGTAGTAGGCGTTGTTGTTGTTGTTGTTGTTGTAGGCGTTGTTGTTGTTGTAGGCGTTGTTGTTGTTGTTGTTGTTGTTGTTGTTGTAGGCGTTGTTGTTGTTGTTGTAGGCGTTGTTGTTGTTGTTGTAGGCGTTGTTGTTGTTGTTGTAGGCGTTGTTGTAGATGCCGTTACATATGGCACGCTCGTCGTCATCTCGTTGTCGGTGGGCTGCAGGTCTTGTGTCTAGACAGAGGAATGTCGCCGCTCTTGAGCCTTCTTCGCTCTTATTTGCATTTGACTACTTCTCTCTGCTGCTGTATTTGTCCCATCTCGGCCTCACTCACTTGGTCGTCTCTCGGCTTGTCTGCCTGTCTACTACGCCTACAACTGGTTCTACTTCTCTGCTGAAGCTGTCTCCGCTTCAGACCATACGATCAGCCGTTCTATCGTCGTTTTCTTCGTTCTCCGGCGTTCTTCTCTTCCACTTGTCCTTCTTCTTATTCGTCTTCTTTTGCTGCTGCTGCTGTTTCTGTTGCTATTGTGACTGTCACCCACCTGACGGTTCGACCAGAGTGGGTTAGCGCCTAGCCTTGTTCGTATTCACGGTGGCTTCTCCATATCGGTTCATTGCGATAGCTAGCTATTTGTTGGATTGTCGAGAGTCGGTCGCTGGCTGCTCGCGTTCTCTTCCCTGTGCCCCCGCTGCCTTTCCTGCGTGCGTGCACGTATGGCTTTGAGAATGTTTACCTTTCAGAAACTGAACATATCACCGGCGAGACGAGAGACCCCTCATTTCAAGCATTTCCCCCCACACTCACACATTCTGCTGCGAAGCAGCCGACGATAACGACGACGACGACAATGAGCACAACAACAACAACGTTCAACCAACACCTCAGAGGAATTCCTTGTGGAGGAGCCATATTGTCGTCGGTATCTTGTATCAGCCTCTCTCTCTCTATTTCTACCTCTCTCGTTCTCTCTTCCTGTTCTTTGCCGTAACTGTCGTCTTTCCTTCGTTCGGTGCTGCGGCCTACTCGGCCGAGAAAGGCAAGAGCCAAAGAGCGTAGGGGGTACGCCAAATACCTCGAATGGGTACCCTACTAATTCGAAGTGTTCGGATTCGTCAAGTTGCCGGACAGTGAAAGAACAAAGTCCCTCATAGCGCCGAACGAACAATGCGTAAGCACTTGTTTTTTTTATCGGTGTAGAGAAATCCAATAAACAAGCGTTTTCAACGTCCGTCTCTTCGGCTGACCTTCACTTCCCCCTTTTCGTGCGGTCTTTCTCCGAATCTCTGACGTCTCCGGGACGCTCATGTTTTTCCTTTCTTCAGTAGTTGTACATAACTTTCTTTCTCTTTTCTATAGATTTTCTTCTCGTTTTCTAACTTTCTTTTAGTTGTTCATCGACGTGCAACGACTATCGCCTGTTACGAGCGCCTATGATCCTTGGTTTTTTTCTCAATCTGCATTAGGAAATCGTTAGGAAAAAAATTATTTTCTGCGCTGGCTGAGTCAAAGCGGTGTGCCCGGTTGCGCGACGTACATAGCGCTGTGACATTTGGCTACTGCTGCCAGTGCGGCTGTCAAGCAGCGTTCACCGTGAGCGTGCACAAACAAAGACATAGAGTGCAACGACGGATAATTGAATAGTGTGATTCTTCTACGATGGCCAAAGAGGGCAAGGCAAACGTCTATGTATCATTGTTTGCGTAAGCCCAAGACGCCGTTCTCCTATCGTTCTCGTCCTATCCACGTCTACATAAACGCAAAAAATCATTTACGCCGACGATATCGGATGAAAGCTCTGCGTGTGCGCTGTGCATGTGTAGATCCGACGGATTAAAAAATTCGGACACATATTTGTTAAAAAAAAACTATTTTTATTTATTCTACCAAAGTGTTTTTGTTCCGTTCAAATTAGCCTAGACTCTTCTTTCTTAATATTCGAAAGGTTTTTAGTTGCGTCTCTCGGCACCGAGTTAAGTTTTTTCTGCAAATTTGCTTTTACCTCCTCTCTAGACTCGAAACGTTGTCCTTTCCATTTTTGGTTTATCCGTATGAACAGGAAAAAGTGGATGGAGTCAGGTCTTGCGAATAGGGAAGCTATGGAAACATAGAAATTGAATCTTTCATGAAATATTCTGAAAGCAGTAGCGATGTGCACGCCAGTACTTTGTCGTGATGGAGGGTCGAAGGGTTGTTTGCCCAGAGTTCCAGTTTCTTGCGTCAAACGTTCTTGCGCGGCTTTGTTCAAATTTTACCGTAGTAGTCTGCAGAAACAGTTGGTAATTAGTGACCACAATTTGTGGAAGATAATTTCGTTGTAGTAAAAAAACAGTCAAAATAACACTGGTGTTGGATCTGCTATGTCTAAATTTCTTCGATTGAACCTCTCTTTGGAAGCACCACGGGGAGAATTGGGCTTTGGTATCGATGTCGTGACCACATCCATAACTCGCTTCCTGTAATCATTTCCTAAAGCAATCCAGATTCCTATGCTACCGCCTAAAGACGTAATTCGGACATTTCTCGAGGAAAGTTTATTTGCTGGATACTTAATCTTTTTGGAAGGAACTTTGCTTTACGATTAAACTCTTGAAAGATGCGGGTTTTTATTTATTTATAACGTTGTTTTCTTTTTCTGGCACCTTCTTTTGAGGCAGACGAAGCTTAAATCCACCAGATGCTCATTGCCTTGGCGTATTGCGGTAGTCGCAAACTGATGCCAACCATCTAAATGCTCCAAGGATTTCTACTTCTGAGGCTGGAGGGTCTTCGTAAGCCTCACCACAGCAGGAAGTCTGGAAGAAACCCCCAAGGAAAGTGACTCTAAAATTTGCAATCCGACTCAACTGTTTGCGGTGTTATTTAATAGTGTCCTCGGTTTTTTTTTGTATTTGGCTCGCCATCTGCTACTAAAAGAGCACGTCTTTCAAACTGTTTCGTGCTGTATTTGTCCTCGCAAGCTGCCGTGATTAGGGTTCATGCGTGTTTCCCTTTCTGTAGTTTTAGTGTTTACATCTCGAAAACGCCAGTCCTCTAAACCTTAGTTTTGTGCAATTATCTTTCACTTTTCCCGTTTCTCTGTGTCTCTCTATCCCCGTCCTCTCGTCACCTTTGTTCGACTTTCTGTTCCTTTTTCCTGGATCGCTGCTTATTTTCCACGCTTCCCACGCTTCCAGCTTGCTAGCCGTTACTACACTAACACGTCCGATCCTAGGCCGCTACCGCTAAAAGGTCACCTCTGGTGTTTCTCTACGAATGATGGCTAATTTCTTCGAGTGGATTACGACCCCCTTCTTCTCGTTCCCGCCACCACCACCATCAACAACAACAACAACAATATCAGCAACACTAACACCACATGGACCCATTCCAACCCATCAACCACGCCTGACGACAACCCCCACCCCTCCCTCCTCCAACAAACCCACATATGCACACGTTTAACTACGTACCATGGTTCATTTGCTGGTACGCACTTCCTATTCTCTTCGCCCCCTCGCTCCACACTGCCACCCCCAGTTATTCGCTCATATAACACTAGCAACAGGGTCGGCAACACATGAAGAGTCGGTGTCATCGTGATTATCATTTTCCTTGTTGTCGTTGTTGTTGTTGATGTTGTTTTTGTTGTTGTTGGTGGTGCTGGTGTTATTGTTGTTGCCAGCGTTGCTGTTGTGTTCGTTATCATCATTATTTCACTATTTTTGGATAGATAGACCGATAGATGATAAGCCGTCACACAGCACACTCTGTCGGCCGTACTATGTAGCAACTGTTCAGCAGAGAGAGAGAGAGAGAGAGAGAGAGAGCAAGCCCAGTTCTTTGTGCTCGTGGTTGCCGCAGCATTCTCTCTATGCTGCTGGCCAATTGCTTGACTGAATCAGTCGTCACCAACTTTGGCGTCAACTTTGGTCACTCAGTCGATGGCCATGCACATGCGTGTGAGGGAATTAATGACACCACAGTAACACATTCAGAATGAGAGCCATCATAACAATATTACTACTACTAATAATAATAATAATGATAATAGTAGTAGTAGTAGTATAGTAAATGGTGGCCTCTGAGAGATGGAATTAGTCCAAATCGACACTCGACGCCGCCTCTGCCTCTGAACCAACAACGAGCCTGTCCCACTGTTTAAACTTGATGATGATGATGACGAGGGTGGGGGGTGGGGGTGTGGGTGGTGGTGGCTGTGTTGGTGATGTTGTTGCCGCTGTTGCTGTCGTCATTAGCGACATGTGCGACCCATATGCGGGCGGCCATGCTGACGCGGCTGCGGTGACGCCGCCGGGCGGCGCTGAGCGGGTGTGAATATAGTGGGCTGAACGACGTACATGACCCTTCCTGCCTGCCTTCCTGTGGCCTGCCTGCCTGCCTACTGCCTTCACACTCAACACAGACACCGCGCCACTCAAACAAACCGACAAACGTCTAATGCATTATGACAACGCAGCGTGTGCCTAGCGTACAAATCATATCGTCGTCGTCATGGATGTGTGCGATACAGTGATGATGACCGCTCCTGCTAAGTTAGCTTGATATATATATATATATACATATATATATATATATATATATATATATATATATATCCTGCTAAGTTAGCTTGATATATGCATATATATATATATATATATATATATATATATATATATATATATATATATATATATATATATATTGATATAATATTGGATACGTACGATACAAGCGTGCACATTGAGTGTTGACGCTTACCAATGTTAGCTTGTTCACGTTTGTGCATATACAGGCGGACATCCTCCTCATATATGTTAATGCACCATAGCGTTTTATTGAGACATCTGTGCTTCCCGTTTTCTTTTTTCGATTATGGTTGATTTGTAGTCCACTCCGGCATTCACCCTATTGTCTAAATTGGGAACCATAAATACCAATTTAAGAGTGGCCGGTCTGGGTCTCGAACCCAGACTTGCCGAATGCGAGGCAAAGGCTTTTGCCACTAAGCCATCTTGCTCGGTACATATAAATATATATATATATATATATATTGTAAAACAGCTAATTTATTTTACTTACATTTAGACTACTTATAACTCTGGATCTATTTAACTTTTTTGTGTAATCGCACACAGCTCAACCTAGAACAGTGGCACAATCAAACACTTACACATAGCAGCCAATACGACACACACGATGTATATGCGAAGACGGCCGACGCATGTCTCACGCGTTATGGATGCGGACGACTGAGTGTGGCAGAAGAGGGGACAAAAGGACGAAGCGTTGTCAATTGTCAGCCGTCAACTTTATCCCTCTGGACCCTGGAGTCTTAGGCTGACCTTTCGTCTGTAGAGTTCACTTCGCGCTTCGAACGAACAGCACCTCGCCGCAGCATGCGTGCAGCTGATTGTCGCTGCCATGTAGCAATCGACCTCGGTTATCATTGTCAACTTCGCTCTCTCTCTCTCTCTATTTCTCTCTATACCTACAGTCTATGGTTCAGCTCTCCGGCGTTTATGCCTATTTCACTGTGACAGTGGGTGTGTGTGTGTGTGAAACTCATCACTATGTAAAACATTGTTTCGCTACTTCTTATCTTGTTCGTCGTCGTCGCCGTTACTGTTGTTGTTGTTGTTGGTGATAGTGTTATTGTTTATGTCGTTGTTGTTGTTGTAGTTGTTGTTGTTGTTCTCCAGTCCGCTGGGTAGGTAGCGATCGGCTTTAGTTAAACGAGTTAACGCCACATGCGCACAAGGAAATGGACCACGAACAGTCGCCGCCACAAAACTACCCGCAAAAAACACATCGCATACATGCTTAATCTACGTCGCTATGTCTTCGTGCACGATGACGTCGTTGACGTTGACGATGATGATAATCTTATCTTCTTCATCTTCTTCTTCTACTGCTGCTGCTGCTACGAGATGATGTCGACAGAAGTCGCCAGTCAGCGAGCGAAGATGCAACTCAACTCTTTTCTTCTTGGTCGGTCGGTCGCGCTCGGTCCGCCGGTATGCCGGAAGCTGTCCACTCGTTGGAAGGAACAAGACGAATGAACTCGTTAAACTCCTCGGCTACTAGTCCCTAACCCTCCTCGGAGTCCTCGGAGCTGACGGGGATGTTAGCAAGGCCTAGCTCGGAACTTCAGCACCTCGGCTAGCCTGCCTGGCTGCCTGCGTGTCTCTCTGTCTGTCGGTCTGCCTACAGCTTGTAAACGGGTCGTCCCAACGGGCCCACCACCAACCACTACACTCACTGATAGCCGAAGACACCGTCGTCAATGACCATCACTAACTATCATCACTATCACTGTCATGACCGCAGCCGCTACGACCACCCGCTGGAGTTCGAACTATCGAGATCGAAAGATCTGCTGATATCGGCGGCCAGCAGGCCACGCACGGCACTCTGACTTCGTAAATTGTAGCAGTAACTAGTAGAGTCAATAGTTAGCAAGAGTAATGGTTGTATTTGTATATTTGGCCAGTAATGGTTGTATAACAGAAGTTGTACCGCCGGCGGCAGCGGCAGCGGCAGCAGCAGCAGCAGCAGCAACAGCAGGATAGTAGACTGGCCTATAGGCCTTCAGACGGCAGCACGCCATTCATGTTTCGTCCGGCCAACCGGCCTGGCGGCCTATCAAATCGGCCTGTCAACATCTGCTCAACAATCTATCTGCCCATGCTGCGTGGACAACTGCTCGCGCTGCTGCCATAGCGCTGTCGTTGATACAGCGAAGCGGTGCCTCGAGGTACTCGATACGAAATATTCGGCCGATCTTGTCGTGGTTATTCAGCAGAGTTCTCGACATCGTTTGAGCCGGGCGGGCGGGCGGGCGGCTGACGGACGAACGGGTGGGCAAACTTGCGTACAGGCGACTTCTAAGACCTATTAAAAATTATCCATTTGAGTCAGGCAATTAGCTCAGGAGAGATGAAGACGATATCGATAGCAGGACATCGGCCCGCATCGAAGTCATTCATCTGTTTTCAAAGATGTGACTTTTGCTGTTTGTTGCCTTCTTCTGTTTCGTTTGTTTGTTTTTATGATTTTGGTTGCCGTTGTTGATTGTGTTCTTGTTGTTGTTGTTGTGGTTGTTGGCGCCTTCTGGTTTTCGGCGTCTGTTAACTAGAGGGAATAGGCGGGGGCAAGGTACGCCGCAATCAAACTTTTAACCTAAGTCGAATGAATGAGCTCGGCATACAATAACATTATTGTTGTTGTTGCTGGTGTTGTTATTGTTGTTGTCGTTGTTCCTGGTGTTGTTATTGTTGTTGTTGTTGTTGCTGTTGCTGTTTTTATCAGAGTAGAATCATCTTGGAAATAAACTCTAACCGGTTAAAGTCGGTTGTTGTGCTAATGGGATCAGGTGGCTACCAGCAATAGACAACTACCATAATAAAAAAAACACTGATAAGTGGAAACGACAACAGCAACACCGACGAAGCTGGCGCCGGCTAGGCCAACGCGAATTCTCAATAGCTGCTCAGTAAGCTCACAAATAATACAGGGAAGTCTAGCAGAGCGCCACGACATAGGCCATAGGATATGATAGGATAGGCTCATTACGGCATGTCTCAGGCAACGACCTGCGCTACGAACATGTAACTGCAAATGTCCGCCAAGTGCACCCGATACATTGTGTCCATGTGTGTGAGGCTCGCACTTCCCGTTTGCGATCTCGGAGGACAAATGCCTATCGCCAGACGCTTCCTTTATACGGGCGGGAAACAGCAAAGAGCTCCTGTGATTCCTCAGTATTCTTAGCAGCCGATATGAGCAGCTTCCATTAGTTAGTACTTGGGGTCGAGATCCTTGTATTCTGGGTGCTTCTTCAATAATCTTGGTTGAATTATGTACAAGATATATATAT
>QVRM01007123.1:0-165239 GCA_003439945.1 Dermanyssus gallinae | reverse complement strand
CTGCCGGCCGAAATCTAGAACGGCGGTTTGAGTTCACTCTGCCACCGATTTGTGTTCCCCATTATCCGCATCACTGCCATCATGCTCACCTCCCTTACTCTTGCCATAATCATCACCACTTCCAATTTTTTTTTAGACTTTCCGTAAGGCTAATGGCCGTGTACGTTTTTTGTCATGTAATGGCTAATTTTTAATCCACTCCGGCATTTAACTTGTCTAAATTGGAAACCATCCAAACCAATTTACGAGTGGCCGATCTGGGTTTCGAATCTACCAGTCCTCCCGAATGCAAAGGCAAAGACTTTGCCCTACTAAGCCATCTTGCTCGGTTGGCATCAACCTCACCACCATAAGTTACTGCCGTATCTTCACCAACCCCGCCGTTTGCCATCATCCTCACTAAGCCTATGACCTCCATCAGCCTCACGACTGCCATCATACCGCCACCGCTACCACATCCAACACTCCCATCATTCAAACCACCCCACCATTTTTATCACCAACTATCCACCACATCATTCTCGCTACCCCCACCAATATCGCGCTACCACTAACCCTCACATAACACACTACTACCACATCTACCATTGCCACTAGTCCAACTAGCTTTAACATCGCCGACGTTCCAACTATTTTTACCACTCGCTATATTCCAACTCTGTTAATACTGCCGCCATTCCAATCTCCATAGCACTGCCACTGCTGATACCATACTTTTATCCGCAATACTGCTGCTATTGTCACTGCTGCTATCGTTTTAACCACTTCCTTGCCCTTACCACTATTCTCTCTATATTTTTAACCCCTCTCACCATTCCTACGAATGCGATCATCCCACCACTCCCAAACTGCCGTTATTGTTCTGTGCTCATTCCCATCTTCCCTACCGCTACCATCTCCACCACCCCACTGCCTTTATCTCCATTACAGACACCAGCCCCGACAGTTCCGTTATCTTTTTTTCAACATTTCTAGGAAATTGTTCTTAATTCTGAACTATCTTTCGTCCCTACGAGCTAGAAATCGCCGTGCGGCACCTCTTCGATGCCCCGAGGGACGGTCATGTTGGGATATCTAGCCCTAGTAGCAGTATGGCCGCTGACGCTCAACGGTTTATGGTTCGCCGCCTATTCTCTCAATAAGCACAACTTGAACAAATTCGATTAACATCAAGGATAAGACCGGCGGTATCCCGGTAAACGACAAGCATGACTAGCGCGCTAGTCCCCAGGCCACGCCGTCACCGTCCATTTTCGCTATCCCCACTACTCTCACCATCCTAAACACTGCCGCCATTCCACCACTCCAACTATCAACGCCACCCGTATTGCGTCTTACGCCTTCACCTCTTCCACTTCTACGACCACCCGACAACCGTCACTATTCCTATCACTCCCACTAGTCCCAATACCACATTATCCCCAGCACTCCTACTATCTCCATTACCCCAGTATCCCCCACCACTTCCACTGTCCCCAATGCTTTTCCACACCACTACCTCTTTCCTTCTTCTACCATCTCCACGACTGCCACTTACAACTGCAATAATTTCCACGACTGCCACTATCCTTGTCTATCGAGCTACCAGCTCTAGCACTGCAACCATCCCCACCACCCCCAATACCTCTTCCACTTCTGTCACTATTTCTGACACTGCCATTATTCCTACCACTTTCACTGTCCCACCACCCCATTGCTTTCCTTACCTTTACAATTGCCATCCCCACCACTCGCACTATCCCCACCACTCCCACTATTCTCACCACGCGAGTACCAAACATCATACGTTTGCCTGCTTAACCATTACGAAGAAATTGCTGCACTCCTTCGAATGACATGCCGCGAACAGCTGACAACAGTATATGTATCAATATTATTATGTGAAATATAGTTGTAATGATGCTAAATATATTATTTATTTGAATTTTGTTGTTTTGTTAATTACTGAAAATGGAAAATTGCGCCCTGTGAAGGTATATAAATATATATATATATATATATATATATATATATATATATATATATATATAGAACATATTGTGATGATTTATCAATCATTTACAATACGTTTGCACACTCGGCAGTGCTCGTCTTAATAAAAATGGTGATAAAAAGGTGTCACGTATGGTTAAGAATCAGCTGTCCGTGTTCTTGCCTGATGGTAGCCCCCGCTCTTATGGTCCCGGTGCGAACGGTATATTCTCAAGGTTCCTTGCAACGTTAAGACGGTAATTTCCATAAGATTCCTCTTCGTGACGCCGAGCCCCAAGAGCGTACTCGCAGATTCGGAGTCCCATACACCACTCATAGAGATAGTGATCCAAATCTGCGGGCCGGGGAGCGCCGCTCTTAGGAACTCGACGTCATATTTGGTAATCTTGTCCTGCCGCGCTTTTGCGAGGTCTCTGTTCAGGCCGCAAACCTCGGCATCTAAAACCCAGACCTCGGTAGGTGTTGTTATTACGAGGTCGGGCTTGAGACCCGGTGCGCTCCGTCGACGGAATACTCGCTCACGAACCACCTCATGATCCCTCTCGCGGAGGAGACGCGCCACGCGATCACAGACGTTGTCGTGTCTCTTTAGAGTTTGTTTGTGGGTTGTATCGCACATCTGAGCGACATGAGCCAACGTCTCAGGCGCATGACACCCGTGCCTACAACGTTTGTTGTAGCCCGGGCGTCCCCTGGCCAACATGGCACGCGTTGGTAATGCGTTGATTCTGAGCTTCAGTAGGTTTAAATACTCTTTACCAGATAGGTAAGGCATACCCTTAATCCAGTAATGTACAAAGGGCGTTTCGTGTGCTTTTTAAAATGTGCCCCATTAAACGTGTTGTGTAGTTGTTGAGACCAGTAATCGGTCTCTTGTGTAGTGGTCTCAATGGAGGTTCCCAAGCGCTCGCAAAGAAGTTTTGTTTTCGCAAGGTTATTTTTGAAGTGTTCGGTGGTTAGCATCCATTGGACCCCAGGGTGCGTGGAGCGTTGTAGTGCTGTCAGACGGGAGAGGCGGAGTCTGGGGATAAATGTTTGAAGGTAGGGGATGTTCAGACCGCCGTGTGCTGTGTGCGTGTACAGGTAGACGTTCGGCGCCGAGTTTTCGAGCTTAAGCCATTTCGACTTAACAACCTTTCTGATCTCTTTATCTAGTTCGTTAAGGAGTGCGTGAGATGGTCTGGGACCGGAGACCAGTTTATATAGGAGGCGGGGAATGAGAAAGTCTATATATATATATATATATATATATATATATATATATATATATATATATATATATATATATATATATATATATATATATGCGAAATTGTATGTTATAGTACTTTGAGGTTCGGCGACTGTTAAGCAGTCAAAAATGGAGGAGTAACAAATGTGGAGGAAGATTTGTGTTGAAAACCAAATCAAAGATTCTAAAGTGATGAAAAAGATTAATAGCTGCTTACAATTATCAAGCAGTGTCCTGACACACTGCATACGTGGTACCGTCGATTTTGCAATGGACGTATTGAGACCGATAATAACACCCGTCCGGGAAGGTCTCCGACGTCAATAAAAGAAAAAAGCGCTTAACAAAATTCTGATATCATACTAGCCAATCGTCGAGATGGATTTTAGATATCTTATGGACCAGTTGTAAGAGTCTTGACCGATATATTATGCGTCAAAGGACTGGCAGTTGCAGTTCATTTCAAAAATGTTGAATTTCCAGCAAATCAACGCTCGTCAGCAAATGTCTAAATTGATCTAAATTCAGGCTGTAGCAAAAGACATATAATAGTTAGGCTTCTTTATCTTCCTATTTGCCAGACTTGGCTCGATGCGTATTTTGCCTGTTCACACGGATAAAAAATTGAAGATCTCGAGCCTAAAGAGGAAATAAAGAACAATTTGTAGGGGCAAGTTAACTCGATTCCAAAAGACGCATTTAAAAAATATTCCAAAGAGTGGGTGTCGCGAATAGAATAACATTTGCAGTAAAAATTATTTTTTCCGGCTTTCCGATCTTTCATGTTTGCTACTACGAGTATTCTGCCAAGTGTACTATGGCTCTGGCTGACCAGACCCGCCCTGGGCCTATCTATACGGACGTCTCGAAACGTGTGCATTGCAGCGGAAAGAAACAAAAACACTTTGGAAGATTAAATAAAACTTCTAAGTATAAACGTGCATTAAAACTTTTCGATCCGTATATATGTATATATATTCCAAGCTAAAAACTTTGTATATATATATATCATACACTCAACTTGAATATTAACTGATCGCGGCTTCTATGTTATCATACACCCAAGAATATACCCCCTCCTGACCTCTTATGTCCCTATTATTCGAAGAAATATGACTTTATATAGTGGTATCAGCTATCGCGTGCCGAAATCAGTTCTGGCAAAACTTTCGAAGCATGCTTTGGCAGACACTGATCTGCTTTCGTTGCTTTTTCAAGTAATTCTTTAATAAGGGGTTTTGTATTGAACATCATGTTGGTCTGATTAAATCTAAAATTATATTTTAAGGTCCAAAAGTTTAATCTCCTCATACTACTAGATATAGGCATACGCTAAAGTCCAAACTATTGATATTAATATAGATGTTGTATCGTCGTACCAGAAATATCGTATAGTATGCGCCAAAGATATAAAGGCAATCGGGCGATGCTTTTTTGCTACTAGACTCAAACGCAATATTTTTGCGATTCAGGTTGAGTCTAATCATGCATTACAGCAACACACAGCCCAGCCGCAGTGAACTTGGTTTTTAATTCCCAGTCGCTAATCCTAATCAAATGTTTTGTTTTGGAACGTCTTGTCGTCAAAGTCAAAACATCTCGAAGCCTCTTTCTAAGCTAAGCAACGCTATTTTCCCACTAATTACCGCAAGGCAATTATCATACCAAAATCGTTTGTACTTTAGGTTTACTATAAAGAGGCCAAAAACGTTATCTCAGCAAACAAACTCTCTACTTCTATTTCTACTGCAACAAATTTGCTTACTTTCTGATGCTTAGCGTACTTGTTCAATTTTGCGTACGTTTGCAGCCAAAAACTCTGGAGTATCCCTATAGCTTTTTTTATTATAAAAAATAGTCTGCTAGCATTGCGCGAAAGAGGAACGCTACCTTTACCTTGAGGATTAAGGCAGTAATTTGTCGTCTCAAGCCGCCCCGCATACACTGTAGCGCTCGCGGATAGGATAACATTTGCAGTAGGAGTTTTCCCTTTTGGCTATTCGATCTTCCGTGTCTCTCCTGAGTCTTTCTGCCAAGTCCACTGCACCAGTGGCTGACTAGACCGCATTGGGCCTATCTATGGGGTCCTCTCGGAACACGTTCTATACCAGACAAACGAAAACCGTCGAATCGGAGCGTACGGCTGTGAGAGACATTCCACCAGCGTATATAAACCAGCGTCTCGAGAAAGCCCGATTAGCTCTCTTTGACTTGACAGGCTAACGTAGTATTGAGCGTGAAGTAGCAAAGCATGCGGCGCGGCTCGAATGTCTTTCTCAGTCATACGGTCATACCTGGCGTATTGTGTTATTATTTTTCGGCTGCTTACAGAAGACATTGGGCGCGCTAGGTAGGCACTAATAAAACACTATGCCAAGCGTAACAGGGTAGATTATATAGAACTTTCATCGTCTATATATTATAGCAATTTTTCCTGGCAGTAAATACTCTATATTAGCAACCATTTGCAGAACCTTAAATACATCATACGGTGCATTTATTATTCGATTAATGAAGTGAGTGAAATTTCTAAAGAAAAAGGGTTGACCACCTTGTCATAACACGGCAATATGCCATCAGGTATCATCTAAACAAAGAAACAAACAAAGCTTGATATTCTAAACCCGAATATAAAAACAAGCATTTTGTTCTATTAGGAGGCACCATGATCTTTGCCAATTTTAAGATTGTGCCTCATAATCCCCGCAGATAAGTAAATTTTTTTCTGAATAGAAGACATTTTACCTCTTGGTCAAACATTAACAGAGATGGGATTGCAAGTAACTAAGTTGGCAGCGTGAGGTCGGCAAATGTACATTTTGCCTTAAGTTATTGACGGATTTATATCTTTGGTTCCCGGAGACCCGTCATGCCAGCTAAAGAAAAACAACACGATTTTCAATTAGGAAGCTGGACTTCAGCAGTTAGCTAGACTCCGACGTTGAAGCTGCAAGCACGTCTTTGCCATTCCTGGAGAAATACTTGGTAGATAATTTTATTAAAATTGTCGGAAACGCCCTAATAGCAAATGTCAATCTAATTCAAAAGACTAATTGTTGATCTCAGCTCTTCTATAAGACAGCATAAAAACAACTGCGGACTAAATGAAACCGATAGCAATATATGTCTTACAGCTCATGTATTTTATATTTGTGGCGTTCTTTTACACACAAGACCATAATCCGTGAACATGTATTTTGGCCAATACCACTTATTTAGCCAAAGGCATTAAGCGTCGAAGAAAAGCGACCTACAAAAACTTCTTATGCAGGTGGAAAAATTGCTCTCACTGTTCCAGCTGCAGGAGGGTTCGAGAAGACCACACGCAACTAAAATCTAGAGCCCGATCAGTGGGGTGTCGTTTTGTAAGATAAAAGCCTAGGTTTTTTTTAATAATTGCAAGTTGACACAATTGAACCTCTTTGAAATAATTTTAAATTTCTGTAATTTTAAATCCCGTATATGCCTAGTTTCATATTTTTTCCTAGCTTTATGGCGTTAGTCCTTACCAACTAACCATGGTTGGACTTTACCCTGTGTGCATGTGTGTGTATGAATCCCGATCTTACATCTTAGGTAATTGTTTCAGAGCGCCAGTTAAGATGCTTTCTCAATTTTGCCGATATATAACCTTTTATGCCATCAGTTCCGCTGTTTGTTACAGGGTCGGAACTAGATCCCCACACCCGAGACCTAGCTCAAGGAGGAGCACACTAGAAGCCCGGGTCGATTTGGGTACTAGCTACCCAGGGCACGTCGCCACTCGTATAAGTTCAGCACCTATCTACCTCGAGGTTCGATAGTGCTCTAGTAACCTCAGCCAGTTTCCTACTTAACTATTACTATTACTTCTACTACTTCTACTAGAATTAGTACTACTACTACTACAACTGCTACACGCATCACGTACAGCCGTTGGCAGAGTAGCACAGGAGGGTTTTTGCAATCGAAGCATTCTTAGCCGCAGCAAAGGCCCACCCAGACATAAAGCCTATGTGGGGGAATACACACGGTCCATGGTTGGCTTACCTGATTGAGCAGGAACCGTTGTTGTGCAGGCGAGGCCACTAGCTGCTTGTCAAGAAGTCACCTTTGCCTAGGCGGCCACGGTCCACAGCCCGCAGGCCGCAGGACATCTGTAGTGGAAGGAAAAGGGTCGCGCGTCTTGTCTGTCCAATAAGGGCGTTGTCCTTTGTGGACTAATTGGCCGACTCGCCGACCGGTCCGGTCCGGCCAAGTGGGAGCAGACGCAGGGCGCACAGGCAAGGCAGAACTGGAGGCGCTCTAACATACAGACCGCCCCCTTCAGTCATAAGACGGGTGACACGAGAAATACACCTGTAGATCTGTCTGTCCATTTGCAGACTACTAATTGCGCATCTCACAATGCACAAAACGTATTCATTTCTCGTAGGAACCTGCTATGTGAACTAACTGTTATTGCCTATATGATCAATTAGGCGATAACAAAACAAACAAAAAGCGGTGCGAACAAACACATTCGAGACGAGCACTGGATTTTCGCTAGAGTCGTGTCAGCTTGCGTTGATTTATTTGTTTTGTGACGTACGTCGCATTGCCACTATTGTAATGTAATACGATTATGCTGTCACTGCTTCTACCAGTGGTGTGTGTGTGTATTTGATCAATTTGTAGGTGCATAACTATAATTGTGCACAAAGTCTCGTCAATTTGAATGCAAACACAGGAAACACAAAGCAGCTAAACTAGATGCTTATTATTTTCTGTGTTTAATTTTGTGAACATTTGTATCTTTCTTGGAGTCTGCATAAAAACTAAGGCTTGTCCGTTTTTCTAAAAAAAAGCGATGCTTTACGTTGGTGAAGTGTACACGTTCTTAGATGATACTCCAAACACCAAAGGTCTGGTACACTTGTTGGCTAGTTGTGTATGATCATCTGGTTGCAAGCTTTGGTACTCTGGTTTTGTCTAACGAAACTAACAACTATAGTCTAAAGCAAAAACTATAGTAGTCTCAATTACGTCATAACTCAGTAATGTTTTCACGCGATTGCTGTGCATAAGTAAATTGCCGAGTAATAGTACTGTTATTCAAGGAAGCTTGCAACGTTCGACAATACGACAGCAAACACTTTTGCAACATAGAGACAGTGATGATGACAACGACGCTAAAATAAGCAGCATGCGGGCATTCTTCGCACTATTATTATTATTACTATGAATATCGTTGCCAATATCACCATCCCATCGTACCTCACACCCTGCAGGGTCCGGCAAAAACCGGCCAACCGTTCCTGCAGCTGCTTATCGCCGCGGACAAAGGCGGTGCTGAAGAGTGACCACATTACCATGTTACCGCATTACCATACGATCGCTGCACCTCGGCAGATAGTAGCTTAGTGGCCAAGCTATAGCCGGGAATTTAAGGGGTTATAGGCGCTCAAATCCGGTCTTGCTCGGTGGCGTGGTGGGTGCATTCGTCTGCGCCTCGCGACCGGAGGAGACACTAAATAGGTGCGCGGGTTCGAGCCCCACCGTTGCGCATTGGTACTTATGAGAGTTTGCCTATAAATAAATTGAAAAAAAAATTAAAATAAAATCTTGGCTGAGAATCAGGCTGAAAATTGTAATCTTAATTTAAGCGCACAAAGTCACGACCATTATTTAAGCCACCACGTTAGCGTACCCATACGGGCGTACCCAAGACCAGCTTCCCTTCAAAAGATGTTCTGATGATTTTCGATGCAGATAGAGTAAATATCATAGTGAAATATGTAATAATTAGAATATATTCACAATACAAACTAAATGTCGTATTGTCTGTTGGCTTGAGTTGGTCACCCGGTTAGATGTTTTGTGGGCTATATGCGGAGCATCGCCTGCGCGACACACTCTGGTTCACAAATGTGGTTCAGTGTGAAAAAAAAAAAAGCAGTAGAGGGGCCAAAATAATAAAGGGAACATTGAACTACTTAGACAGTTTGTGCAGACAGAATGATGTGTGCAAGCATGAAGTTTTCATCAAAGCATACACTTTGTTTAACATATTGTGTGTGTGTCTCAATAAGCACATATTTGCGTTGCTTCTAATTAGTCGTGTTAATAATATTGCTTTATTAGTACACCTATTTATAGCCGACTGTGGCTGGACACTGAGATACGCTTTGCTAATGGCCGGTGATTTAATCAACACAAGAATGCTAACATATTTAAAAACACAATGAAAAGCTTAGGCATATATATATATATATATATATATATATGCCTCTGTTGCTGTAGACATATATGCTCACAATATATGTACACATACGTAAGATAACATTGTAACATACCATACCAGTCTTCCGTGCAGATTTGTATATGGCTCTACTTTGAAGATTCGCTTTGGTACGCCACGGTGACATTTATGAAGATCTCAATTAAGGTCGAAGTGTCAATTCGCCGCATTCCTGCGAGACACGACGGCGCGGTATGAAAGGAACATCCATCACTTGAGAGACGCTCGCCTAGTGCGTCCGGTATGGTCTCTGTGAGCACCGTATCTGTGACGGCAGAGCGGGAGGCATGCTGACCGCATGACGACGACGACAACAGCAACAACAACAACAACAGCAACAGCAACAACAACAACAACAACAACAAATGTTCCAACAAGGGGGCCCAGCAGAGTGCGATCGAGGCGCACAACATACGCGAACGTCCTAGAGGAACTGCAACGTTCGTGACGCGACTACAACTGACAATACCGCAGACATGGCAAATGAATACGTCGCAGGAATCCTGGAGAGGTAGAAGGACATTCAAGTCACAAAACTAGCCGGTCACCGTGTGTAAGCAGACAAGAACTACTTTAATATGCTTTTAGAGTCATCTGTACGGTCGGAGGGCATCCGTTTTTGTGCCCTCTACCGTGGCCAGCTAAAGCCGTGCAGAATATGTAACACCACAATAAAAGAGAGTGGGGGGGGGGCGTGAAGCCCAGCCAACCAAGGGACAATTACGATAATTAAACTGGAACAAACAAGGATATTAGGCTCAGAACTTGGACAAGAAAAAACTAGCCACGGCGTCTAATTGTATATTATGAAACGTAGAAAGTCTAGACTCTCTACATAGGACCACCCGGCGAATCAATCGATTTTTTTTGTTTTTCTTTCGTTTGTATCGAACAACCACGAGCATCCTTCGTCTAGCCGAGACTTTTGTAACAAACTCTACAAGCATACACTTCTCCTCCCACAATGCAAACTCTTTCACGGCCTGCAAGCCAAGTCGGATGATACGGGCCGGCCAAAAAAGAACGTTTGCATTGGAGTACAAATGGCGGAAGCCGCCAAACTGTTCATTTGTGCTGCCCGACGAATTGTACTAGAACTGTTGGACTACTGCTTTGCCTGCCTCTACAGCCCACCCAATAATTACGTGTGTCATAATCATCGAAGACATTAAAGCACGTGTAAAAAGTTTTAGACAAACCTTAATAAAAGAATAATTATTGGTGGAGACTTTAATTATGAGGTCGTCAAGGCGGAAGCAGTTTAGAAACTAGGTGTACGCATTTAACTAGTATCAAGAAACCCCCATATTCTACACGACTGACGTAATAACATCATCAATACCACTGACAGTACACCTTGTTTTTCACATCAAGGCAAGCCCCTCTCCCCGCCAAAAGCACGCCAAGGTATCGCTTTGGATAGACCGCAAGCGCGATAGCGTGGCAACTACGACCTCCCACCTTAGACGTATATTCGGTGTGATATGTTGAAATGATACGCTGTGCACTGATGACTGCAACGTCTACAAGTACATGATTCGTCAGCTTTATGGTTGCCAGGTCGAACACAAATTCCATGATTAAACCCATGCGCAGCTAGTCGAAGAGTAAGATAACGATTTTTCCAACTGGGATATTTTCACGTGTCCGAAGTGAAAGCAGGCGTCATAAAGACGGCTGTATCAACATCGGCAAAATTCGCCCCCCAATTCAGAATGCGTTGATTAAACGCCTCAGTGCGTGGCAGGTTAAAGATTCGCTGCAATGTCTCTGTGAAGAACGGTGTTCCTGCCGCCAGGTACACAAGTCGGTTGCGGCTTGTGCTGTGGACGCCCAGGGTGCAGCTTTGAGTTTATCGAGGTCAGCAAAGTTTGCTGGGCTGAGATACGGCCATATCACTCGTATCCCATACCCAGCTGCGCGGCCCATTTTTATATCAAAAAGCTGCAGAGCTGCTTGTAACGACAGCCGGTCTGGTGTTTGAATACTGTGAAATTCCATAGGACCCTTACGGATTCTCTCCTTGACATGTCTCGTAAAACACAACCCAGTGCTTGTTAGTTCGACACCGAGGTAGGCAAAATGTTTAACATACTCGACAGAGTTTCCCTGAAGATTAAGCCCATCATCGCTAACCAGCCTTCCGCCCCCCCCCCCCCTCCCCCTAATTTTAATAGGTTTAGTTTTAACTACCTATATTACCAGAACATTAGCATTCACATGCACTTTTGCAGAGTTGCAAACGCCTACTGAGTGTAAAAACGGCTTCTGGAGAACACAGCCAAATTGTCAGCATAGGGCAACCATTGGTGCACTTGTGTTGTTTAATAATTATTGATGGCAAGTTCGAAACCAAAACGCGGAGAAAGAGAAAGAGACGGAGATTGCCAACCGCTGTTGTTTGGACAAAAAGGTTCGTGCTGAGACACCCCGTCATCGAGGATAACTGTGTTCTGTTGAAGGACTAAGGAAATTAGCCGAAAAAAATATGAACGTTTAGAAGAAAATTGTTCGTCGGTCGAAATATTCCATTTCGCAGCTGGAATGAACGAAATTATGCACATAATGACGCATAATGTATTGACGTATGCTGTGTGCGAATAGAATGCTACGACAACGGCTTCACAAGCAAAATAAAATTTAAGGACACGAAGAGACAGGACAGCCAGACGCACGACAAACGCACTTGAGTTGAGCCTATCGTAGGAACAAAGACGTTACGCTACCAATTTGGGACTATATAGTGTCATCGTTCCTAAAGAAATTGTTAAACACTTAACTAACTTAGGTGCGATCACAACACGAACGCGTTTGTTTAGCGGGATACATTGAACACGTACGAACAAACGCAACGGCGGTTATAGCACAGCTAGGAGATCGTTCGTGACCCGACTACGAAAACTGTCAAATAATGATTATAATAATGGTAAAAGAATACGACGCACGAATTTTGAACGAGGGCTAGACAGACAGACAGACATACACGTCACAAAGCTCACCGGCACGAACTAGTCGTTCTACAACAGCCACCATGTGTGGGTAGTCACAAACTACTTTACTATGCTCTTAGACCCGGAGCTGTACTGCCGGAGGGTAGTATCTGTTTTCGTCCCTTACCGTGGCCAGCTAAAACCGTGCCGAATACATAACACGACAACAAAAGAGAGTGCGGATAGAGCAAAGCAAACCAGGCGACGATTACGATAATTCAATTGAAACAAACAAGTAACATTCTGATTCAGACCTTATTATTATTATTATTATTATTGTGTACAAGCAGGAATCAATACTTTGAAAATAAATGTGCTGCCTAACCTCAAGCGCACACAATTTAACGCCAGACAACTTAAAACGCCTTTAGAATACACTTCCCTAGGCAAACCCCAGGACTGCCCAACAACGCTCGCCGTGGAGCTCTGCTGTGAGAGGACGCTAATTGAGAGCCTGCAGCTGGACCGATTCCCATTCTTCTGTGCGGAGATACCACCGTCCGACCACCAAGAACATAGAGACCGCAACAAAGTTTATAACTCACATTTATACATGACATCTATATGAAGTTAAATAACAACGTAACGTTAATGATATATGACATCGGACTATGTCAGATACTCGGTTCTACAGAACTTGATTTGTCCCTAGCAACAACAGTTACAACATGCTTACCCTCAACATCGTGACTGTATGACGACGTAGTATTCCCACAAACAAAAAAAAGAAGAAAAAATTCAATGGTGATTCAGATTCGATTATTATAATTAAAGATTTTGAAAGGCCGTATCTTTAATATATATATATATATATATATATATATATATATATATATATATGTATACATGTATATATATATATATATATATGTATACATGTATATATATATATATATATATATGAATAAAAGTTCAGTTCAGCGTGAACGCACGAATAGCTAAAACGGCATAGGATTTTGCCACAATTTGAACTGTGTCTCACACCTCATCAGCTGAAATGACTACCGAGTGTGCTGCTCCGATCTATATGCCCTGTTTTTGTCTGGCCCGATACCTTATCGACTCTATATCTAACAGTTTACTCGTGCTGGAAAGATCTCGGCAGCAAGAAACTGAACACGGAATTGCAACTTGAGTACCATATTGATTGAACCTACCGCAATGTCACGCACCAGGTGAGGCCGCAGCATTTACTTCCTTCTGCACTTGGCGTAATTGTAGTGTACTTACTATATGTCTAAGTCAGCAAGGCTAAACCACTAGACTTCGAGTACTTCTGGACACTTTGCCAGAGCAACACGTATCAC
Source organism: Dermanyssus gallinae (assembly GCA_003439945.1). Lineage (NCBI taxonomy): Eukaryota > Metazoa > Arthropoda > Arachnida > Mesostigmata > Dermanyssidae > Dermanyssus > Dermanyssus gallinae. The sequence continues at coordinate 151,460 of QVRM01007123.1, read as the reverse complement.
ATAATCGGCACTTGCATGAGCCGTTACAAACGGAAACAAGCAGATACACGTATATTTGGCTCCTTTGCGTAGTAGAGCTGCGCATCTGCACACACAAAGCATTAGTAGTCGTAGTAGTAGTTAGGGTTAGTTAGGGGCTGGCAGGCTGTAGCACTTAACATCTACTTGAACGATCGAGTCGGAAAGCAGGAAGCGAGGCAGCTATCGTTCGAGCGGGCAGCGTCATGTCTCTCGCACTGAATGAGCCGTTACAGACCTCGCGACTGCTTGGGATGAGCAGGGAAAATGTTTCTGCTTCGTGTTAAGTCGTCGTCTTGGGTACGGTATACGTCTCAGATCCATCACGACATGTCTCGAAGGACCGTTCCATTCACTATTCTCGGTTCGCTGCTGCTGCTGCGTCTGGAGCATCCCCCGCTGCCAATTTCACCTGCGAAAGCATCGCAGGGGTCTATATTGACGGCTAGGGGCGAGTGTCTCTGCCTGCATCGTTTCGGTGGTAACTTCTGGTTACTTAGTATGTTGGTTCTGCTTGCAACAACGGCGTTGATGAATTACATCAAAGTGGCACTTTGGCTCAAGGACGGCAAGGCAAGAGATCGTCGTTTGGTCGCACCGTTGCCTGTTCTACATGTTTTCTATCTCTATTGTCGTGCCACTGATCTAGTAAGCGCTAAGTCGCTTCACAAGACAGAGAGAGAGACCATTCCGGGTGTGAAGGTCGGTAGATCGATTTGCGTATGATTGATTCAATAGGGTATGGTGGTGCGCACGCAGTCCGCAATTGCCATCTGAAGTGCGACCGAATCGTGCCGGTTGCACAGCTCTAGGAGGTTTACTAGACAACGAATCTCCACCGTCGATTGGGCATGGTCATATGACGCTCGCTGAACGTGGCACTGTATATGTACTACTAGGAACTAAGTGTTTCTAAGTGTATGAAGTAAGGAATATACGACTATTCGGCTAGAAGTGTCTAGAATGCTCGGTTTGCATCTGAACGAACAAGGCATTGTGTAATCGAGATTTGTGTCAGCAAGTTCTGAGTATGGGTATGTTGCGCAGCTCATACACCTATGAGCTACAATAATCTATTATAGTCCTTACGGGCTTAAAGTCGCCGTGAGACACATATATATATATATATATATATATATATATATATATATATATATCCTCAATTATACCTAGATTTTACTCATCGGTCCTCGTGGCAGCAGGAGCGCTGATTCTTAGCGGCACGGTCTATCTAAAAATAATTTAGCCAAGTCTGTCTTAAATAATAAAGAACAAGTAGAACGCACGAATAGCGGTCATCGACGTTAAATCATCAAATATATTAAACACATATAAATTCTAGTACTTTAAATTTTAAAAATTCAACCGGAACTACCAAGGTATTGAGTCTGTTGCTACACATAGGCAATCTTCTGCACCAATCGGCGGCGTTTCTGATTGAGCTTCGTTCCACGAAGTGAAGAAACGAGGTTTGGCAATTTTAAGAGAGCCGGACGTGGAGATGCAACGAATCTTCATCTAGTTTAGTGCTAACTAAACTTAACCATATGTTCTATAGTAGTAGAAAAATGACGAGCTGCTTACCAAGCCGTATCCTGAAACACCGTGTATGCGAGATACCGTCGACTTCGCGACGGAAAGTTAAGAGACTGAAGATGACGCCCCGTTCAGGGAAGGCTTAGGCGCCAATTATAAAAGAAAACGTGAAAAAGTTCGTGCAATCGCCGAAGTACTATCAAGGAGATAGATGAGGAATTGCAGATCAGTTCTGACAGTCCTGACCGACATTCTATGCGTCACAAGACTGGCAACAAAATGTGTTTTACAAATGTTGAATTTTCAGCAAATGAACACCCGCTGGAAATGTTTGCATTAAACCATTAGGCGGTAGCAGAAGACCCAGAAATGTTTTAAAGAGTCAGTACAGGGGGGCGAGTTAGTCCAAAAAAAATCTTACAGAGCAGATCCAACACCAAGATTCGTTTTACTGTATTGTTTTACTACAAGGGCTGTTTGTGAATTGTGGCTGTTAGTGAAAACTTAACCCCTATCAGCAGACTGGACATTGAACCAGTAGCACTCATCTCGGACCACTGTAGATGCTTTCTGTATATGAAGACTAACAAGGACAAATGGCGAACTACACAAATAACCGACTGGGAAAAGTATAGGAAAATAATATCCTCAAACGTCGCAACCACCACCAACATGGATACACTGGTAAACGGCATATCAAGCAGCAACTAAACGCATACGAGTCCCCCCACAAATTACCCAACCGAACATGAAATTGGCTCGATTTCTGGACGCAATCAGCAAGTCACGAAAACGATTTAAGAAGCACGGGTTTCTAAGTGATTATGTACGGTACGAATCCCTTAGGAAAGCGGCACTGTCGTACTCAAGAGAACTGCAGGACGTACTGAATAAAAAGTATGTGTCAACATTGAGTCAAACAACGCCTCTCAGAGACGTGTGGCGGTGGATTAAGGCTACCGAATCTGGAAAACCAACAACTCCACTAGGAACATATTGCCTGAAAAATAACGTCAATATGCGCTCAGCATTGAACGACCTATTAAAAACGGTTACCCTGCCGGACATACCACCATGTCCAATTGCTAAGTCAACTGAATTCGATATCAATAAACAAATTTCGTCGAAGCTATCACGACCATTCAACGTACTTGAACTTGAAATGGCTCTTGCAATGGCACATTCAAGAAGTGCTGCTGGACCTGACGGAATCACTAACAAGCAACTAAAATCTCTAGGAGAAGATGGCAAGAAGTTTATGCTAACCAAAATGAATGAGATACTTGCGTCTGGGGTGTTCCCGATGGAGTGGAAATCTGGAGTTGGGGTTCCTATTCTGAAACCGAGTAGGCCAACAGGAGACATCAAATCATATCGTGTAATTGTCAAATGCTCCCACCTTGGTAAGGTTCTGGAGCGAATGCTTCTTCGAAGATTAATGTCTGCGTCAGAAGCTAAATCGGCTCTCACAGATAGTATGTCAGCATACAGACCGCTACGGTCGCCCCAAGACAACGTCATAGATCTGACAACAGATATTGAACAGGCATGCCGGAACAATGGCCATGTATTGGCCGCATTCTTTGACATCGAGGGCGCATACAATGGACTGACACACACAGCTGTCCATGAATCTCTACAAAATATGGGGATCGACGCCAATTGCCGTTTCTACAAAATCATATCAAGCTATCTGCACGAGCGCACGCTGTCTATTACGTGCGGGGGAAGCTCCTCCAGGTGTGTCGTGTTAGGAGATCGTGGAGTCCCTCAGGGTGGAGTGCTTTCCCCGATTCTTTTTGTATTAGCGATATCTAATATTGCAAATTGCGTTCCACACGGCTTTCACCTATCCCAGTACTCGGATGACGGGGCCATGTGGATTCGCTTAAACGGCAAAACAGTCAACCCCATTGCTGTTTTTCAGCTTCAGTGTGGCATCCAAGCAATTGTATCTTCATTGGAGAAAATTGGCCTTAAGATTGAACCATCTAAAACCAAAATAATGGCTTTCAATATGCGTCGAGCACAGCATGTAGTAGTTAAGATAGACGGAAAAACAATTGACCAAGTCACGGATATACGGTTCCTTGGAGTACATCTGGAAGACAACTGTCGATGGAGGATGCAGATTAATGAGCTGAAAGAACGAGCCCTTAAAGTTGTAAACATAGTCAAGAATCTGTGCGGACTCTCTTGGGGAATATCTCCACCATCTGCCATTAAAATTGTCAAGGCGCTTTTCTCGTCGAAAGTGGACTACGTCCTACCGTTCATGACCAACCTGACAAAAAAAGAGACAACCGATCTAGACGCAATGATTGCAGTATGTGCTAAAGCAGCGCTGAGTTTACTCCCTATGACCAGTACACAAACCGCTCTGGCAGAAAGTGGCCTTATGCCCACTAACATACGACAAGAATTTCTAATGAAGTGTATATTAATCAGATTAGCCAGAAGTGGCAATAAGCTACTGAGATTAATCCAGGACGAACGCCGAAGTACCAAGGCAGCTGCCGCCCTAGAGGACATTCCCGAACTGAGCGACGGGATGCAGGCTCCTGATAAGCATGTATTTGATATGTCAAATCTTGAGCATATGTCTGTGTCACTATCAATACCTAACATACACAAAAAGAATGAACATGACTCTTGGTACCTGAAGACTGCCGCCGAGCACCACATAAGCTTACTCTCACAGGAGTACTCGTCAGTGATGTTCAGCGATGGGTCACAGCAAGGTTTTACCGGAGGAGCAGGAGTTGTCATACCGGAAACCGGGACAACTATAGCGGTACATGTCGGAAACTGCCAGAGTTCAACCACAGCCGAAATTGTGGCAGTGCATGAGGCGCTTGTATTCGCTCTTCAAGACGATAATCCCAAGGACACGGTTATCTTCTGCGACTCTAAAGCGGCGCTGGAAGCTATCACAGCTGCAGACCCATCGGGTCCCAACTCAAATCTCATCCAGTGCGTTCTTCGCTGCGCCGGCCATCTCAAGGCACGGCTGCGACTACAGTGGATTCCAGCTCACGTAAATGTACGAGGAAACGAGGCAGCTGACGAGGTCGCCAGAGACGCCCTACAGAAGAAGAAGCTGGATCGCCTATGCCTGGTGCCGCCTTCCTCAAGTCACGTCAAAGCTAGAGTGTGGAAACACAGTTGTCAAAAATGGGAGGAGCTGGCAAACGGAATCTCACAAAAGCGTATTAAGATGGGGATCGGGATAAATTTTGCAGGACCACATGACTTAAGCGGGGCCTCCCGTAGATGTGCTGTGACGGTTCACCGTCTGAGATGTGCCAAAGGTCTAAGCGGAAGCACGCTCAACCAAATTGGGGTAAAATCATCACCCATGTGCGAGCAGTGTAACAAATATGATGACGTTATACACATTCTTACGGAATGCAGAAAATATGAAGTGGAAAGAGCACAATGGATTAAGGCCGTCACTAAGCATGGAGAGGACGGAAACATGTTATCAGCACGAATGGCTGACAGTAGACTTGCCAGTCTGGTGAAATTTGTCAATTCTTGTGATCTAGTGCTGTAAGTTAGCATGGGACTAGCGATGTAACTATCAGCGAAACATGTACACGCTGTGAGCTTATCGGATGTTTAAAACATCAAAAGCGTAAAATGTACCACTGTGTAGTGGGTCTCTGATGTGAGACTCTCCAGATTATATATGTAATCAATAAACATCTATCAAAAAAAAAATACTACAAGGGAATTAATTATCTTCCACAATCTGTTTACCAATTAGTTCTACGGCCAATAGGGAATACTACCGTGAAATTTTACAGAGATCCGACGCAAAAGGCCCAAACTCTGGGCAAACAACTATTGGATCCTCCATCACGACAAGGCATCGGCGCATACATCGTTACTGATTTCGGATTGTTTGATGAAAATTAGATTTCCATATTTCTGCAACTACCCTATTCTACGGACCTGGTACCGTGCGATCTTGTTCCCCAAGAATAAAAAAAAATAGGAGGCAACGTTTCGAGACTATGGAGGAGATATGGAAAATATGACCGGAGCAACCAACTCAATTCCGAAAAGATTAGAGTAAAAAAGAAGGTGGCACATTACAACTTCCGTATGGCTCAAATTTCTCCTTTGGCTCCTATGAACATCGATATATGTTTCTACCTACAAGAAACGGAAGTAACGTGACCCTCATCAGGTATTCAGACCGCTGTGTTCTCGTTAGTAGCTCGATCGGACTCGTTCTTCGCTATCGCGAACATGATATCGCGGCCATTCTGCAGCAACAAATACTCGCTGTAATCCTATCCTGGTCCGTGGCAGGCCTACGGTAATAAAGGAGATGGTCGTGGTGTCCTGCTACCTACGTCAGTCCGATCTATTGCGTATGGCTGGCAGAATGTTTGTCCTTTTGGTTTAGCAGGCATATAGAGACAGTAAAGCAGCAGATACCCATAAGAAGCTGAAGCACAGCCTCCAGTAGTTCGCTCGCACTTTCCAAATCAGTCCCCAGCCCTCATGGGCCTGTTAGTTCCTCTACAGGTATCATGGGGCGTGTCACCAATTCGTATAGTGATCAACGTTTTAAGAATGTTAAGCACTGAAATTAGCTGTGGTGTCGTAGAAGGTACACCCCTTTTTTTTTGGTATTAGCAGATCCTTCTACCTGTATGCGTAGATGCCGACCTGGAGCGCCTGTTCAAATGTTCAGACGGCTTATTACTACAGTCTGTGTAAGCCGCTATTGTCTCTGCGCTGTAGCAAAGAGCAGCGGTGGTCCTAAACGTTTTTTTTGGCTTCTAGTTATTTGATCAACCAAGTTCGCGAAGCTGACCCAGTTACTTTAGACCGCCTTGTGTCCGGTCGAGCCCGGTGGCGTGGTGCATTTGCGTGTGCCTTGCGACCGGAGAAGATACAAAGGTGCACGCGATCCCTGCCGTTACACACCTATCATTATGAGGTCCGTCCTACGTAGCAATGCAAAGGCAATTCTGTGGACGTCGTGGGTTGTGGGCTGAGAGTCAGCCCGAAAAAGTTTAGACCGCGTTTCCGCATTGCTACTAGTGGATCGCTGGTTGAGCGTTCCATTTCAAACGTGCAGAGTTTCGTAGCCTCAAGCATGGTCATGGCGGTATCTTCGAGCCATTGAAAGCCTGGTGCAGTTGCGTTGCCACTTGTGAATCCTACTGATCAGGTCGATTTTATTGGTGCCTAAGGACAGGACGTCTCGCTCGCTCCATGTAGAATATACCAAACATAGATCCCGTGATTCTGTGCACACCACTATCTCTATAACTAACCTATTAATCGTAGGTTAAAACTTAAGTTTCAAGATCGAAACATTTCCGCGCGTTCTGATCGTGAGGCCACGGCATGCAACCGTATTTCTCGTACTCCGCCAGGTAACGGAAAATTAACCGGAGGGTCTTAATTACCAAACTTCTCTGGAAGCCGTGCCTTCACACAGTTGTTCCTGTCGTAAGTAAAATGTGCATCCAGATTTCTTCGTCACTTCGCAGACCTTCCATTAATTTCCTTTTATTGAGCTGTACTCAAAATAGTTCGGCAAAAACAAAGGAAATTTTCTTACATGCAGATTCGTGCGAAAACTAATACAATTGTCATCGTATAAGACACACACACAGACAGAGGGCACCGCACGTCGTTTATATAAGTAACCTAATATAATCGCACTGTGTTCATAGGTAATCTAATAGAACTGTGTATATCGGTAATCTAATGGAATCGCACTTTTGCACGCGTCTAGTCGTAATTCGGAAATCAACTACTGTTTAGTGGTCGCTCATTCGTTTAGGATGTCTATCTAATATTATTCTGCTTGTTTGCCATTCGTGTGTCGGTATGATGACAATTAAATAGGAAATGGCTGCATTTCTCTTTTTCGAGAAGCTCATCTATTGAATTCAAGGGTTGGCCGATATTAAATGCCTGGTTTTAATAATCGGAGACACCTAACCGATGCGTTCAAAAAGTTGTTCACCCTTAAGTTTTACAATCTCTAGGTGTGTTCGACACACCTAAAGCCCATACAAAGTGCCTTTCTGACTTGAAGTGACTTCATCTACGGGACATGAGTGGACACTTTAGCGTTACGTTGTCAGGTCCCGCAGAAGGGTTCGCCCCAACGAATCGCCTCGTGGCGCCTGTCTCTGACATAATGATCTCACTCTCGTGAAAGCTTCCTCGTGGGCTTCCCGGACGTAGTTGTACATATGGGAAGTCTCTCCAGACCCACCAATCTCAATATGTGGCCTCTCCGCACCTTTTTAAAGGCGCTTCCGAAGTCCATCTTCAATTAAACTGTCGGCTTCCTACGAAATCTAACAAATGTCCAAGCGAATTTCTGTCACTATCTCTATGAGTGGTGTATGGGACTTCGAATCTGCGAGTACGCTTATGGCGCTCGGCGTCACGAAAAGGAATCTTATAGATATTACCGTTTTAACATTGCAAGGGATTTTAAATTTACTCGCACCGTGTCCATAAAAGCGGGGGCTGCCAACAAGCAACGATACAGACAGCTGTAAATTAACTTCACGTGACATCCTTTTACCACCATTTTTATTAAGGCGAGCACTGCCGAGTGTGCAAACGTATTGTAAATGATTAATAAATCATCACAATATCTTCTATATATATATATATATATATATATATATATATATATATATATATATATATATATATATATATATATATATATTTATATATATTCTTGAAGCAAGCGTTGCCTTTGGTCGTTTGCAGAGAGAACGCGGCATATAAATGTATAAATATATACCTAAACGCTCCTCTATGGAACACGGGCCAAACTTGCCAACATTAGTCGATTTGTATATTTACATTCTACTGTTAAATACGCAAAAAAAAAGAGAATACAAAACGGCCAAAACCATTACCTCAACGTAAACTTTATTTTACTGCTACGGCGGCCAGAATGCTAATTAGGATATCTCCGCGCAATGTTGGGAGAACCCAAACACGTTGACGATTATCACAAACTTACTGCAGTATGTATTGCACAACGCGCCAATATTGCAGTTGGCAAGATAGCCTTGTCGGTGTCATAGTTGTCATCATCGTTTCAGCTTCGTGTTGTCCCTATGGGAGAGTTCATTCAGCACATGCAATTTGTCGCAAATATGTCTGCGCTGAGCTGAGTGGTCAGAACGAAGTCTCGCGCTTCATGAGGCGTGACGCCATTCCGCTGATCGTGGTCAAAAGCGTAGACGCCGGCGCTCTGGTGGAGGAGGTTTCGTACGCCGGAAATTCGCCAGTGACCCCTGGCACGCTGCAGAGTAGTCGCGAAGAGCCAAGAAGCCGTTGCTCTCAAAGGTAGGTCGTAATCCCTACCAAAGGACGAAAGTTACGTCAGGACGACAGCCACCGGAAAAAAACAACAACAGCAACAACGCGAATGCTCCGAGCCAGAACGCTCGAAATGGCCGTCTAGGGACCAATGTCGAACGTCCGTTTACGCTGCTGCTGCATAGATGGTTGGTTGATCTGGCAAACATGAATGTCCTAGGGACGCCTCCAGACGCAGATGGAGCAGAGGGTGTTGTGTCTGCCCGAACAGATAATGGCTGACACCAATTCTCATTGCATAATTATATACATATATATGACATTATATAGGGTAGCGACCAAAAATCGACACTCTTGAGTAGGTTTTTTTTGTCTCTGCGTGGAGTTGCGCGGGTTGAATACTAAGAAGCATCGCACACAAGTAAAACCCAGTCTCGAGATGAGGGACTCATAATCCTTCTTTCTCTATGCGATACAAGGCTACAAGCGATACAAGGCATCAGTTGTTTCTTCATACTTTCAAAAGTTTTTTCTTAATGATATCTGGTTCTCCTGAAACCACAAGTGGTCACGACAAAGCAAATCGGTTTGTTTTGCGAGTTGTTGACTATACTCGAAAATAGCTCCAGATGCAAACTTCACAATAATGCTACACTTACTAGGTTTTAATGAGAATGCTTCTCCGGAAAACGAATGCAAACACGTTAGGTAGCGCTCTGCCGGTGGAACCCACGGATCACTGCTCCGACATAGCGCACATCCGCAATCGTTAGGTGATTGTTGGGCTAACGCCTGGCTAGCAACAGACATGCATTTTACATTTAAGCAGTATGTACAATCCACACACTGCACACCGGAACCGGCAGCGTAAGACTGTGCACAACTAACACACTTGAGCATCTGAGTTTGGTTAACCCCAGAAATACGTGTACCGTCGGTTCAGCTTCCTGCGGCACCCGTTGCCATTTGTCAGCGCGCTGTACATAACACAACATTAAAAAGTAACAACGCAAGAGTTTGACCCAGTGTCCTGCACGCGATATACCTAGGCTTAGCCCTTTACGCCAAGTAGGCAATGCGTATTGGGGGGTCTGGACGTGAAGGCGGAGCCTTCACAGGCATTTTAGAATTCGGGATATATAGTATAAATATCTAGAAGTTTATATCCAATAGTCCCGATAAACCTACAATACAATTGGCTGCAGACACGAAGAGAGTTGAAACAAGCTTCCACTGATCTCTACAGTGAGCGATTGCTCTTGATCTTGATGCCATTGTTTGATTTAGGGCTGCTGCTTCGTACATGGTTATCAATGGCGTGAAAGCATCGCTTCGAGCCGACGGATGATTCCAAGACAGTGAGGAGCGTTTGTTTCTGACGTAAATCACGTCACGTCCACAGATACACCCCAAAACACGACCGACAGCACAATTTTCGCAAGTTTCCATTCTGTAGCCGGTTGGTATTTAGTACTAACACCATAGTATTACATGGCAAAGTTATGTAATATGATTTCGATACATCGATTTCCATAATGGCGATTGAAATATATTATGTTTATGCTCGGTGCAAGCGGCAAGCTTAAAAGTTGTTGAAAGGTCACTCCTAAAATGATTAGGCAGAATGTCAAACAAGAAAGAAGCGATTAATTACAGTTGGATTGCAACATCTTTATGTGACAATATATTATAAGGCGCAGATGTGAGACTACTTTATGAAAAACTCCCAGAAAACGTTGCAAATGCTTCAGAACCTCATCTCACAAGTTGAGTATTACTCATACACATCATTTGATGAGGCTTTTGGACCGAGGAATCATTTGCTGATCACAATGATCTTAACATCGTATTGACTAGAACCGAGAAACAGAATTTCACATTTTATATACTGAAATAACAAGCATGAAGTCCGCTCTAACTTGTATAAAACTTGTTACAACTTCGAATATCACCGGCAGGCAGAAGAACGACTAAATGATTACCTTTTTCATGGCATAGGCAGTCTAGGCAATCTTCGGTGTCGACCGTTTGGATTCAGCTCCGTGTTGTGCGGCATGAAGATACCTACTACGTCTTATTTCAAGATCACCACATGCTACTTAACAAAGCAACACGAGTTAATCATATCTAACGCTTGCGCTTTGGTTTTTTGTGATCTGGTGTAACGACACGCTATTTAAGGTGGCCAGGAACATTCACAGCGATATCGACCCTTCGATGGTAGGTCTATACCCACTAGCATCTCTAGGCCAGGCTCAGAAGCCTACTTTTGAAGGACATCACGGCGTAAGACGAGACAACCGCCGCTTGTAACGTAGCCTCGTTTTGGATCTACAGCTGCCCAAAAGAAGAGACAACCGGCAAGTAGTCATTAACGGCAAGGAGAAATGTTCCCTGCAAGTGAGTCGTCAACTACCAACTCCTTCGCTTTATTCTCAGATACCTCCCGAACTAATTGATCCATGCAAGTCATTCGAGGAGCAAATCAATGACTAAAAGGCGGCGAGCAAATACAACGATGTAAACTTCAACCGGGTGGCGAGCAGCCACAACGATATGAAGTTCAACCGACCTTGAATGTCACGTCCACCCCGATGATTCCAATGTTCGCTCCAACCGACGTGACCGCAACATACCGGGGAGCAGGCCCGGAAAGTTCGATTTTGAGTGTTTCGCTCGACAATTTGAGAAGTGAAAATCTAAGGACATATGAACTGTACTTTCAGGTCACGCCAAATAGCGAATTTTAAAGCTTTGACTGAGAGTGTATTTTAAGCAAGACGTTCTGTCGTGAACGATTCGATACCGAGAGGTGTCCTCAGCACCCGTCACCTAACCTTCATCGAATTGTAGAGTAGCTCCGGCAAATCTCCGGGACGAGGTATTAGGTAAGATAGGCGAATATTCTTAGATACGTAGCCGTGTTGTTAGCTCGTGACTTAGACTACATGTTGGATACGTGGCCCCGATATTGCTCCTAAGCAATATGGCGTGTAAACTTGCACAACTCGATCGCCATCAATATAGTACGCTGGTGGTCATACAGGTGGCAATGCTTGCAGAAGCGTGTTCTCCATTTCAGATATATTTGCTTTCTCGCCTTTTCCACGTTACGTGGACATTCGCTATGATTCACTACATTCAGTACTGCATCAGCATTTATGCATGAAAGACACTAAAGCAAAGTGGGTACCGCACGCGCTAAGAATTAAGCAAACACTGACATTCATGTTTCGGCGAGCAATTTGAAACGTTTTTGGACCGATTTGCAACCGCAGACGAACCCTAGATTCACAGATTTAGGATGCTTCCGAATAGGAAGATGCCACCAGATGGTGAGTTGCACTCGGATGAAAAACCACATTCTGATCGAAGAAATTGTCTGGCGGCGTTTTTCGGAATGCATTATCGAATATCGGCCCGCGATGCAAAATAAAGAAACTCTGCTATTTCACTACGACAATGTGCCCGTCCACACGTCTCTTTTGTCATGACCAAATTACGCGAACTAAAGTCCCAAATTGTCAACCATCCCCATATTCTCCGGATCCGGTTCCGTACAACTAATTATCAGTTTAGAAACCTTTAGTGGCAGACGATTATTTTTGCCTTTGTTCGTATGCTGCTTGTATTTCATGTTACAAACTTTTTGATCTACTTGGTATAGGCGGATTTACAGTTTTTCACACTATTTCAGGAGCAGAGCCTGCGCCCTCTTAAGTGGTTGCACGCAAGGCATTTGCACACGACTCTATAACCAATTGACGTTAACGACGATATATGGGACGAAACGTACGCCAAAGCTCCAATCAGCCGATAAGAAATTTCTGACGTAACGACAATATGAATCATCATCATATCTATTTCACTCATATTAAGTACGCATATAACATAGACAAGTATACAGATTATACAGTCAGCTAGTCGCGCCATGTTATTCAAGAGAGGCAGTGCAGTGACTACAATATTAATAACAACAGCAATAGCAACAACAACAACAACAACAGTAGTATTATCAGTATAGTGTAAGCCGGTGCTGTCTGGGGGTAATTCGCCCCCAAATAATGAATGTATTTGTAAAGCCTGTGGCGCACCTTGCGGGCAATACCACGCCCAATATTGTCAACACGGTGTGTCTCTAACTCGGTTTGCCAATATCTAAAGATCGACATAAACCAATTTTGACCACTAGTTATGCATACATATACACCTTCAGGATATTGCGGAAATATCACACGCATACACTCATATATTATTGCTAACGCTGTTTTTGCTTGCCTGGAATCTTACTGTAACGAGGGATTTGTAATCCTGCTCGAATACCGTCATAGAACATCACAGTACTTTTACTGATAGAGCTGAGATACGAGCGAATCAAACCTTTCTACTCATTCAATGTCTCGACACGCGCAGTGCTGCCTATATTCTTGTATATATATATATATATATATATATATATATATATATATATATATATATATATATATATATATATATACGCTAGGCAACTAAGCAGTGCCGAGCTCTAACAATTTTATTTTGCTATTATACTTATTGTCGGAGTTTTAGACTTACGGTTGTGAGGTTCGAATGTATCTAATCGGTGTTTCGGCCGCAGTAACAATTTACTTATCCTATAGCGCCATTAGGGACGTGGCATTGCCTCTACACATTGGAGAGAAGGAGAAGGTCCATAGCTGTCCCAAATCATCTCGTTCGCGCTGGTCCCCCGTCACTGCCTCCATTCTACTCGTTCGGTTTTGTATATACCTTGCTCGTCCATCAAGGTCTGCTTTTTAGGTGTTTTCTCTCTCTCGTTCTCTGCTTACTCTGCTAGCCAACCGTGCTTACCAAGCTGTGACATGGATAGGGTTGAGGGGGGGGGCACTGTAGCATTCCAAGCCAAGCACCTACCATGCGACCACAAGGGAATGGTCGCGCTGTCAGGTTTCCTTATTTAGTCTGAGGCCTCGGGCTTTCAGTGCTGCAGGTAGTCTTCCGTCTCTAAGCGCTAGTTTTTATCATTTTTGTTCAACTTAGTTATTATTATTATTATTGCGTTTCGACTATTTTCACAATTCTAAGATGTGACCATATGCCTAACACGGTCTAAAGCACGACAGACATTACGACACGTTCTCTCGACACAATGATTAACGTATGTGAAAGTGAATGGCAGTGATTAAGTGCATGTATATCTGTGTGTTCTGCTGTGCTCGCGTTGTCTGCTTAGCAGTAAGGAAAGTAAATCTTGCTGTTTCAATTCGATACCAAGCCAATGACTTCCACTGTGGCGGGTGGTTCTATTCTCTGACTCGGTTCTGCATAGCCTCTAGGAGAAGCAGCCGTCCGTACACGGTTAAATCTGCATTGTGCCGGGCCGCGATCAGGACACAAGTTTTTCGTGTGGTTTTTTGACAAATTTCCCTTCTTGTACGTACACGGTGACTTTAAACGATCGAAGCAAAGTGGCGGGATTTACTGGTTACTGAACGTACGCAAATTACACTAGCGATCTCAACCATCGTGCATGTAATACGTTAATGAGTGAATATTTATTACTGCTTAGGGCTGTGTCACATCAAATTTGACTAATGATAACACACCCAAGTTACAATCGATTAAACCTTTGCTGGAGATGAGCTGGCGTTATCGCTTTTGCATAGCACATAATGCGTTAACCCTCATATGAGGGAATGTTGATAAATGACTCCTGAGCTGTCCCGAACGACTCGGCCAGGACGTGTCGACAACCTAGAATCATTGTCAGTCTCGTTTGCCAATCGCCGCTCGGTCCCAGTCGTAACCGAAGCTTTATCTAACCACCATTGATCCTCAGACGGCTCACCTGCAGATATACTTATTTGCATTATATTTAGTAAAAATGTTGTAATTATAACTACGTATATAATTACGACGTTTTCACTAAAGCGATTGAAGTGATCAAATATTTACACTGCGGCCCTTTGCAACTTTTTGCATTCGCCGCAGAATCATCATACGTACATACCATAACAGCGGCAATGGTAGGCACAGAAGTCTCCGTCTCAGAGTTACCTTGATCAAAGGGTTAGCAACCAGCCTAAAGCGCACTTTTTGATTGGTGTCATTCTTTGCTTAGCCTCACAGCTATGCTATGTTTGTTTGCTCGGTGCCTCTTTGAACACCTAGTTAATACTTACTAGTGGAATTTTTGCAGAAGCTTAAATTTCGTGCGCATGAGATCCAATGTTTATTTGTTATAGGACTAACAAACTAACAAATCCTGTACTTTTAGATTATGTCTACCTATTTATATATATATACATATATATATATATATATATATATATATATATATATATATATATATATATATATATATATATAAATAGAGAGAGAGAGAGATAGGGAGAAAGAGAGAGAAGGCTGTACTTCTAATCATTTGATTTTTGAAACAAACAAATATTAAATCCACTATAACGGCCGCCGCTATTTATCAGCCATATTGAACGGAATCATCACCTCAGCTCGGCGTTCCGTTACCGCCCTAGCGTGCCATAAACGATGCATAAACCTGCGCGTTGTTGTTTTATGCAGGCTCGCGTGAAGGACGCACCGCGATGCCTGGAGGCATCACCGGCGACCAAAGCCATCACAGAGCACACCGAGCTGCGCCTAAGAAGGACCTTTGTAGCTTTCGATATTTTTGCCTCTCTCTTGCTTCCTAGCTCTCTCCCTCTCGCTCTCGCTCTCTCTCGGTCGCATTCTCTCGCTGCTCATCTCTCGACATGCATTTCGGCGTGCGTCTCCGATTCGCGCAGCGTGTTTATAATTCATCATGGCGTTCGAACGGGCGCAGCGCCTGACACGCGAGTCGCGATCGGAAAGAGTTTGGCACCTGACTGGAACTGACTTGAAGGCGAGGTGGAGGCGGGTGGGGGAGACTGTTAGCGTTTGACGCGCAGAGGGGATCCTTTTGTCGGGCCAAAGCTAAAGGCCGAACACGACCGCGAGAGAACGGTCGAGAACGCGCCCTGAAGGCAAGCTGTGTTTCCGTGCTCTCCTATCCCCTGAGGCCCACTGTTGTGTGATTTCTATGGGTAGGTTGACAGCGAGAAACACACACACGAACATAATGATAACATGAATAATTTATTCGGCACCGCCTGCTTTAGCGTTTTTGTCTTTCTTCGCATGATCTTATCATCGAACGTATGCACACGATACAATCATGTTAGTTTAGTGATACTGACTGTGCTGGCAGAGAAGCACTGATGAGGAAAGTAATCGCTAATGGGATTGTAATAGAAGGATCGCTCGTGCCGGTCGAGCCGGTTCTATTCACCGGATGTATGAATGCGTTTGATTAGCTAGTTGGTTAAACATATGCATTTTTCTGCGCTCGTCTCAACTTTGGGTGGGTATAGTTGATTGGTGGTACTTGCATTTTAAAGTGATGCGATGTGCAGCTAGATCTCAATGAATCAGTAATTTCAATTCGAGTACCAACCCACAACCCCTGCAATCGTCGTCTTAAGGTGATCTCTCCCCGCACGACCGGGAAGCTCTAATAGTATTTAGAAGACCACCGAGAGACTTCTAAGAAACGTATCCACATATGAAAAGCGTATACATTGAATAGCCCTATGTTGTTTTGCTGCCGTGTCGACGTTGAATAAAACATTCTGGAAATTGCCGCGTCTGCCTAGCCATCACAGCCGCGTCAACCGGTAGCAAATCTATGGGAATAATTAACGACATACTAGAGCTATCATTGCCATCGCCTCATATATTTATAAATAATTTAATTTTATGGTTACAGGTTATATATATATATATATATATATATATATATATATATATTTATTTATATAAGTTCGTTATATTAGCACTTTGGAGTGGACAATTGAATATATATATATATATATATATAGAGGCCAACAACAAACGGTTAATATCAATTTCAAAATCCGCAAGTTTACGTTGTTGATGTAACTTGCTTATGCAAGAGAGTATGATCGTCGCATCTCACAGTATGCTCTTGCTACGCTGCCACGTGAGTGAGCGAATTTGAGAAGTTGCCATCTTAAGAAGTCCGGAGTGTTTTGGGCATGGAACGTGGCGCAGCTATCCGAGCGTCCCGAAAGATACTGTCGCTGTGTGTGTGTATGGTTTAGCCGACAATGAACTTGGCAGAAAGCGAGAACAGGCCTGTTGCGAAAATGATTCTAAATTATTTTTATTACTGTTATTCCGATCAGCTGATCATGTAAACACTATCCGTGTTTCTACCGCGCTCCCGAACTTTGTCTTTAAAGAGTGCGTTTCTGTGCGCTGTTTATGCCGTAAATTCGCTGTTTGATTCATCGAGTGACTAAGAACTACTTGACAGATACTTGCCTAGTGATCTCACCAGGAAAATGGACCTGAGACGACAGAAGCGACCTCTATCACAAGACGACATCATCAGTTATTCGAAGAGGGCTACTCATGAGCCCAGAAAGTGTCCGAACTGTGACCTCCGTGTTGGCACAAAAAAACACAATTGCTGCACTTAGTGTGAGCTTCAAGTCCATATCCAATGCATCCAAGTTACCACTCATGATGTCCTTAATCGTACTGATAGCTTCGCTGAGTTTAGGAGCCACAACTGTAAGCCGCCCGCCGATGACGATGCAGACAGTGCTGACAGCATGCCCCTTGGCGACGGTGACGCGCATGGAAGTGCGGTGGACGACATGCTCATGTACACACACTTGTGAAAGAGGTACGTGCACGTTGGTCAAATCGTACCAGCGCACAAACAACAAGCTCGAAAAAGAGCTGTTGCATTTCACAGCTGTTGTTTCTGACCTGTCAAACAACCGTGGAAGACATGCCAAGCGAGACAACTCAGGCTGTTTGGGATCGCCAAACTCCGAGGGCACGCTCTAACTCCAGGGCTTCATTTGCAAATAAAAAAGAGCGTGAAGTACAAAGTTATCCCTGGAAAATCAGTGCTCAATCAAACAAGAACTTTGGAAACTATCGAGCCGCGGGTAATGAGCGTAGTGCTCGTAGAGACACACGCCGTATACAATGTCGGCAGTGCATCTCAAGATTCCGCTGCGCTTGCAGATTCGGAACCAAGAAGTCAGCAGTCCCAGGCTTCGCGCTCCCATAGCTCACAATCCAAATCAGATTCACTCTTGCGCGTAGCAAGGGCCGACATACGGACCAGCATGGTGTTCGTCTCGAAGCTTGACTCTAGTGTTTCAGCATCTAGAGTACACGGGCATCTTAAGAAGGATTAGAGTACGTAAGATCAAACCTAAGTCTCTTCTTACTCATCGTTTATTCTTGACGTATCTGAGGTAGAGGCTTTAAATATATTTAGAGAGATTTTATGGTACACGGAAACACTCGTAATGGACCACCGTGGCAAGGGCAATGTCAATGTCATAGAAACGTTTCCCAGTGAAGCCTGGCAACCTATCAGCCTCAATAGCCATGACTCTCTCGGCCTTGATCTAACGCCTGGACGGTCAACGTATAGTTTCGTTTCTTGCACTTCGTTTAACGCTGCTCGCATAACAAAACAGCTTGCCTGTGATTTTTTTTAACTTTTGAGGTTTTATTTATTCAAATAGTATTAGGAACATCACTATTTCTATGGGATCTCAGGGAACACTGTGATTCGCGTGTTCAGTACTGCCTAATGCACTCTCCGGAAATGATATGCTGACACTGGGAGGCCGTTACTCCGTATTTCGTAAGGACCGTATGGGCCGCTGTGGAGGCAGAGTATGTATACTTTGCAAGCCTGAGCTGGAATGTTGCGACATCGATATCGGCGATACTTGCGCTAAGGCTGTCACTATCGACGTGCTACGCGGGACCAATCAATGCCATCGGGTAATATGTGCCTATTTTTCTCCAACCGGTTCCTCTGCCGAACTAGCTCAACAAATGCGCACATTATGGGACGCCTTGGATGGTTTAGTTCAAGTAAGCTGGCCCGTCATTTTGACCGGTGACTACAATCAGCCTGGAATAGATTGGACCACAGGGAGCCTAAACTTTTCTGCGGAAACTAAGGAATACATCTCTCCTTCTGTTGTCCTGCTGGACTTGTGCAACTTGTTACAGTTCCCATACGGGGACAGAACATACTGGATTTGTTATTGACAGATAATGAAGACTTAATTACTGATATTACTATCGGTGAATGCCCAGTAAAGTCCGACCATCTGGCTGTGTCTTCAAAATATCTGCAAATAGACAAGAACGTAACGAGGATCCATCTTTAAACTTTTATAAAGCTGATTATAGTGCAATGGCTGCCACTCTAGCAATCACCAATTGGCGTCGCTCCTTTGCGCAATGCCAATCAGTGGAAGCCCAGTACTGTTCTTTCCTAAATATCATGTCCGACCTTAGAGAAGAATATACTCCGAAGATGATGCAACGATCATCCCCACTACAGGATTTTATAAACAGAGCCACTCGAAAACTGAATGGTAGTGCACCCTCCCCTCAAAGCCATAAACGCCTCTCGCGTAATTTGGCACGTACAGCATTGCGTTGCCGGTGCTTGAAGGAAAGTTATCTGAATATCCGTGACGCAAGGGACTTTTTTCGATATACAGACCGGCGTCTTAAACTACAGTCCGGGGTAGCGCCGCTTATACATGAGAAAGGCACCGCAGTCGAAGATGGACACAAGGACGAGGTTCTGCTGAGCTACTTCAAAATTGCCTACATACAGCCTCAAAACGTCTGCATCACGAAAATCAAACAAACGGTACACACACTCAACGACATTGAATTCCATCCTTTTATTGTGCTCGAAAACTTCGAAATCTGCAACGCAAAAGCACATCTACGCCTGATAGGCTACCACCTATTATATTTAAAGAACTGGCCGAGTTTCTAGCGGAGCCGCTGGGAATAATTTTTACTCGGTCCTTCGAAGATGGCGAAGTTCCCACCGTCTTCCGTGAATCCATTGTCACGCCTGTGTACAAGAAGGGCTCTAGAGCAACTGCTGAAAATTACCGACATATTGCCCAGTATGTGGGCCTGTTTAATCAAGGAAAGAATAGTTGTTGATTGCATCTATAATTTCTTAGCCTACAACCAACTTTTAGACAACCAGCAACACGGATTCACTAATCGATAGCAACCCATTTATTGGAGGTCTTTCATGACTGGTCCCTGGCGCGAAATCACGGATCTTCGCTCCACATCGTTTACTTTAACTTTTCACGTGCTTTTGATCGGGCTGACCACCAAATTTTACTAAGCAAGATGGAATCGCTAAGCATCGGACCTAGGGTTTGAAGTTGGTGCCAAGCCTATCTCACTGGTAGGAGCTTCAGGGTTAAGATAAAAAGTGCTATGTCTGGTAGTGCTCCATGTCCGTCTGAAGTCCCGCAGGGTTCCTGCCTAGGGCCGCTCTTCTATGTCATTTTTGCTCAAACACCTTAAACTCGTCCTTGGCAAGCTTGACGTGATTTATAAGCTTTATGCTGACGACCTAAAGATATACGTTGAAGTTAATGACGACAGAGACAAGGCCGAGTTACAGAAGGCAAAGAATTCCGTGCTACTATGGGCCCACTTGCATAGAATAGAATTATCCACTTCTAAATGTGCCGTGCTGAAAACAGTCAAGGATGACACTTCATATTTTATGAACGGCCATAGTATACCTGAAGTGTCAGTATACAAAGACCTAGGTGTTACATTTGATTGTCAAATGAAGCATACTTAGCATATCGCCAAAGTTGTAAAATCTGCGTCTCGGCTGTGCAATCTCATTCTTAGAGCGTTTATCGGGCATGACCCACGCGTATAATACGCTTGTTGTACCAAACTGGACATACTGTTCACACGTGTGGGCGCCTTTTTATAGAAAAGATGTAGAACTGCTTCAGCAAGTGCAGGATAAATTTGTCAAACGAGTCGCATGGCGCTGCAATGTAAGACGCGAGAGCTTCGTACTCCTAACCATGAGCGAGTGCCAACGGCAAGTTGATGTAAGACTTTTTAAACAACTAATCCAGAGTAATACCTTAAGTACCTATTTCACATTACGTCCAAATAATCTTCGTATTGGCGTGTCAATTACTCCACCGAAAGTTGTTATTGTCAAAGTGGTGAATAATGCGTTCGCATAGAGAGTTTCGCGACGTGCCCATGAGTGTAAAGACTATAATGTGATTTTTAACACCCCTTTTTTAATAAAAGAGACTTTGTAATGTATTGTATTAGCTTGCGCGCAGTTCAGGTTAGCCGGACATAGTCGTGGGCACAATCATTAGGTTTACACACTTACCAGAGCTACTCAGTACAATTTAGTGGACAAACGATATGACGTTCATGATAGCTCTTAAGCCGGACACCAGCACTGACGTAGGTTTGCACATGCAATTGCGTAGTGACATTTTTGTAATGCCTTACTTTTTGTGTAGAGCACGAGATGATGAAATGTAATTTAAAAACTACCTATAGAGTGGTGATTGATGCCATCATAAATAGATAACGGTTTGTAGCACAGTTATAGCCGTCTTTATGTAGCGGCCTATTATATGTAGCCGGAACTTGGACTTTTGGGTTTGTTGTGGTGACAGCGTAATACATTAAGGTTCTATGAACTTTGATAAAATAAGACTGTTGACCACTTAGAAGCGCGTAACTTTAAAGTCTGTCCAGCATTCTCGCTGTGTCTATGTATATAACATCATTACTGTGTGCGGTAGTAACTGCTGTACTTGTGAACCTGACGTCAAGTGGTCCAGCTATAGTCCAGGCGTTGCCTGCGGACTGTTCACATCAAAACAAAATGAAACCAAAAATGTTTAGGAATTTCCTTTAGTAACTTATCTAGAGCATACAGACGGCGGCCAATCAAATCTATCGCAAATGTTTGTCTATGAGTTTAAGGAATTTGAACAAATTAATTACTGCTGCTATAAAGCAAGCTAACACTACCATAATCAACATAACAATAACAGAAAATAATTACTGCTAATGTCGGTAAGCGATGACCAGACAACCACTGAAGCTACCAACTCAATAGACAAAAATAAACCAGATTCGTATGCTAACTCAAGGGAATGTAGAGATTTTGTCTAAAGTCGCAGCGTTTATTTTTACGTTCTTCGCAGAAATAACTATGACACCCTTTCCAACGTGACTTCCCGTAATGCATACAAACATGCGTGCAGCGGGCACCTTCCTTGCAAACACAAAGTTGGTCATATGTATGAGATCTCTCTAGAAACACGTCGCTGGACTGTCAAGGTTTGTTACTAACGAGTCTTACTGCCACCGGCTCCGGATCGACTGGTTAGCGGCGTGGACCTAGTCAATCAGGGGTACCAGTCGGGATACCTGCTGCCTTGGCTTAATAACATAGTGCAGCAGCAGTATCACCACACTTGTGTAAACCTTATGTTCCCCCCGCTACCTGCATGTGTTGCTGAGAACTTTGGGCTGCTATTAGAGCAGCGGTCGGCGCCACGGTTCCGCCCAAAGTATATAAAAACGGTTATGTGTATGAACCGGGCTCGGATCATAAATGTCTACGTCAGAAACGCACTATTGGGTATGCACCATCCAAGGTCATCAAGGCTACTTGGTTATTGATCCCTGACGCACTTAAACAGGCAGATGTAGCTTTGCGTTATAAAGGAAAGTCAGCGCAAAGCCGTATTAATAACTACGGTTTAATTTGCGACCACGTAAGTTACTGCCATGTTAACAGAGCGGTCGGTCAAACAGCAATTAATAAAACACCTATAGAGTTCAGTCTGCTTGCAGACACTTGGCTTCAGTGAAGAACGATTTATCGAGGCGCGGCAAAAACAGGCTAAGATTCTCCTCAATAAACGCAAAACCTTGAGCTGTTCTAATAATAATAATTTTCTGCAACTACTTTGTCTGCAGGGAGATTTTATAACGGTTTTAAAGAAGAAACATCCAAATCGGATTTGGCGATACTTCTTTGAAAATAAAACCAGTGCCTGCCAAAGGATCACAGAATTCTTTGCTTTCTGTAAATAATTATTTGATTGTTTATATATATATATATATATATATATACGTGCGTTACAAAAAATAGCAATTCATGTTTTTTGGTGATTATTTCGGCTTGATTTGTTTGAATGGCCTGCAATTTTAAGGGCATGACGTACATGTCAAACCACGAGTATGGTGTTAATTTCGTAAAAAAATTTGCAGCTATAGTACAATTGATTTATCTAGACAATATTCCTGACATTTGATCCCCGGAATCGTTTATCGGCTGTAGTATCGACTATTCTTTACAAAAAAGAGCTGTGTTGTTAGCATGCTATTGTTGCTAATATTTTGCAACACTTTTTTCACACGTTTTATTTTTTGTATGAACCGATTGTGAAATTGCAACGAAATTAACACCATACTCGTGGTTCGTCATGTGCCAAACCATTCAAATAAATCAAGCCGAAATTTTCACCAAAAACATGAATTGCAAATTTATTGCAACGCACTTTATATATATATATTTTTTTTTTGGAACGATTTAGTTTTTCGTGACTTCTTCGTGTTCATCCCACTGGGCGAGAAAATGCAATGACCGCTGTTGCTTCTAGTAGTTCGTCGTGATACCTAGCGCATTTCTGCGAGCAGAACCTGCAGCGACATCTGTGCCTAACCTAGTGAAATCCATAAATAGATTATTACAGGGGGTGGTATCCATGCACAATGTACCTTGTAAAACGTAACGACTAGTTCATGCAAGTCCGTCTCATAAATGATTGTTTGTTTTATTTCGATAATTTTTCCCAGTTTAGAAGAGTGGTAGGTCTAAGCCGTGCTGAAGTGCACTGAAAAGACATTCTCCTGGAAACTGATGATTTCAGCCTAATTCTAGTTGTTTCTGCAGTAGCTCCGGGCCGAACTGAGCAAACAGAGAAGGCGTTTTATGTATACAGAAAAGCATTTCTCAAATTATGCAAAGTTTGCCAGTAAGAGATGTTCCCAGGCTCTACTAAGGCTGTAAGTCCTCAATGGTACGATTTGATCAATTGATCTGTTTGCAAAACTTGATCGCTTTCTTCTTTTGTAAATTTTCTCAAAGTTCCTTATTGAGGTAGGCTCCAGTGTCGCCGAAAACGATGACCCCGAGGTAGCGGTGCGTGACTACGACGTCATCCGCATACGTTATGAAAAATGCGTTTTCGAGCTTCTTCCGCACATGAATAGCTTTCTCAAGAGCATAAGAGCACTGTTGTTTTTTTTAAATATCGTCTCCCACTATGAGCACCACTAGCTCGTGCTCAAAAGCACGCAAATTAGGTTGCCGTCATAGGAATTCTGGTGGGTGGCGTCTCACATCACGGGTAAGACCGGGTACTCGCAGTAACGACGACACTGAAAGTTGCTTCCGAGCCAGAATGTTAGGGATTTTGCATCCTTGTAATTTCACCGGACGCAGCGGATTATGCTACAGACGATCGATAATGTTACATTTGCCTTGGCTGACGTACGCGAATCGATTACGCCCATTTACACCAAGCAGACTACTTCTGCTACAAAGAAGTCTGTCAGCTCACTGTCCTTCCCGTCGGTGGTGCCACTATGTATACGATAATTTAAGTCGTCGCATGCCAATGTAGGCAACTGCATCGTGCTGGTGGTAATGGCGGCGGTAAGCTGACTAAAGTGCAGCATAACAGCATGAATCTTACCGGCACTGAGGGCACACTTAAACGGTGGACATCCATGACACCCAGAGGGAATTGCAGCCTGACAGGTAACGTGACAAATGGGCAGGGCCCACCACACAAGGTAAGCACTGGATTCGTACATACGATTCATTTTTTGGCAAAGCTGTATACGAAATAATGTGCGCTACTGGGCTCTGCTATTGCGCTAATTTGATTACGCCCAGTTGCTTTATCTGATACGCATTTTATAGTACAAAATTCGATAAAGACCACCTATCTAATAATCGTGGTGGTTCGTCACTTACGGAATATTTGTGTTAGTCAAAATTTTGGTTTTAACTAAAACAATAATACAACGAAATAGGATAGGCCGATTTGACTCCTCTACACATTGGGGAAATCCAAAGAAAGTTCTAGTCAATAAATTGAAAAAGGAAATCAAGACCAGAGATGTTTTATCAGGCGTTTAGTGTGGTCTCTAGGAAGGAAAATCTACTATTGGAGTCTTCGATAAGACCCTGAAGCGGGCCGCAAAACCGCAAAAACTCCCAAAACGAGGGAAATCGTGCTGCTGATCTTATTAGATGCTAAAAATGCCTTCAACATGATGAATTGGGAAGAGGTGGAAGTGAGGCAATATTTCTGCCAAATAATTTCATCCCACCTGGATAAACGAAGTCTTGTTGCAGTGAGACAAGAATCAGCTTGATTGCAGGACTGCGAGTCAAGCAGGTCAAGGAGATCCTGTACTTAGAAATCCGCTTAGACAAGAGCCTTGCGGATCTCATTCATATAAAGATATGTTCGGCTAAGGCGATTAATAACTGCAAGAATTCTGCCAAACATTCACGCACTAAGAAAGTCCAGGCGCAGATTACTGACGTCAGTGGCCGAGTTTATGTTACCCTTTGAACCCTTGATCTCGCTCAAGGCTACCCTGAAAACGACACGCAGATGCTTGCGGGACTAAAGAACTTCGGGAGCTTCCTCTTTCAAATTAAAAAGCTTCCTCGGCAGTAAGCTGTGTTTACTACCAGGATGAAGCAGAGGATGACTCGACTCACACCTTTCTAAAGTGCCAGGCACTGGAACCGGCTAGCATTACAGACCCCCCCTGGAAACCCGAAAATGAATGACCGTGAATATGCGTCACGACCATTAGTTGGAAGCAGCTATAATTACAGCAGTTATAACTACAAAGGCATTGAAGGAGAAAAAGCTCTGGGACGGCTCAGAAGATTTCCGCCTGCTGTACTATCAAGCCACGTAACTTCTAGTGATATCGATTCGTAGGTATTGGGACAAAGCACGTCAGACGTTAAGGGAACCCGTGAGGGTCCTCAGCCAAGTGATCCGAGTGGCACCTGCCTTTTCTTTTGATGGCTCATGGTACTGTTCTATGAAGATCTGAGCCATCAGAAAGTAAAGCTTAAAGGGGGGGGGGGGGAGTGCGCTTAGTGGGTATGGGCCTCAGAGGGCTAACATTCATCCGCTGAAGTCGAGGCCCACACTGCTCGAAATAGGAAATGGGACCCTCCTTACTACATACTCGTCGCAGTAGCTGCGGCAAACCAAGTGCGCAGGGACGAATTCGGCGATGCAAAAGCTAGATGACATCCTCAAAAGTATTCTATTCCATAAATACTAATTAATGTATGGTTATTTTGCAGGATTTGTAATCTTAACTCATTATTAGGATAATATAATAATTGTCTTAGCTATATGATGTTATTTCTATAATAAGATTTTATATAATAATTATGTCACACGACACAGGAGTATGTGCACACGACAATTGTTGATACCCTATCAATATGGCGGCACAATCAGAACGAGGCGAAAAGTCCTTAACCGTCTATGGATCACTGCTCGGATTCACTCTAGCGCATTTTACGCCGGTGCTCAAACATACTCGTTGCTGAAAGTCGACTAGCGAACCGTGGTTTAACTTATACGGTTCAGTAGATGAACTAGGTGTATAAGGACTGATATCTACATTGCCCGTTTGGGTACTGTAACCTAACCGGTCGTTCAGTTGGGGTATAACACGTGACCATACTGAACGTTGATTTGTACAATGTTAAGTTGCTTACGTTGTTTCGCTAAAGCATTAGGCGTTTCTGAGTTAAAACCGCTGTCTTCATTAAGATAACTAATTAAATCATATTACTAGTGAAATACGATAGCGAGCCGATACTATGTTATCTCATATATATTAGAACACCTGACGAGGCAAGACACCACACCTAAGCATGCCGTGTTTTGAATCGTGACTTAAAGATACGCAGCTGTTGCGAGATTCGCTTATTACGAAACTGTAGTGCTTCTTCGAGCGTTCCCGTCTGCCGTCGATGTCCATATCAGCCCTTTCGTTCGTGCTTTGCTACAGCCAATATAAAAGCAATCGGCTAATGGTCGACTAACGAGAAAAAGGACAACTGGATTCGATCTTTCGTTCATCCTTGGAGGCATTCTCAGGACACAACGACCTGCCAGGACTAAGGAGAAGTAGGTACGGGAAAGGCTTTTTATTGGGTCCGGACGTAGTTAGGCGTCTATGTTGGTGGATACGTGGCACGCAGAGGGGCACCGTGGCGATCTTGATGACGATGCCAGAGCCATGACCGATGCGTCTAACAGAAGCTTACGTAAACTACAAATATCTGCCATAATGGATGATTCCAAGCCTATATCAGACGAACGCACGCCAGTGGTATCATTTGTTTTCCCCCAGAAGGCCATTACGGCAGGGCTAGCTACACTGCTGGTTATTTGCCAACAAAAGTAATATATATATATATATATATATATATATGGAGAGAGAGAGAGAATAGACTGCTATATTTGCAGAGGTTGACTATTGCAGTAGACCCAAAACGGCAAAGGTTCTATAAAATATATACAGTCTTTCAGAGTTTGTCCAACAAACTTTCGGGACTAGTACAACTCAGAATTTTTTTTTCAATGGAGCAAGATGATTGCAGATGCAAGATTTTCATCCAAACACGCAGGTATGATTGGTTTTATAGGATGACTGGCGCTCTCGCAATCGCAGATTTTGTAAAGATTTGTCAGGAAAAAAGGCTTGATACATATTGAGTCCTGATGTGGTTAGGCGTCTATGTTGATATATATAGCACGCAAACGGGCACCGTAGCGATCTTGACGTCGATGCCAGAGCCGTGACCGATGCGTCTACGAGAAGCTTACGTATACTAAGAGTATCTGCCATAATGGATGATTCCAAGCCTATATCAGACGAACGCACGCCAGTAGCACCATTCATTTCCCCCCCCTAACGCCATTAATATGGCTAGCCGCACTGCCGGTTATTTGCCATCAAAAGTAATATATATATATATATATATAGAGAGAGAGAGAGAGAGAGAGAGAAGATAGATAACCTGCCCGATTTGCAGAGGTTGACTATTGCAGTGAACCCAGTGATGATTTCAGATGCAATTTTTTTCCTCCAAGCACGCAGAAATGATTGGTTTGATGGGGTAACTGGGGCTCTCGCAATTGCGGATTACGTGAAGATATGTTAGGATAAACAGATTGATACAACCACTTTGGTAATTTCGCTCACACTCCAAAAGAAGGAATTTCCGCCCCCTTGTTCGAATTAGAAAAAAATATTTTTTCGCCGAATTGTACTAGAATCTAATGTTTGTTGTACAAATTCTAGGAGATCAAATATATATATACAGGAATAACTATGACTTTCCCTCCAGTGCGCTTCCTTGTGATGCGATTAATTATGCATGCTGGGGGCACTTTCCTCCCAAGTAGAAGGTTAGTCAGATGCGTAAACTCAATATAGAAATCATTCCTAGAACCAAGCGATTGTGGGTGGCAAAGCATATGATAGAGATTATATGGCGAGTGAATATTGTCATATTGTAGTGGTTCAAGAACTGTCAAGGCTTAAATTAGACAGATGGTGATTGCCACGAATCCCATACTGACTAGTTAACGCCCTGGAACTGGCCAAACTGGAGTGTCAGTTGGGATACCTGCTTACCTGGCCTAACGGGCAAAATGAGATGAGAGTACACTACATAAAGCAGAGATCCTTGCATAAGAATTGTCCTTATTGCCCTTTGCAGCGGTAGGTGCCCCTGTCCTGCGCGGGTTTAGCTACCCGATAGGGTATGTGTGGATATGCTGGGATGTAACGCGGAATCCCGAGGTGACTGAATACGATTGCAGGGTAGAAGCAGCATGGTGGCCCTTTTCGTGATAACAGCTTGGAAGGAGGCTTTTCCTTGGGTGTCTATTTGGATTGGCAGACCAGAGCAGTGCGGCGGCGGGACAGTACGTATATCTCTGTTTCGTTAGGAAGATTTAATAAAATATATATTTAGATACCATAACTACTGGTATATATATATATATATATATAGAAAGGGAAATACAAAATCAGCTGATGTATTGTATGGCAGTAGAATTAGGACATTAAATAATGGACAATGCAAGAGAATACAGTGGGTAAAAAGGCAACGTGAGTATAAACAAAATGAAACAGGAGAATGGATTTGCGACAAGACTCATAGGACTCAGTAGTAAATAATGGGCAGACAATGTTGGAAAGATGCTCAACACAAAAGCGGCAACAACGGGAAATGCGAAATAAATCATTTATAACTGCGGTGTTATGGTATAAAGTAGGATATGTGTACACACACGCGTATCAAGCGAAGAAATCAAATATATGTATACATATATATATATATATATATATATATATATATATATATATATATATATATATGTGCGTACCGTACACGAACCCAGTATGACCATATCTGAATGGTTAGGGCCGAAAGTGTCTTTGTTAGGAGTAACTGTGAAATTACAATTTTGTGTTATATCCATGTGACTGGCTAAACATCACTATACAAAGTGCGCGATTTGTTGTTCTGCTTTCGAAAATAATGTAACGTTTGATGTCTCACTTATCCTCGAGCAGTTTGAGTTCATGGAACTCAACCTGAGTTTCATCTACAAAAACCAAGGAAGGACATCCGTGCCAGCCTCAGTAAGCTAAATTTTGGCGGCCCACTGATTTGGGCAGCATGTGAGTAATGAGGAATACAAAATGCGCGATTTGATGTTCTGCTTCCGAAAAGAATTTAACGTTTGATGTCTCACTTATCCTCGAAAAGCTTAATTTCATGGAACGCAGCCTGGGTTTCTTTCTTCTACAAAAACCTACGTGATAAAAAACATATGTATCCGTCCCAGTAAGCTAAATTTCTACGGTCTACTGATTTGGGCAGCATGTGTTGAATACTGTCAATGGTTTCTGCAAAAAAAAAAAAACCCAGACTGAGTTTCCTTATTTAGTGCTACTTGAGAACGACTTTACAACTTCTTCGCGCAAGCCTACAGGATATTTTGTAATTTTGCGATTAATAGCCGTCCGGATTTTGTCATTTTGTTCCCTCTGGAGAACATAAGTGTACATTCATTCATTTAATGATCATTTGGCAATAGGCTTTAAGTCAAGTTAGCTCACTCGGAAGTACATGGCATGCATCGTAAGCCAACTCGTGGCATCTACATACTTGGCTGTCTGCTGTGTCAATGACAGTGGTAATGCCGAATTTCGGCTCGCTCAATAAGTGTCTTTATATGGACATTCTCCCCCTCACTAAGCAAGTGTCCGTCCATAAAAAACACAATATTAGAGCCTGAAGTGTGTCAAGGTAGAGAAACAGATCCACTAATAGTAATGCTATACACTGTGCTGTCAGTAATTTTCGCTATTGGCTAGAATAGAGGCAGGTTTGTTTTTGTAGCCGTTGTCTGCAACAATTATCTTTTCAAAACACATTTATTACTAGCAAATGCCTGTATATTAAGCCATCAGCTCATATATATATATATATATATATATATATATATATTTTTTTTTTTTTTTTTTTTTTTTTTTTCTACTTCTAGCATTACGAAAGGGTGTAACAACCGAGCAAGATGGTTTAGTGGCAAAGCCTTTGCCTTGCATTCAGGAGGACTGCGTTTGAGACCCAGACCGACCACTCTTAAATTGGTTAGCATGGTTTTTAGTTTAGACAAGGTAAATGCCGGAGTAGATTAAAAATTAGCCATGACATGGAAAAACCTACAGGGGCATTATTAGCCTTACGGAAAAAAAACATTTATTCTATAACATAGCCACGATTTTAAACTGATCTGTTTTGCAATGTGTCAAGACACGTTCTTATTTTTCTGCAGTTGCAGACATAGACACCGTAGCAGTTGAGTGTGAGCGGTGCCCTCGAGCTGAACCAACTATGGGGCATTTTGGGCTGACATCGTCAACCCGGTACGACTCTAAACGCCTTGTAGGATCGCTATGTCTACAGTCAGGTCACGTCGTCGTTTCGTACGCGCTCATTGACATCTATTGAAACGTCACTATCCTATAAGTGTCACAGCAGAAGCAAAGAATGCAGGGATTCTAGCGGTGTCTGTTCAACAGCACGATGTCTCTATCTAACGAATGCCCTTCCCGTCCGCGAGTTGAATGTGCGTCGCTCGTTGCAAGTATAGCTGCTTTCAAGGAGCCGAATGAGCTTGTACCAAACTTGAGCTTTAATACAGTTACTCACACTTTCCCAGCCCGGGTGTTAACAAAATAAGAAATATAATTGAATTTTAATACATGTTAACTTACATGTACATAATAATAGAAATTTCCAATAATAATAATAATAATAATTATAATAAAAATATGAAATTAGCAAAAGGCGATATTCGTTCCGCTGCTCGATTGCTACTGTCCTTAGACACATTGGCACCACACGATAAACATACCGAGTCTGAACTACGGAGCAAACGCTTAGTTAGTCCACCCGGGTGCCAAGAACAGTTAGATCTTCTGCAACAGCCCGCCACACTAGACCTAGATAGAGTTGAAGGATCTCTCGTCTTTGATACCATTCGATCTTTCCCCTTTGCAAGTGGAGCCGGTTTAGATGGCCTACGGCCTCGACATCTTCGAGACATGCTAAGCCAGACGATTCCATCTTCGGAGCGCTTACTAACCGAGCTGGGCATTTTTATGGCCAGAGTGCTAAATGGGGCTTTGCCATCGTTCTGCCAACCCGTTTTCTACGGTGCAAGTTTAACTGCCCTCCGAAAGAAAGATAATTATATTAGGCCCATAGCATGCGGACTAACTCTACGAAGAACGGCTTCAAAGATTGCGATGGCCATGAACAAACGGGCAATTGTTGCGGCGGTTTCACCCCATTAAATGGGTGTTGCCATTAGAGGAGGAGCGGAAGCTACTGTACACGCTACACGCGCTTTTCTGGAAGCAGAAAGACCGACAAAAGTACTAGTTAAACTAGACTTCCAAAACGCATTTAACACAATAAGAAGGGACAGAATTTTCGACGAAGTAAAGAGAAAAGCCCCACGACTCTATCCGATGATATGGCAGAGTTATAAAGATTTCTCAATCCTCGCTTGGAACACAGATATAACCATAGAGTCACAAACTGGCATTCAGCAGGGAGACCCATTGGGACCAGCTCTGTTCTGCCTCGGCATTTCGGATATGGTATCAAGCCTGCAGAGCCCTTTCAATGTCTGGTACCTAGACGACGCTGTCTTGGGAGGTCCCGCAAATGTCGTGGCGAGAGATCTGCAAACTATACTGAATTTTGAGGAACCAGGAGGACTGACTCTCAATGCAGCCAAATGCGAGGTTTACGCTGTCGGAGGCACCCTTCAAGATCAGGCGCAAGCTATACAAGAAATCATGGAAGCACTTCCTGGGATATCTTGTGTAACTCAGGGTAACCTAGATGTTCTAGGTTCGCCCGTAATGGCCGAAGGAATCCCACGCGCTCTCGATGCTAAACGAGAGACCCTGGTAAAAAGTCGCCCACGACTGACCAATATGCACCCACAGGTGGCTCTGTGTCTATGGAGACACAGTCTTGGTTCACCAAGATTCGTCTACATGCTACGAACATGTCAGACCCTGAAATACGTAGAGGGTCTTGCAGCCTATGACGAGACCATCAGAAGCATTCTAAGCGAAGTACTTAACATTAACTTAGAAGGAAACACGTGGGAGCGAGCTAGCCTCCCCATCGACAACGGAGGCCTTGGAATAAGAAGAGCTACGGATCTTGCTGCAGTGTGCTATGCTGCATCCCTGAATCAATTTGGCTCCCTGGCAGAATCACTTGGTGAGGAAGCAAAGATTGAAATGAAAAAGGCAACCGCGGTGGCAGACGCCACAATCAGGAGTCAACTCGATCCTGGCCCTCTGAGAGAGCACGTGAGTCAAAAACTTCTTGACGCGTACAAAACTAAGAAGTCCGCGCGAGATATAATGAATAACCTTACATCAGCAAGAGAGCGTTCCGTCGTTCTGGCGGCTCAACATCCGTTCAGCGGAGGCTGACTTCAAGCGCTGCCCTCCCGTCAGCTTGGCACCATGCTGGATCCAAACCTCTTCCGCATGGTGTCAGCTCTTAGGATAGGCGCCCCCGTCTGCCAGCCCTTCACGTGCCTCTCATGCGGCCAACCGGTTGACTCGGACGGTCTACACCCGTTAAGCTGTCTAAAAAGCCCCGGCAGACTTACAAAGCACGCTG
Source organism: Dermanyssus gallinae (assembly GCA_003439945.1). Lineage (NCBI taxonomy): Eukaryota > Metazoa > Arthropoda > Arachnida > Mesostigmata > Dermanyssidae > Dermanyssus > Dermanyssus gallinae. The sequence goes on along the minus strand of QVRM01007123.1, from coordinate 118,282 downwards.
AACTCAACGCCATAGTGAGAAGAGCTCTTAGAAGGGCAGGGATACCATCTACGCCCGAACCAGTAGGTCTTAATGCCAGCAGTGAGTTGCGACCCGACGGGGTCACCATCCCGCTGTGGTCGCACGGAAAATGCCTTGTATGGGATGTAACGGTTTCATGCACGGCGGCGTTATCATATTTACGCCACAGCGCAGTCGAATCGGGATGGGTAGCAGAACGTGCGGATTCTGAATAACGGAGGAAGTATCTAGAACTATCTAGAAGCTACCACTTTGCACCCATTGCATTAGAGACACTCGGCCCCAACAGCACAGGTACAGCAAAACTCCTGCAAGACATCGGAAAAGAATCGAAGACGTTACGGGCGATCGACGCGAGGCCATGTTTTTGAGACAAATGATGTCTTTAGCCGTGTGTAGAGGGAACGTGGCTTCCATTATAGGCGCCATGAACTGACAGAAAGCGAACAGAGCAGGATAAACACGATTTAAACGTTCATACCTCACAATTGTATTAACTAAATAATAATAATAATAATAATAATAATAATAATAATAATAATAATAATAATAATAATAATAATAATAATAATAATTATTATTATTATTATTATTATTATTATTATTATAATCATCACCATCATCAAGAGCTACGTATCTACATTGTTACTCACCTGGCATGCTCCAGAGCTCCAATAGAGATATAGCAAGTAATACGAGAAAGAAGCGGCACAAAAACATAGTACATAATAGTAGCAGTTCCGTGCGACTACAACGCACTATTATTATTGAAGTTATTCGCAATATATGTAGTTCACGTCATTTTTGCTTATTCACTCGCGCACTCGCGTCGCTTTTATACACATAATTTTCTGTCCAGGCGAAAACGACGAGATCTAAGGAAGCGACAATATGCCCACACGGCCACTAGCCTTTGCTAGCAATGGACAGGGCCCGTTCGATCAGTTAAGCTTCTACGCGTAGATAAGAATTGAGTATTCTGATTAGGTGTTCCATAGCGAGAGGCACCAAGTAGTAGGCGCCAGAATGCCGACGACACTCCCACGCAAGAGCGAGCCGCCTTGCTACAGCTCGCATCACAATTTCTGCAATTTTTGGCGTCAATGTATTATTTGTATAAATCAACACATTCATGTTTGCTTTCTAAAGTACAATACACACATTCGTATATATATATATTTATATATATATATATATATATATATATATATATATATATATATATATATATATATATATATAATATTTATATGAGCGGTGCAAATCGTTTCTTAAGGTTCACTCTTTTAGAGAAGAGGTCTGAGATGATGTTCATAGCCAGATTTTTCTTGCGCCATTGAAGGTCCGACAAAGTTGTCGTCTATCACCGTTTACTTTTGCTTTTATTCAGCACACATCTCAAATCAAGATAAACCTATAAAGTTTTTAGACAAGTTTAGATGGCTTATTGAGTCAGTATAATATTCGACAAGGCTAGTACGTCCAGCCATTGATGGTAGTATCGTTTGCTGCTGTACAGACACATAGATAGGCAAAAGCCCGGCAAAGCTCTACATAGTCGTTACTTTTATTTTTCCTTACGTGCACCTCATCTGTGGAGTTCGGGAGAGGCCTTGGGATAATTGTAGCTTTTTAACCTAATTTTCATAATTTTCGCCAGGCTCTTTACTATTTGCACTTCCCACTGCTCTATAATTAGGAGTCCTGATATTTTATGTGTTATCACACGAATGTCCAGGTAGATCAAAATGAAAAAAAAATTCTTTATATATACCTTATATAAAAAATATAGGAGATTTAGAATCAACATAAAAGCTATAATGTTGAGACTTGTGCGAACATGCAAGGCAAACAGATTTGATAATATTTCAGACGCATAGACCTCAAAACGACGTATTTACAGTCATCTCTGGGTTCAGAAAACCCAGCAGACCGACATAATACATGATGAAACCCGTGAACACTGCAGCGAGTGGCGAGATGCCGACATGGACGGAGAATCCTTCCTTCTAGGCCTGGTTAGTCATAGCTGGTGATAAATACAATTCTTTTGCTTTTTTTGTGAATGCTCGTGCCAGATTGTTTCCAGGGCGGCTGCCTGTGGTAAAATGAAGCGGCTACAAAGCCCGCGCTAATGAGATGGTACTTCGCCTTCTGATACCTCTAATGAGAAAATTACTCCGATTTTTTTTTTTCTTTATTTCGCAAATACAAGGGAGCTAAAGTTGCAAAATGTCGATTGTTGAGGAGTCGAAACGGGCGTACGGGCCTTTAGTAGTTTACAGTAGTTCTAATTCCGGTGGTAGAGATGTACAAGCTATTCTCAGGTCTGTTGCAGCAGTTAGCAGCACTGAGAGTAAACTATTGTCTGCAGTGTCTGTTATGTCATCCCATTTTCGTCATTCGCTTGAGGTATTATAGTATCCAGCGGCTATTTTCTATGTCAACATTTAAATATTAAAGAGATTGGCAGGTCTTGATTTCGACTTGGCTTTGCCCAGAGACTGGCCGCCTCGATAATATACATACATTTTCAAGTTTTTCCTTTAAAGTATTTTGTAACGTGCCAGTCTCAAAAGGTTGTGAATGTCTATTCACTATCACCGCTATAATTACCATCATTCTCGCCGTCGTCAGATCATTATTTGTATCATCACTCACTGTCATTAATAGCAGCAACAGAGAGACGCGCGTATGCACCCATCCATACTGCGTACAGAGACACGGCCCATCTGTCAACGGAAAAGAGGCTATCGAGCATACCTGTCGCCGAATATCACCCTGGCCGGCAGAATTGGCTAAACTTTTGAATTTGTGACATCATCGCCCACCTTCCCTTATTCCTACAGCCCGGGAAGCGGCCTACGACCCCACCTACTAACGTCTAGCCTATCGTTCAAAGTTCCATTGGGAAAACTTTAAGCTAAAGCCAGTAATATATATATATATAGCGCGAGAAAAAGAATGCGGAAAAGTAGATACGTACGAAGGGATATTAACGCGTGCGCCCGTTTTGATACGGAACGCTGCATCAGTGTAGGAGATACTGTCTATCTAATCTATCCGTTGATTGATTTTATGATACATCACTGCATTTGAACGTAGGCCCAAGAGGCGCCCCAGGACAGCAGCATTTGTGAACGGAAATACATTGTTGTCGCAGAATACGAAGAAGATTTCGTCGATCAACATGTGTCAGCCTCTGAGACCCTATTTTGTAGCAAGCGATGCCTTGCTAAATATCGCTATTCCTCTCGCATAGCAAACACTTCAACGCAGCTAGTTTTAAATTAACGAGCATTGCGCAGGTTAGGTTACCAGTACTAGTAGTTCCGATATCCATAAACGGCGTTTTCTAGGCTGATTTGACATTTGCACCGACCATCGTAACAGGCTTCAGAGGATGCTCGGACACGCATCTAGTAAACGCATTTATGGTGTTTGAAAACAAAAAGCACGCAGCTAAACTGTGTCCCTGTTACAGTGGCAAATCTTAAACAAAACTTTTCAATCGCCGAAGCCACAAGATAGAGGGTCGCCAGAAAGAGAGGCTTCGAGCATCCGAAGCTCAGACAAAAGCTCAGACCCGCTATTAGAACGTGTAAATATTAACGTTTAAAACTGCAGCACATGCCCATGTAAAACAGGCATTCTAGAAATTGGGTCATTATGTAGAGGGTATCGTTAGGTCTTGTTGAGATTATCACTGAGGCATGCGAGCGCGCAACACTGCTTTTTTGACTACACAATCTCCGACACTTTACTGAAGAGTTCGCTGAAGTCTATATCATACGTGGTGTCGTTATTATAAAAATACTAATGCGATCCTGCCACAGCTGTTTACAGCGTTTTCCATTGCCAGGTGTTCCGTGCGACTCACGAGTAGACCCTCTGAATATGATCAACAGTTTTACGAAAAGTGCTCGCGTCTACCTTGTAGCAAAATACACGTTGCACAACGCTTTAATCGTCTTTCCAGAATGAATGTATTACTTTTTTTTCAGGATAATTGTCTCAGATCGATTATTGCTACGCTAACAGCTACGGGCTTAGCCAAGTTAAGCCGACTCCAGGATAGCGATCAACAGCAGGGCACTACTGAAATATTTGCGCTCTCTGGTGCGTTTGATGTGACCTGATGTAGAAATCGAGATGATTTTATTTTAGGGTTACGTAAGCACCAACTATTAGACAACAAGCATGAACCACGTACTACATGCTGTTCAAACTCAAGGTAGTCCTAGAGCAAGCGGGCCTTCAACGATCTAAAGATCTTGGATTGGCCTAAGCAGTTCAGCCTGCAGACAAAACCGCTGCGGTCGACCTTGAATCGCGCATTCAGCCATCCGTACTTAATAGAGATGTTTAGAATTGCGGTGTTTAGAGTTATTACCAATGGCTGTCTGAAATAGCTAAACACTAGGCAGTAAAAGCATCACGGAAGAGCAAACAAACGTGAGAATATACACTGGTTGTTTCAGAATTCATTCAACGAACCTTCATGCCTAGTACAACTCGGCGAAACAATAATCTTCTTCAATAAAACGGGGGGCAAACATGCCTTCTACAAAACTAGTAATTGAGCGCGAAAGCCAAAACATAACAACCGCAACAAGTTTCATTTCTCAAGAATTATCGTTAATACTAAATTTGTTCTGTTTTAAGCTAACGTAGAATGCAGTTCAAAGGATGTATCCTTCCCTTTCAAACACGCAAATATAATTGGCTTATTTATAGGATGACTATAAAAGGCCCGATGCAACCCTTTTTAGTAATTTCGATCTCACATCAAAATAAGACATTTTCGCTCTTGGGAAAAATGACTTTTTTCGCCGGGTTGTACTAGATATCAAAGTTTGTTGGCCAAATTCTAAAACACCCTCTATATATATATATATACATATATAGCATTTAATGTCTTCTTTTATTTTTACTTTTCCCCATTCTGCTCTACTGTCCTTTTCTCGTTTTCTCTTATTTTTATTATAATCGTTCTTCTTTATCTTTTCTTCTTGCTATCTGCTTTATTTTATTCTTTAAATTCGCTTCTTCTTTATCCTGCTCGTCGTTCGACTTCTTCCATCTTGTCACTTGTCCACATTCTCTTTCACCTTTTGTTGCTGTTGCCACCACACCTTGTATCCACGTATTAACAGTTCAGTCTGTCTGTCAGCCTACGTCGTAACTTTGGTGCAAAACAACACGTCGTCCACACTGGACACGACACGGCTATACCCACTCGGCTCGCATTGGTCATAAAGCACTGGGCCCTTTTAAAACTCGTAGCACTTCAAAGAAGAAAAAGACCTCTTACTTAACTCTACACACAAATAGCGCAATTCGCAAACACACGCACTTTCACACATAGTCTAAGAATAGACTAGGCATCGTCATCATCATAAGACACGCGCATGCGTAACAAATGCTCAACCACGTACGCGTGAAGTGACGGCAACAAAGTCACCATGTGCTAGGAAATAGGGAGAAGCGGCGATACCGGCACGAACGATAAACGGCAGCACCGACATTACCCGCAGCGGCAACGGCAATACCCATAACAGCGTTAGCAGCGGTAACGACAATATACAGCAACAACATTAGCACCAGAAGCAGCAAAAACAAACGCAGCAAGAAATCGCAGCGAGCGGCTCAATTTTATGCCCGGGACGTTCTGCGGCCGGCCGGCCGGTCGGCCAACATCGTTGTGGCAGTGCTGCGTCGCATTGCATCGAGCAAATGAGCTCGACTTCCGCCGCCCATGCGGTCGGGGGGGCGTCCCCGGTCTTTCCGACCCCCCCCCCCCCTCCCGCTCCCCCTACACACAAACAATCGCCACCACCCCTTCGCGCCCACTTACCCACCCCCACGCGTCGTCCGCCCACCTACCGCGCCTAACGTACAATCGTTTAAACTAATTTGGACCACCGCCGTGTATCTGTCGTGCAGATAGGTACATACGGCCGCCACACCGTATCCGTCGTCGCCGCTCATATAGACCTAGAGATAGGGGCACATCGAGCAGCCGGCGTCTCTATGTCTAGCGGCCTAGTCCTCTAGCACATTAAGCAGACGTCCGGCGTCTGTACGACGAATAAACGGATGGCCATAACTATCGCAACTAACCTGCGGGATTACAACTGTAACTACTACTGTAAGTATTACTACTACTACTACTACTTTTTACTACTGCTTCTGCTGCTGGCTGCAAGGCTAATAGTCTGCGGTGCAGCCGATAGAACGCCCGCCGACAGAAAGTTTTCGCTTATCGCTGAAGTGCTACGGCATATGTGGTATACCGTGCATGCAAATGTGCGTGTTAATATGTGCGTATGTCTATATAGACGCTCGTATATGTATATATATATACGCTCATATATATATATATATATATAGATACATGTGTATGTGTGTATATGTGTAGGTGCCGATATTAGGATGTCGCAAGTATACGGTTGTTGGTCTTAACGCCACTTTATGTACCAAATGCGAGATCGAATGTTTTTGCATATTTTCACTCAGTAATGTGCGTAGCGTCTGGATGGACCATAGATCTCAACCTAATACTTGGAAACTTGATAGGTTGATTTGTTGACAAAAATCAAGCCAGCTGCTTAGATGGGAGGTTATTTTTACAAAGAGCACCTCAAGCGAAGCGAATTAATGAATGAATGCTTTTTAAAGAACTTTTTTTTATTTGCTGTCAGTAATTCGACTTTGCACAATTATATAGGTACCTAAGAATTTCCTGCGTAGTGGAGTATGAGCCAAAAACTCCAGCTTACTGGCGGATGTGTTGTTAATGTCTGCGTAAAAAATGTATTTAGAATGTTTGACTAGAAATCGGTTCTCCCCAAGACAACGATGTGAGGAAATGGCGAAAATGAGCACAACTGCCGTACCCCAAATGTTGGCTGCCAACAGTCATTTCGCGCAATTTCCAGCTGGGATTAAATTCATAAGTTTTTTGAGGAGCGTCGACCAACCTTTTACTTACCCGTACAAATATATATATATATATATACCCGCATAGATGGTACAAACATTTTCGAAAACACATTTCAATCTGTACGACAAATTCCGTAAAGAAAGTCCAAAACAAAATAATACGAAAAATGTGACCCGTGTAAAACCTGCGATTGACGAAAACTTAAGCGTATTAAATGCGTCGCTAGATGAGACTTTGGGCTTACACTTCGTATATATAAGATATTTCACGACCACTTCGGACTCGCCAAAAAATCTACCGGACGGATGCCTCGTGGTTTGTTACAAGCCAAAAAATAGGCGCTGGTCATTAAGGCTCGAGATTTTCGGAGAATATTCTACAAGGGCCGGAGTCTTCTTTGTTCCCGAGACTTGAGAGACGCACGCGAATGCACCACGTCACCGGGCTCGACCGGCATCCTTCCTGTCTACGCTTAACCGTCAGCAAGAGCTCAGCATACACAATTATATCTTGTGACGGCGTACTTGAAAAGTCGTCGACGCCCTTTTAATCTGGCCGAAAAAGAAAACCTAGTCCATTAAACCACGGGTTCGGTCCGTGCACTTTGTTGGATGAGTAAACTGTCTTCTATATTTGTTTTTTTTTCTATAAGTGCGTTTTATTAATAACATGTGCGATGCCATAACTTCATTTGTTTTTCTCTAAGGCTAATGCCCGTGTACGGTTTTGCACTGACACATCCAAGCAGCGTCGTCAAAAGAAGAAAATATTGTGTGTAGACACAGGTACCTCGCATGTTTCTACCTAAATATACTTAAGAAAGCCAAAATTGTGACACATAAATTAAATGTCAGAAGTCTCATATTATGCTAACCTTAATAATAAATAAATAAGATAACATTTTTTGTACTTATCTTATATATCTAGTGTGTAATGATACGTGTTTTAAATGTGCAAGATTTGCTTTTTATAATCATATGACAATTTGCAATGAAGTGTTTAATAGTTTTACGAAGTGGCGAGTCGCATGTTAAATTACTGCTTATTATCACATCTAAGATAAATAATTGTGTCTGTTTTGTGTATGAATGGGCAGTTGCATGTTGTGCTTGGTATATGATTATGTAAATAGTTGGATTTTGTCAGGTACGGCCAGGTTGCGGCGACATTTTAATTCAAAGTGTATACATTTTTTCTTGTTTATTACAAGCTCGTTTGTTTTCATCCAGTTTCCTACATGCCTCAGCCCATGTTGAACATGGTGTCGGTCGTGGCAAAGGTTTTGTCTATATACGAGTGCACTATCGTCTGCGAACATGTATTTGGTTGATCCGTCGTGTGAATGGAAAATTTCATTACAGTACAGTGTGTATAGTAGTGGCCCGATCACGCTCCCCTGGGGGAATCTGAAAGGTCTTAGATCTATCTCTGAAGAATCACCATTATATGAATAAGTTTGTTTCCTGCAGTGAAGATACGTGGCGATTACGTTTAATGCTCGCGAAGTAATTCCCATATTTTGTCATTTTTTAGAAGACGATTAAGCGGTAAGGTACCAAATGCACGTGAGAGATCGAGAAATACTGCCACGGGTCGGTTTCCTTTATCTACTTCCGAAGCTATCATTTGCTGTATTGCTATTAGTGCTGATTGTGTACTCTTGCCAGTTATAAAGCTGAGCTGGTTTTTGTGTAATATGTTGTTTTAATGCAGGTGCTGTTGTACCCGCTTAACTATTAGTTTCTCAATTAACTTACCAATAGAGCCTAATAGAGGTATGGGTCTAAGGTTGTCGATATCTTGTTTGTTACCTTGTTTGTGTACGAGCACCAATTCCAATCGCTTTAAGGCCATTGGAAATTGCCCTTGTGAGAAGTTTCAAGACGATATATGTGAATGTCTCGTTTTGCTGTTTAATGATGTTGTTTGTTACGTAGTCGTATCCTGGTGCCTTATCAATTTTTAGGTGTTGTATTTCTTCATGTATTTCTTCCCTGGTTGCCGGTCCAAACGAGCGCAATGGCTTGTTAAAGGTGTATGTAGGCACGCTGTTGTTGGCCGATGTTTGTCCGGTTGACAAAGGTCGACAGTGTATTTGGGTCAAGCTTGTCGGCGCGACGGTGGCTCCTTATGTATTCGTTAATGACTCGCCAGTCTTGTTTCTTGTCCCCAACAAACTTTGCCTTGAAGTAAGCATCCTTTGCGTGTCTTAGTTGTGACTTAATGTGGTTTCTAAGCCGGCTGTGTTCCTGTTTTAGGCCTGGGTTTATTTTAGTTCTTTCGAAAAGACTATCACTTTCTCTAATTTTTCAGTATGCCTAATGTTATCCACGGCTTAAGGACGGCCTTTTTTGCGCGTGTATGACCTTCTGTTGTATAGTATGTGGCTTTTTGCTGGCATGTTTGTAGTGAGGCCTGGATGATCTTACAGATTGCTTCTAGGTTCTCTTCATGACCTAATAAATCGATCCACTTTATTTTCCGCATTTCATTCGCAAATTTCTTGTTTATGGATTTGGATAGTGTCCTGTTTTTCTGTTGTTTAAATATGGTTGATGTTACGTCTAGCGTTAGCAGGATAGCATGGTGATCAGACACACCTCTGGTGCTTTGTAACTCGATATGAGCAACATCGATTGAGCTTGTTTTTGTCAGTACATGATCGATTGTAGTGGCGCTATCTGCCGTAACTCTTGTGTGGTCTGTTTTTTGTAGTATAAAACCTTCTTCTGACAGGGTGTCCATGTACGCCGTGCTGATTTTTGATAATTTAATAAGAATGATTGTGTATTGTGAACTGTCTGATTTGCACATCATTTGTAGTTCTTGAATGAACAGTTCTGGTGATGAAAAGTTTTTGTTGGGTTACCTGTAGATACCTATTAGTAGTAATGTTGTGTCTGTTATTGTTATTTTCACAGAGCATATGGCCGCGTTTTGCATTTGCACTGCTACCTGTGTCGTCCATCGTATTTGTCGTTTATAAATAATGCGACTCCTCCTGCTCTGCTTTTGCTCTCAGGTGAAAAAAGCTCGTGTAACCATCTATATGTATTCTATTTAGGTAGGTAGTCCTCTCTCCCCCAGGTCTCCGTGAAGACCAGCGCATCGTGTGCTGTTTTCGTTGACACCATTCCCAGGAGGAGGTCGAGATTCGATTAAATACTTCTGATATTCAATAAATAAACTCTAAATCCAACTTTCTCCCCAACTGGATCGACAATTCGTCTTAGGCAGCGCATGGCATCACTCTGTGAAGTTCTAGAAGAAGTTGTCCAGATCGATTACCTTGTTTCTCTGCTAGGGGATATGAACCTTCCGTCTATCGACTGGAAACCGTTGACCCTAACTGGACCACCCGATAGCAAGGAGCATTTGTTTACGGCGTTCAGCATTGAATTTGGGGTTACTCAGCTTGTCACCTGCCCAACTCGTCCAAGAAGTGGCAATGTTTTGGATCTCATTCTCACTGATAACGAGTATCTGGTGGGTAACATTGATGTCCGCCCTTCGCCTGTAAAGTCGGATTACATGGCTGTTTATTTTGAACTGGTCTCAGGCAAGTGATGTCCATTAATTGGCGCCAAATTCTCTCTATGTGTTCTTCCGCCAACGAACAATATGAAACCTTTGTGAATATATCTTTAGACCTTGTTGATCGTTTTTCGCCGCTACATCGTGCCCAATCATCTCCTGTCAATGAGTATATTGCTCGACTTTCCGCTCGTCTAAGCCGTTATTTGTCTGGACTCTCTGAAGAATTGCACATACGACTGTCCCGCAAACTAGGTCGCGCATCCTCTCGCTTACGCCGTATAGAAGAAGACAAGCTGGATCCTAATGACGCTATGCGTTTCTTTCGCTACGCCAAGAAGCGTATAACTCTCCAGGTAGGGGTAGCTCCCCGTACCTGTTGCGGCCACATAGCTGTGGAAAATGCTGATAAATCAGAAGTTTTGAGACGTCATTTTGAAACTGTATACAAACAGCCTGGCGACTCAAGCTCTGTAGCGACTAAGCCAACAGATTCCTGCCTCAATAACGTCGTATTCACGCCTGGGCTTATCTACACTGCGTGAAACAAAGAGGAAGTGCAGCCTGACACCCGACGGGCTCCCGCCAATTTTCTTTAACGAATTGGCCTTAGCCCTCGCGGAATTTTTGGCAATGATCTTTACCCGCAGTTTCGAAGATGGAAAGGTCCCCCTAATTTTTAAAGAGTCTGTTGTGACGGCTGTGCACAAAAAGGGACCGCGATTCCTTCCAGAAAACTACCGACCGGTAGCTCAAGGCTCTATACCGTGCCTTCTCATGGAAAAAATTATCGTCGATGAAATTTATAACTACCTCGACGCCTATGAACTCTTAGACCCTCTTCAGCATGGGTTTAGAAAGGGGCGCTGGAACTCAGCTTCTCGATTTCTGCCATGATTGGGCTATTGCGCGTCACAGGGCCATTCCCATACATACGGTCTACATTGACTTCTCGCGAGCATTCGACAGGGTAAATCATAAGATTCTCTTATCTAAAATGGCGGCGCTAGGAATTGGCCCTCGAATCCTGGCTTGGTGTCACTCTTATCTGACAGAACGTTCCTTCGCCGTAAACGTCAGTGACTCGGTCTCGAAGCGCTCCCCATGCCCTTCTGGGGTTCCTCAAGGCTCCTGCTTAGGCCCTCTTATGTATATAATCTTTGCTCAGGATTTGGGAGTACGTCTTCGCAACCTGAACATACCATACAAAATGTATGCAGATGATTTAAAAATATATGCCCAGATTAGAGGAAACGAGGACCACCTGAATATTCAAGCAGCCATTAATAGTATTGCCACCTGGTGTGAGCTAAATGATATGGTAATTTCAGTTCCAAAGTGCGCGGTCCTGAAGACAGCTCCCGACAACTTAAAGTACCAGCTAAAAGATTTCCCTATACCTGAAGTAACATCCTATAAGGACCTAGAAGTTACGTTCAATAGACATATGAAGTTTCGGGCGCACATTGCCGATTCAGCAAAAGCTGCCTCTCGACTATCTTATACTAAGAGTATTCTCATCGCAAGATGTCTGCGTCTTTATGAAGCTCTAGTAGTGCCAACATGGTCATACTGTGCTCACGTGTGGACGCCTTTTTACGACAAGGATATATGTTTGCTGCAGCGTATTCAGGACAAGCTTTTAAAGAGAGTCTCAAGAAGGTGCAACTTGACGCATGACAGAGTCGTACTCCCAAGTGTCGCGGAGTACCAGCGTCGTGTTGACTACCGCGTTTTTAAATATCTTATACGCAATGATCAGATTAATAAGTTTTACCACGTGCGTTCAAACAGCCTACGGAGTCGCGGTTCCATTCAACCGCACGAGATAGCCAATGTGGCATACGTTAACCACTCATTTGTTAAACAGCTCGCCTTGCCCGCGAATGCGAGCAATTCATTTCCCTTGTTTAATCCCTTTTTAAATAAAGGAGACATTTGTATTGTATTGTATTGTAAATAATTTACTGGCTTCCTTATTTATAGCTACACTATTATTAAATTAATATTGTTGACATGTAACGTTTTCTTTCATGCATGTGCTATCATCCCCCAATATGTGGTTATATCAAGTTGTCGGAACGTGAATATACTTAGTTGAGAAAAAAGAAGATATGTATTGTCATAGATTTTGCAGTCTCTGTAATAGTCTGTCGTGGTGCTTAATTTGTCTTCTCAGCACTCAATTTCTTGAAGTCTGATTTTTTTTTGTAGATGTGTTTTCAAGTGGCATTTTTTCTCTGTTTTTCTCTGCAGTTGTGTTTTCCTGTTTTTTTTCTAAATCATGTGTGTAATCTCGTAATCCAGCAAGGGATTGAATCTGCGTCTCCTCTCCAGACTCATGTTCAATATAGACAGAGCAGTTGTGTATGTTTGTTCTGGTGTGTATATTATATTTACTCTTAAATGTATTGCATGCCACTTTTAGTTGGTATAGTTGCGGGACGATGTTAGAGCTGGCTGTGATGGTTTTTTGAGCTGTTCTGCTGCTACTGCTGCCGCCGGTGGATTCATTGTTGTTGCTTAAGGTTTCTGGTGCGGTTTGGTAGACCCCCGCTGACGGTAAGCGGCCCTGACTCCAATACGGTTTATGAATTTGCGGGCATTTTCTTCAGTGTCGAGGGCCCCTATGGCGCTGTTAGCTTTTACGTAGCTTCTCCTCTTCGACTTCACTAACGAAATGTTGTCAACACCAGCAGCACTGATCAGCTGTTTGATGTTAGGCTAGCAGTCGTGGCGGACGACTTCTTGGCGGGACCAGGGATGTTGTGTATAACAATCCGGTGTGGCAACGACCTACTCCGACTTGTGTGGATGGATAAATATATATATATATATATATATATATATATATATATATATATATATATATATATATATATATATATATATATACGTGTATGTACACAAACGCCAATGCTAAAATTTATTTTTTTACTCATGGATGTTAGTAGCATATTATACTTATATCATCAGGGCTTATCAGCTGTTTATGACTTAACATTTTAGTGTTGAGTATTAGTAAAATTTGTAAAGGTAACAGCACTATCAAAAACATAAATAGTAATACCATGGATTCATAAGAATCATTATAAATATAAACGACGTGTAAAATATTCATAATAGTAATTGTGGGTATAACAACAACTGCAACTACAAAATCGCAAATAGCGACAGTATACATATATGCACTGACGGACAATATATATATATATATATATATATATATGTCGCCGATGCAAATGTTATCTCATTATTGTTTAAAATACTATACTGCATCCTTTACATCAATTATATGTGACCGAAAGACGATTGTGAGAGAGGACCTCAATGCGGCACGCAGTCTTTAGGGAAGCAATTTCTCAACAAGGAGAGATCCTTCTAGAAATGGCAACATGAACAGATCTTCAGCTCGTAAACACTTCTAGGTACAGCTTCAAAAAAGAGTTTACGAACTGCTTGGTGGCCAAGCAACGTCCGGGAACACTCAATACACGTGATACCGTCAGTCTCGCAACGGACGTAAAAAGAGATCCATTTTGGCTTTAATAACAGAAACAACAGAAACGTTCGTGATATATTGCTCAGCAATCGCCGAGTTACTATCAGAGGGATAGCTAAGGACTTGGAGATATATTGTGGATCAGTTGTAACAGTTTTGACTGATATTTATACGTCAGAAACTACTAGAAACAAAATGCATTCTAAAAATGTTAAAATTCCAGCAAAAGAGCGCCCGTCGGGAAATGTCCAAATTGAACCTTCAGAAGATCCCGGATTACTTCAAAAAGTAATTAGAGGAGACGAGTCATGAGTCGCGGCAATGAGATCAAAGCTTTATTTTCCTAGTGATGCTTCCAAGGAGAGAGTCGATTCACGAAATTCAGACAGAGCCAATTCAACACGAAGTTTTGTTTACTACTTTTTTCAACTACAGGGAAATCAATTGTCATGAAATATTTCTACCATGTTATACAGTCAATAAGGAATACGCCCAAATTTTAAGGACACGTCGACTCAAGATGCCTAAACTCTGGGCAAACAACCCTTGGATGTTCCACCACGACAACGTATGTTATTATAAGTGTGTTAATCTCAACTAATCTTACATTCTCTGTACATACTATACAACGCTTCAAATCTGCGTCTGCATTTGTAAATATGTTATTCCGGTGCTTTATTATGATAGACCTAACTGTGTAAATCCGTCTCTATTTGTAAATATGTTATTTCAGTGCTTTATTATTATAGAGCTAACGGTGTAAATCCGTCTATATTTGTAAATATGTTATTCCGGTGCTTTATTATAATAGACCTAAAGATGTAAATCCGTCTAAATTTATTAATTGTGGTATCTAAACTTTTTTTCTTGCTTACCCGTCTTAAGTTCATCTTTGTGCAAGCCCATAGGCATATGCTAGAATAAATATGGAAGAAGATTCCTGCAAAGGCTTTGCAAAAAGTATGGCATAGAGCCGAATGCTATTAACCTGTCGTCACTTGCTTGTGAATATGTTATTCCAGTACTACTACTCACATATGCTGTCCTTGTGGCAAGAACGAGTGCCCTTCCAATGTCATAATAAGCTTTCCAGTGATAGGGCTCAGTCCTCCTAACATTTCAAATGCAAATGGGCAGACATCGTGTGGGCAGCCAATAGGATGGCTAATTTCTGTAAACGTCGCTCATACGCGTTAATCGGCTGTCCGCACAATTTCCACCCATTTGCATTTGAAACGTTAGGGAGCCGAGCCTCATCACTGCAAAGCTGATTAAGATCATGGGAAGAGCACTTATCGTTTTAACAGAGGATAAAAGATTTGAGAAGAACGGGATAACGCCGCGGCAGCTGGGCTGAGCCCGGATTAAAGGGCTGACGCGTGAATTAAGTGTACACGTTCACTGAGGGCAATTATCCTCTTCCCATTTATACCGAACACTTTTCGGTGTGTGTATATAAACATGTTTTAAGGATATACGGTATAAATTGGCGCGTACATTGTCACCCCTTTTTGAGCCCTTACCTAAATGAAAACAGATATTTAGCTGATTGTTTTTGCGTAGGTCAACAAAGAAACTCTTGACAAATATTTTTGTTTAATATAACCCCTCCTCTCGCTCACGCTGATCACATTTTTATTCAAGTCGGGGTTTAAACCGCATAAAAGTTCGCATCAACATGTTCTTATCTAAATTGTTGTTCATAATAGCGGTAGTAGAGCTCCAAGTAAGCATGTTTACACTTGTTAGATTTTCGTTCAATCGTGACCTATACATAGTAGTCAAAATCGGATCGACGATCACACGGTCATATGCTCAGATAGCTACTTCTGTTTTAAAAGGCGATAGGCAACTGCTATGTCATCTGCATACTTGACGACGGCGTCTTTAAACTCCTTTCGCATATGCAGGCTAGGTCTCCGATGGGTAAGGAATATACCAGACAAATGAGAGGGGGAATCCCTAAGTTTTGACTTAGCTGCAAGGTGCCTTCGGCAAAAAAAGAAAGTCTCTTAAAAATGTTTAATTCTAAGGTGTCTTTGCCCCTATATGTTAACTTCAGGACGGTCTTTATTAAAGAAGCTGGAAAGCACTCGTAAAAGAGAACTACCTATCTCAGCGTGTCGAAGTGAAACGACCAGCAAGTGACGAAGGGCTTTTCCGAGGGACTTGACACCATCAGCAAAAACGGCGTACAAGTGACCTCCGGGTACAGTCAACACCTGCTTAACTCCAACTAAAGTACAAGGTTCCCGTCCTATGCACCTCGATTCTTCCGGAATTCAAATTGCTCTGAAGGCAAGGCATTCTCAACACAGTTGGACACATCCTTGATAATCAACTTAGCAAAGGTTTTTAAGAGTGCATTCCGACGCAATGCCCCGGTAGAAACCTGGATCGGTTACGCAGTCGTTTGTCGTTTTTGCCTGGAATAATAGACTAAGTCTAGCCTCGTGCCAAGTCTGCGGGGGGCGGCAGTACATGTCCGCTAAGTATCTGGTAACCTTTCTAAACTCTTAGGTAGCCTGTGCAAGAGCTGCACGATCTTGCCACTATAAACGAAAAATGTATGTGGTGTTGCTCCGGAGTAATGGTTGCTTAATAGGGGTTACATGTTCTGCATGCATTTATTGTGCCGGTGAACAATGTGGACGTAGTTGGGTTTTGCGCTCTGCCCTCTCAACATACGAACCTCCTTCTCCTCATCATACCGGCGCTTACACTCCATAAGTAGTTCCCTTGTAGGCTGCCCTATGTCACCCACAGAGCACCTTACAAAAGCAGCTATCTAAGAATCGGAGTAAAGGGCCCGTGCTTAACGCAGGAGCCCCCACAGTCCTCGGCGTTTTGGTAGCAGGCCTGTGTAAGCCTGTGGGCCGCGACCGTCTTGACCTTGGTGGCATCCAAAGCGTGCTCAGTGCCCGAAATCTACCTCAGCAGCCCTGATTCGTTCATCGCGTTAATACACGCAAATCTAGCTACGTAGTCAAATCAGCTGTTGGCCGCCGATGCGGGACGCGACAGATCGAGTCTGTCCACCTACTAGTCAACTCCGGCCTAAGTCTAAACGACTTGGTAGCAGATGCAAACCTCACATATCATAGAGTTCCTCTCGCATGAAAGTGTCCGTCAAGAGTACAATGTGCACATTTTTAAACAAGCGCTTTGGTGCTAGCTGTAAAACTGCAGATCAGCATTGTTACTTTTAAAGCAACAATTTGTATCTGTGAGCAGCATTGCTGACCAGCTATTAAGCCATGCCCGTCAATAAACTAATCGCATTTTTTTAAAAAGATTTTCCGTAAGGCTATTGCCCGTGTACGGTTTTTTCATGTCATGGCTAATTTAAATCCACTCCGGCACTTACCTTTTCATAATTGGAAACCATGCAAAGCAATTAAAGAGTGACCGGTCTGGGTAAATGCAAGGCAAAGGCTTTGCCACTAAACCATCTTGCTTGGTGATGGTTGAGCATTTGGGCATATTATACTTACATACTTAACAGTAAACATGCGTTACGTGAACCTTTGCTTTAAAGTAAATCTTTATCGCCTTAATCTTATTTTTCGTTGTTTTTATTTTTCCTGTAGCCTTGGACTACCCGGTGTACATATTTCAATGCATTGCACCTCATGCCTTTCTGCACTTGAGCAGAGAAAAAGAGAAAATCGTGTTTGCACTGGTTCAAAGTGAGCCACAGCGTCGTTAAGTGCACGGACAGTTGCATCTTATATTGTTTAAACAAGTTCGTCTTAATGGGCTGATTAACCTATTATTGCGTATTGCCTGCTAACAAACAAGTAAAAGAAAATTACAAGATGCGTACTAATTTACTTCATTTCAATCCAAGAAGAGGGAAGAGAATGTGACGTCATCGTCGACGTTCGCACTGAGAGCGACGTCGCACGAGACGTTGACCTCTTAATTCTCACCTCGACCGTAGAGGGCGCCACAGGCAAGACACATACGACCTCCAACGGAAAATGTACAGCTAATAATATTGTTGATGTTTCTAGACGTATAAATTGTATAAACATTAATATAAATAGATAAGTATAATGTACATGTGTAACTGAAACGCGATAGCAATAAATATCAAATAAGAATAATAAATTTAATGTACCCGGGTTGCTTGCCGGGTAGCGAGCCAGTCCTATCTCCGAATCGGAGACTGCGCTCTAGGCGTCACCGGCAAGCAAGGCTACCCAGGGTTACATACCCGCACCCAAGTATTTTCATTATTAGGCCGCTGGTCGCGCAGCAGAGAGCACGCAGGTGAAAAAGCAGAAACGCAGTCAAATTATACGTGTGTAGCGTTACTGTTCGGCGCTCCGGGTAGGACGTTGTACACATGAGTGCGCATGTAGGTCCTGATCAGGTCCAAGCGCGGATATACCGACTACTCGTCATTTATAATTTAATTTTTATTTAATTATATAACGCACAATGATATGATCGTCTTGAGGGCCTACCCTCACCACCAGCACTACCATTATTGCTATGTTCACCGCTACAGAATTTCAACTGCTTCCACTTCTACGGCTAAAACCGTATATATATATATATATATAGCGTTCAGATATGTATATATGTTATTAAGCATTTTACGCAGTAGCCCTGATACGCGCTTTACGGTATTCACTGATTAACACACACGCCGTGCTTTTAAAGTCATACATTTTCCCAGAACGATTTGATTTGCCTTTAAAAGTCAAATAAAAGAGTACTCTATCATGTGTACATATATATTATATATATATATATATATATATATATATATATATATATATATATATATCTATATATATATATATATATATAGATATATATATATATATATATATATATATATATATTATATATATATATATATATATATATATCAGCGTCAATGGTTCAGCATAGAATACACGTGGAGAGTTATCATTGAAAACCCACCTCAACAAGGACCGCTTACAAGAATATGTTTTAGTATTAGTAGATCGTTTAAGTCGATTTCCACACTAGCCTATAACGTCGATGTGTGTAAAAGCATTTCCCCCTCTTAACAGTGTTTCCCAAGCTAGTACATAGGCTTGCGCGTTGTATATATATATATATATATATATATATATATATGCGCAAGCTCTACATTAAGTTACTACGTAGATATACATCATGTATAGATAGGTTAAAGTTTAGAGTCTTCACTGATGACGATACAGACGGATGTCAGTTGCGAGATACGCGAAGTTGAAAATAATGATCATGACATATTGAATATCATACAGCAATATCTTTGCATCGTCTCAATCCTGTATGATCTTTGGTTTACACTCGCTAAGCTACTGATATGAGCGAAATAGGATTTTGCTTGCAGGTCAACGGGGAGATCATGCAATATGCTCTACAAAAACGAAGAAAGGGCAGAAAAATAAACAGGGAGAGTAAGAAAAAGGCAGAGAGAGGAAAAAGTTCGCGTGAGAGCGTAAAAGATGCAGAGAGGGATCTTGCTCGAAAACCTGGTTAGCCTTCTGCTCTTCCACCGACAGACCCCTTTATTCACACGCTCTTCACGCACTTATGGTACTTGGGCACACACTGGAGTGACTTAATGAGATTTCGTACTTGTAGTACGCCGTCGTCCTGATAAGTGTAGACACAGAGTAAACCTTGCAGTATTAGCAGTACTAACTCGGTGAGCCGCCGGAAGAAATAATCGTAACGTCATGATGATAAACATTATTGGATTATTGGATTTGATTTGCCGAGCTGCATTGCGTCAAAGACAAACGTCATCAGCAGGCGCAGGAGCACCAGTAGAAAAAGTTTTCCGCCCGAAGTGCACTAATTATTCTATACGGCTTGTAGATATATTTAATGAGATTAACTCCAGCTGCGTATGTATGTATATATATATATATATATATATATATATATATATATATATATATATATATATATATATATATATGGGGTTTCCGAAAACTTTTTGAAGATCAATCTAAGAATTATAAGGCAGCGGAGTAGGAGGAAAAATATTAGAGGCCTCTTGCGTTGGACATTCTTGCGCGTGGCCGTGGGATTATCACCGTGCAGCTTATTCTTCAAAGAAGCCCAAGAAAAATTCGAATGGCGTTTGCCAAGATCTTTAAGGTTAAATTAATTTTTCCGTTACATTACGAGATTACCCTCTCGAGATATTTCATCCTCCACAGCTATAGTGCCTCGAAAGTTGTGTTTATTCACACTGCGTCATCTCGTAAGCCCAATTAATGAAGTTTAGCCGCTCCTGCCGTAGGCTTAAGCCCTTGTGTCAGCTGAATAGATACATCGCTAGATCGGACCTCAAAATACACCAGGTTGAGGTGCGCGCAAGACCCAGTTGTTGGGCGCGTCGCACAGCCGATGTTTCCGGACCTTGTTCCACACTGTTGGCCACAATGGCGATGGTTTTAGCCGAACAAACGCCTCGTGGTTTTCCACGGTTTAGTACATCACGTACTGAAACTGTCCTGTGAAACTTTTTCAGGAATTCCCGAATAGTTTTCCCGCACAAGGTCGATTACGTCGACCGTAAATTGCTTAAACGGCTCACCCGTACATATACTTTTGATGATGCAGTTTAAAAATCTCTACGCGTTTTTTCCTAGTGACGCTGCATCTCGCCAAATTTTGCAGCTCAGCCCTGTTTACGAAGAGAGCAGATCGCGGAGAGGGTAGATGTGAGTACAGGACATTTTGAATTCGGATTCAGAGCTGGCTTATTCGGACACATAGTATATATATATATATATATATATATATATATACGTATGTATACGCCAAGTTAGAGCGGTATCTATCTACAACCGCCTAGGTATTTCAAATTTGAGGTTAATTCACGGAGTCGCAATTTCGTAATGCTTAAGTTCTCCTAAACAAGTATGTGTTAGATTTGCTGTTTGGTTGGTCACGCTATAGACATTTATTTGAATGGAAATGAAATGTTGGTGACATTTAAGGCGTGGAGTCTATAATAGGATATCGCATCATTGTGCCTTACGCGACCACCAACGCGGCTAGCAAAGTAACAAATGAAATAGGATTGTTGTGACATGTGTGAAAAATTGACTTTCCGTAGATCCTATCGTATCCCAAGGGTCGCATCCATTGTTGAATTTCGAAGAGTTAGCAACAAGAGTAACATCAAAAGCAACTGACAGCGCATACATGGTCCAACGTAGGTGCCCAGGGAGCCAAAGCAAGCAGAACACTATTAGTCATGAGCTACAACCCGCTTGGAAATTCATATTATCTTAGAGACCTGCGCAATGCCACTCAACCATAGAGTCTTGGCAACATTTTATGAAAAAACTGTATTTGTTACTCAGACTCCGGGCTGCTACATTTGTGCTTAACATGCAAAACATCTTACTTACAACAAAATAACTTACATCTAAAACTTGTTTTGACACACTAAAGTTGTACCACAGATGTTCCGCCATTGATTGTACCAGATTTTTAGTAGGTTTAAGAATCCTACATTATCCAGATCACGGGATGAGCATTAAAAATGTTTGTTCCTGGTCTCCATAAAAACGAATATTTGTTTCGATATTCGAAAGTCGATTCTAGTATGTCGTAAAACTCTATTATTTTGAAATAATTGATATGATATATAAAGTTAAAGGAAGTTGCTTTATGTGTGCGATGGTGCTGATTTTAATAACCATAATTGTTAGCACCACAAAAGCCGTTGCGAAATATCTATATTTTCCTTACTATTTGTCCGCACGTTTATGTTCCTCATTGCGGATCTCCCATGTATCCTTTTATCCATGTCAATTATTTCTTTTTTCCAACTACATATACGCCCAAAATACTCGTCGTTTCCGAATTTCACTAACCCTGCAATTTCTTAACGAGTATCAGGTCACCTTAAAATACGTCAAGAATGATTATCCTTTAGATTATTGGCAACATGAAAATCCTCGTTAGGAGGCAGAAAAGAGGTGGAAAAGAAAATGACTTTATGATAGTGGCGGGTCGTGCGGAACTAAACGCCGGGGGAGAGTATGTGACTCAATTCAGTTTGCGCGTGCTACCTACTAATAAATACCTTTCCCACCCTCTCCTGGTTCGGAATTATGAATCATTTCCTCTAATCTAGAGGGCGGATTTCTCGTGATACGCTCCTGAAGCCTCTTGTCAATCTACAAGCACGTTCCGAGCAGGGGGTGAGTCCTGCACGGGGGATGCTCACTGGAGGCCCAGTGCTGAATCGTGACCGGCACTGATACGTGAGTGTTTATACCAGGTTTTACGGTTGTTGATTAGGCCTCTCTCGTCCATGTTCCCCTGGAGCCACCAGTGGTTGGCTGAACCGCACGCCTGTCGAGAAAGTGCTCTCGTGCCTGAAGTATTATCATGCAACCTGCGTTTGCTGCGCTCATCGGCAAATATGTTTTGGGGCATCTGGCAAGCAAGCGCGTAAGCAAGACGTCCGTCGAGGCAGCCCGGTATTTGCGCGTGACTCGTATGGCCATCGCTCAGTGGGAGCTGCGTATCTAAATGCGCCATCTTTTTGCTGTCCGTGGCGCCATATGGCCACGGCATACAGAACAATTATCACTGCCACAGCCGTTAGAGCAGCCGCCTAGCGCGCGTTGCGCCTCCCTCGTGCGCGAGGATGCGTGGCAGGTTGGCGGAGATCTTCGTAACCCTTTAAGTGATGCTCCGAAAGTGTGGCAGCCCGATGAGGCCTGTATCTAGCCGGGTACGGCCGGGTAACTTGCCTCCCATGCAATAGTCAGCTAATACCATGAGATAATGATAATAACAATAACGTCAAAAGCTTCTGCAAGCTTCAAGGATACCTGCCTAGTGAGTCGACGGCCGATTAGGCAGAAGGCCTCGGTCTTCCGAGCGGACAGCTACGGGTAGCTGTCGAACATCCACCCTGTAGAGCACTGCGTTCGTTCGCGCTTCCAGCACTGCCTAAGTTCGTGAAGTATCCACTACCGTCGGCATAGGTGATTATTTGCATTCTGTTTGGCAGTATATACAGTCTGTCTAACCGCATGAGTCTGTCTTACTGGCAGTATATACATTCTGTCTGGCTGTATATACTCCAAAAGACCGGCCCGAACACAGATCCTCCCCTTCACGGACCTCACCGCTTGCAGAAGGCGCACCTCATCGTTTGCCGAAGACGAGCGCGTATTGAGATACAAAGAAAGAGCCTGTCTCTGTTCAAGCCGGTGCATGAATGCAAGCCAATTCGTTCATATTGTTATTGAGTATTGCAGAGGGCAGAGGGAACGCGGCATCTATCTTAGGCGCCATGAAGTAAGATAATTCTTTAAAAAAACTTGCGATAATATAATCAGACCTTACAACTATAACATTGTTTAACATGCAATAAAAAGTACAATTTATTATAATAATAGTAGCTATTATTATTATTTTTATTATTATTATTATTATTATTATTATTATTATTATTATTATTATTATTATTATTATTATTATTATTGTTTTTCACTGTTATCCAATAATTTCGTGTCGGCCCATAGCGCCCATAGTATGGTGGAAGCCGCGTTTTCTCTACAACAGCCAATGACATCTGCTATAAATACGTCTCTTTGCGTTGGTCGCCCGTATAATCCTCTATACTTTTATTCCATTATTATCATAATTATAACCATAATTTTGGGGTGATCTTTGTTAGATGTATTCTTCTCTGTGTATCCTCTCTTCTTTCTTATGTAGAGGTTGTGAATGTCGAACAAGAAAGTACGTAGAAGATAGAAAAAATGAGGCACGAGTTTGTAGATTTACTGCAATGAATGCAGTCACGCGTTAGTGTTGCGAAAAACGTTAGAGTTAAGGTTAGTAGATCGTGAAAAAACGATTGCATAGGGTACATAAAGGGAGGCAAAGACCGTCTCTGGGTATATACTTACGTGCGTTTGAGAACACAAAAAGCATGCGTTCAACAAAAAAGGAGCATTACTTTTAAGAAGCAAACTGATTGACCAAGCACAAGGCTCTTGTTCATACTGATAATCAATCTTGAGAGTCGAGATAGGCAGGTCTGGCTCTTATAGAAGACTATGCGAGTGAAGAGGCAAGGAAAGGCCCAACAGTTAAACTTCAGGTTGTTGTTCCTCTGGATTATGCGGAGAGCTGTGACCAATCTGAACAAGACCGATAAGGCTTATTAGTGAAATATATTGGTTCGGAGTGTGGAACACACTGACATGCAGCGCAGAGGCATTACGTCTGAAACTCGGGAGGTCGGACGGAAATAAGCATTTTTGGCAGACTAAACGCCCCTGCAAAGCGGCGATGCGTCGCGTTAGAGCGAGCTACAAGCTATGGCTATATCGAAAAAGCTGCAGATACACGGGCAGTTTTTTTACGGGGTCTCGAGAGCCGTCCTTGCCGCGGACGCTCCCAGCAAGTATATATGACAGCTGCAAACCTTCTAAATAAGCCTTGTCTAGTAGATAAGGAACCTGTCGAAACCGTTGGAGAGGGAAGTAGTAAAGTGGAAAGGCTCTCACGGATACGAACAAAGCGCTAGAAGAATAACGCAAGTGGGCAATAAAAGGGCTTGGGTAGCGGAAAACGTTCATCTCCAATATATAGGCCGACTGTGGGAAGCCCGGAACAAAGTAACAGAGAAAGAGATTTGGATGCAATATACAGAAATACGAAGAGAAGTTTTACAACGACAAGAAGTTTAAGCGTCGAAAAATTTTTCTGACTAGTAGTAGCAAAGCATATATACTATTTGCTTCTTTTAATGTTTTGCTCTTATGTTATTAACAAAGTAAGGAAAGACAACACAGTGTAAGCACGTGTGAGCTTATTATATGCCCTTAATGAAACGGTTACTACGTTAGGACTCAGGGTTCATTGCTGTATATATATATATATAATTTACCCATACTGGGTTTTAATAAACCATAATATATATATATATATATATATATATATACTACATATATTATTTTTAAAACAAATTGCTGTACTACATATATATACATAAATACTGTTCATATTCTTTTTAAAACAAATTGCAAATAAACTGGATTACGTTTTTCTATTGACAGCTTACCAGAACATATAACATTACCACATGCTCCCTTAGACTATTTTTTCAGTTATAGCCAATAGGACTTGGTGCGATCGCACGGGGTCGTGTGCGGAATCTCTGCACGGGTTTGCCACCTTTGCCATAATCCTTGCTTACATCTTACTTATCCAAGAACGTATAGAAGAGATTCATTTGTTCGGAAATCGATAAGAGCAAAATGAAATTATTGCATATATATATATATATATATATATATATATATATATATATATATATATATATATATATATATATATATATATATATAGGCTTTCCGTTTTGCACTTTTTCATTGACAGCATGTTATGGCGGAGGTTGCCTACGACAAAAATGTTGTGAGTCGTGGTCCTTAATTTCAATACGCCGCGGATAGTGGGCGGATAACGAGCACTTATATCTTGTGTAATCGTGTGAGTTAAACAAAAGTACGTTGTCTCATCAATATTATTATAGTATGACAAAATATTTTATATTATTATTATCATCATCATTATCATCACGAGTTGATGGTGGTAAAATATATAACTCTTACCTAATTACCTAACCCAATGTTTAGTTCACGCCTATTCACACGGATATATTTATGTATTGGGCATACACGTATACTCGTGAAGTTGACGTTATAATTGGTTCAAATAGCGTTGAGATGGCGTTATAATTGGTTCAACTTCTAATGATCGTAATTGCATGTTTCATCATTAACGTTACCATCGTCATCCTGGCCAACGACAAAGCGCTATCCAAACCGCATTTCTTGTAGCCTAACCTCGTGGTCACTACATTGCCGCTCCTTGCATTTCGAGCACGACATGTGGATTTGAAGCAATGCTTCAACACTTTTAATTTGTATGTCATGATCAAATTTAGAGCAAATCAAACACGACGAAGCTGCGTACCTAAGCTTCGAATTGCCGTTGATCGTTGCGGTGGCATACTTGCTGTTGACGGCCAGAAAGCGAATTGAAAAGTGCACATATATATTTACATGTATATATATATATATATATATATATATATATATATATATATATACATGTATATATATATATACATGTATATATATATATATATATATATATATATATATATATAGCTACACATGCTTATGCACTTCTATCTGCCTTCTATCCGGCCATCTCATGGCCATTGTCACATGGCCGGTTTTGTCATCACCACCATTACTACGATCACCGCCATGCTGCGCGCTGAAACGTGGTAATGGCAGGCTGGCTGGTTGGCTATCCACACCAACCAAAATACAACACGATACCTTACCCTGTCGCCCTGTCAATGTTGGTGGTCAGCCATTGGGTCGGGCAAGCCAGCGATAGTTTGTAGTCACGCCCAGTAGCTCGGACGCGTGCTGGCGGCGTCCCTGCTATGCGTATAGTAGGACGCGAGCTACGACATTCGAAAGCCGTCTTCGTCGTCGGCTTAGCGGCTTTCGCGCTTTTCTGGCGGCGCGGCCACGGTGAACGTCTTCGCATCGGGTCGACCGATGCCTTCTAGCCACACCCAGATTGGCTCGCCAAAGTGAGAGGCAAGTTGTCCCCAGCTCACCCCTTCTACCCGACGGCACGAAACACTTTCGACGTTTCGACGAAAGCCTTTGCGTTGCTTTTGGAAAGCAAGCTGACTGAGACAATGATTCGATGTATGTAGAGAAAGCACTTGTTGTGGAAGGAGGTGGTTGAGCTCACACGCAAAACGCAATTCGTTCGTGATGCGGCTGAGGTGTCGGCACGAAACCATACGAAGGGATTGCCAACCCCTTCGTATGTAACCACTTCAACCCCTTTCGTACATCAGCGGGAAGCCACGAAACGATTTGGGTGCAGTTGAATCGAAGAGAAATTACACGAATTAGTTGGTTAGTTAAGACTGAGTCTAATAAGACACACATCGACCCATGAATCGCACACTGCCGGCTGCCGAATGCGGCCAAATGAAAAATTGAGACATTAGAATGGTGTGAATAAAGTGGCCGACGCTGGCTCACCTACTCTTGTTTGTGGTGCCTCGTGAGAACGCCAACGAAGAAGCTAGAAAAAGCATCCCAACGCGTCAACGCAAGGCTATAAGTTTAGACGACTAGAAGAGCTAGTGGTGGAACTTATAGTAATAGTACAACGTCGTCAGAAAAAAAGGAGTTGGCAGGTAGTCAACGTGCAATCCACAAATGTATTTATGAGTTGAATAGAAAAATCACAGAATACAATAGCATTTCTTAAATCTTAAGGTTGTAGAGAGCCACAGTAGCGCAAGTTTACAGTCTCACTTGAGCACAGTTTTGGTAAACAGCGAGCAGCTCTTGATCGCAATGTGCGCTCACGACCGTTCAGACTATGTACTACGTCCCTTGTACGAACTAAGGGATTATCATAATAGCAAGATTCCGCAAGATAATTGAGATCTCCGACTAATGCAGTCTTGTTATGAATGACGAGCATGACGTGAGAATAAGTAAAGGCGGACTAGTATATATAGGCGAATGTAGTATTGTCTTAGCAAGCTACTCCAGCAATGTCGCAGCGAAATAGCTTGGGCTCTTCTTAGATCACGCTACTTTGCTGCAAACATATACAGAAGCAAATATACTGCTTACAAGATGCCGGTCAAACCGTGCTTTGTCACTAGCACTTTCAGTATGTTAAATCTATTTGCGGCCTTTCTCTAGACAACGAAAGATGAGTGATGATGAGTTGCAGATTTGTGTAACGATCTACGACCACTTTATAACAGACAAAGTCGAAGTCCCGTAATGATAATGATGACTTTTGCGTGACTGAAAGTTTAGACTGTTGTTTTCCGCTAGGAGAACGACGAGCGTCACAAAAAGTTTGTCTACTGCTAACGTGAAATGTCTCAAAGGAGTCGGAAGCCGAGCGTATCATAACACGTTATAACTACGGCAATCCCTACGACGCACAATAAATCAGCTAAACGTATAATAAATGTATGATATGATTTTACAGATATCCTAGAGTGAACAATGGTGCGACTCTTCATGCCTCCAACGTCTGTGCCACAGGCCTTAAGGCCCATTGCGAACGTCGATACATGTTTTGTACTGAATATATGTTAAATAAATATATATGTTATAATTTTGAAAAAAACTCTAGTTGTCACTTAAAGGGGTGTACGGCGCATATAGTGTGCGGTGGTCCATAGTGTAACATATTGTAAGGAGAATTAAAATGTGACACAATTATTTGATAAAAGCGTAACTCTACAATGAAGTAGGCGGTGGAGGGTGACTAGATTTGAGCCCGCATAGCAATGCACCATGCAGACAGACCGTTGATCAGCTCCACCCAAGCCACAGTTTCTGGATGCTACGTGTCCAATAAATATTATTACCCTGGCAGAACCAGGTGTCGATTATATTTTGTTAGTAACCTGTACGCTACTTAACACCGATAAAATCAAACAGTGTAGAACAAATCAAACAGTCGCTTACTACTTTGTACATTAATACTCCGTAATTCGGGAAAGTTTTCGGACCCTGAATAATTTGCTATGCGGAACCTCACTATTAGAGATACACGGCGTATTTTATCGTATCCGCTGAAAGAATATTAAACATTTTAAAACGAATTAAACGTCAGTGCACGTCATGCCGGTGAATTGCGATCGCGAATATTCATGTTTTCAAGTATTAAACGTAGTTTATTAAACGGAACCGAATTTTACAACGCTTGAGTTTTCGGTAGAAAATTAGTACAATTAATCCGCACATTTTGAGTTAATGCACAAAACAATCCACTTTTGCGCAAGTATTATTTTTCTATTACAATCGATTAAACAAAAAAGTGGAGCCGGTAACCTCATACAACATGTACAATGAAAGTGCCGTACATATCAAACTGCACATTGCACAAGAGTAGAAGCATATAAATAGCATCACATGCATGTATGCCACTCACCATATGCGCGTATATACATATAATACAAAGAGATGCACCATAGATGTCCGGGTCCCTGGCAGATGACACGCAACAGCTTGGTCATTAGACCTCAAAGATTAAAAAAGACACTACTAGAGCTGTTGCACGCATTGACTATCAACTAGGGATGAAAACGCGGACCAGACCTTTTTAGGTTTTCTAGAAAAAACTCTAAGTACATCGTACTTTTAAGGCCCCACAGAAGATTTTATCATAGCCGCTTCCTTAGATGATAACATCACAGCACAGCACCGGTCAAGGCTTTGTCCATTAGAAGTTGACCCTCCGTAGGAACAACTGTAAACTTCAAGCGATGCAGTGCACACATCACTGCGTAGCACATTTGTGGTGTTTTTTTTAAATAAAGCTACCACTTCGTATTCTCCTGAAGAATGAGACTCGCACATCTAGTAGCGATTGAGATAGCGCGACAGATTGCCGTGCCAGGAGTACAATAAAGCTGTCGTGCCATCACTCTTTTGAGACGAACAAAAACCATCAATATTGGTGTAACTAGCATTAACAAATTAATCCGAAGCTGTTAAAAAAACCAACTACATTTTTACACATTAAGGTGTGACTGGCGTAAGTCTGCATCAAAATTCTGCTGACTCACATCGAACCATTACGTCGTACAAAAGCAAGTGCGACTGTTGAACCAAGGGGGAGAGCCCTAGATGTCTATAACGTTAAATTGTAATACATTCGAAACCCAAACTTCTAGATAGCCGAATCCTGTGGAATCCCTATACTAACGTGCCGCCATGAGGACTGAATCCACCCAGCTCTAACTGAGCGATAGAAACAGTCCAGATGAGTGAGGATAGAAGATACAACACGCTATGGTGTCTGTCGTATCGGGACATCTACATGTTTACACGCGACTAGCCTCCCGCGCTCGGCAGCTTGACATTGATTAGCTTCACCACTCTACAAGATCTTAGTTTTTATATCGTACATACTGTATTGTAGACATATCTCTCTCGTTGTGCAGTGCTATGGTCATACATATACTTTGCCATAAGTCGCTGGACTGTCTTATTTTGCATGCTTAATTTAAGCGGCTGTGTGATTCTGGTCAGGCAAGCCAAACGAGTTAGGGGCGAATACGTTTTAGATGTATCTCATCACTACTACCGCGCGTAGATTCGCAAATGCGTAATGTCCATGTCAGATATTTGCAATAGTCTCGCGGGCGCTTGTGAAATAGCTGTTTTCGCCGGCTAGTAATTATCAGCCTCGAAATTCCACAGAAGTCAATGCAAAGCATTACGCTAGACAACGCAGTAATACTAAATATGCGTTAAATTTGTAGAGGTTGCGCTCTGCCGAACGGACGAAATGCTGGATCGAGCTTTGGAGTGAAAGTTTAAAGGAATTTAGCTACGCTTGCAGACATCGTCTATGTATTGACGATCAACCAGCAGGGCTATAATAGAGCTAGACTGCGTATCAGACAACAAAATAGAGGGCAAGTGACCATTGATTGTGAGCTCTCACTGTATTATTACCGGGATAGTGTGCAACTGAGCAACGAAACAGTAACGAACATGCATAGAGCAAGCATACTAGAAGCTAAAACAAAATTAGCGTGTGGACATGTATATATATTGCAGACACGGCCGAGCAAAATGTCCAGAATGGTTACAATTGTTTGACATTGTGCAACTATGGAAATTTCAAGCTCAATGAAGAGAAGCCGCACGGAAAAGACGGCCTCATAAAAAGAAAACATATATATATATATATATATATAGGTATACATTTGTTAAACAAATTGTTTAACAACTAGCTTAGAGGTTTTAATGTCTGTGGACGACGTCAACGCCTGCGTTGTATGACAACGGGCATTTGCAAAAATTGCGCGCCACGGGTTCCGAGCTATTTGCCGCCTGCCGAGCTGGCCGTATAGTTTGGATTTCTGTGGGCGGATGCGTTGACCGTGGTAGGCGGCTTGATGGTTCCGCTGTCCCGTCATCAACGACAATAACAACGAACGGGACCGTACAGATTCACTGCATGGATAGCGCAATTAACGCCTTAGGCGATTTTCTTCTATTCGCTTCGTTTTCATCGTCATCGCTAAATAGTTAGATCTTATCGCGGTTGTATAAAATCAATGAATTATAATATATAAATATATATATATATATATATATATATATATATATATATATAGCTGAGGTCATACAGAAAACGAGAAAACTTGCTAGGTATACTTATAATTGCAAATGTTGAGCGAGTGTTATGTGAAAACAGAATTTTTATCAAAAGATTGAAGTGACCCAAGCGAATTTTCATCGTCCTAAGGTAGAGCAGTACTGGCGGGTTGTTCGAAATTGCACGATGGTATATTACATTTTAATTCATAAAAGCAGCTGCTGTTTGCGTCCTAGGCGAACTATCTGCTAACTCTTGAAAACCTTTGTTCGGAAGAAGTTCTATGAAGTCTATTCGGAGTGCTTGTGCAAACTCTGTGGCCTTTATTATTATTATTATTATTATTGAGTCAGATAGTAGAACATTTTGACGAGTTCTTCGGTTGCCCGCTTGCTGAAATAGTATAGTAGACTTAAGTAATCTCATATTTATCATATCACACAAACACGTTCGTACGTCAAATTGTCTTTCAAACACGCTGGTATATTCAGTTTCTCCATCGAACAGCTCGTTCTTTTGTAATCGATATATTTTGTAAAGTACTGTCTAACCAGTCCCCTCGATTCTGCAAAAATCACCATCGCTCCTAAACAAGACAATTCGTTTTCTATTGCAATAAAAAATGCTTATGCTTATGGCCGCCTCAAATCTGTCCAAACTGGGCTTGGCACGATTTGTTGAACATCGCTTCGACATTAAGATCTGTGTTCGGGAGAGGTTTTATAGAATCTCTTAGCAATGTTTGTGCAAATCCTGAGGCCGACAGTTTGATTGATCTCACCTCCAACGATACAGCAGTTCCGTTGGCTTGATTTGTTGTGGCTGATTATTGGAGTCGTAATAAGTATACACATATGTGAACCGGTATTTATTATTATTATGGTGACAACCCCCTTAATCTTATATATACATATATGTGTGTATATATATATATATATATATATATATATATATATATATATATATATATATATAGGTGATTTAGGGCTCGTTTATTGTTCAGAGGTCCTGCTCTGGATCTCGCTGCTATTTTCTGGTGCGTTTATTGTGTCAGCTTTTGCTCAAATAATGATTTGACACCGCTGGCACCAGCGGGCATAGGATGCGATAGGCCTGGTGCTGTCGTTCTTTAGTAGCCAGACGAAATTCTGTGCTCGATCAGATGATGGGAAACGCCCCAATATGCTGCGCAGGGGGGGGGGGGGGGTAAGGGATGTAGTGATCGCTACGTCTTTCCGATCGCTGTCATTCATGCCGGCACTTTCCGTCATATCAATTTACTCTTTCTTTTAGTTTTCATCCTTTGCGAGACAGTGAAGCTGCCCCGAGGCGACGTTTACGATCGATAATATTGTACTTCACAGCTACCCCGCTGTTTGGCTAAAGTCGTCCCAGCGGGTGAGAGCATTAGTGCTGATAGTCCCAGAACAACAGCGTTCGTCGTTTTGCAACATAGTGACATAAATATAGCCCTTTGGATATTGTTAGATCGGAATTTCTATTGGCTGTACCCATCCAGAGCGTCGGCGCTGTACTTGCTGACTTCCGTAATAATAATAATAATAATAATAATATACGATACTATTGAGAGTCCGTGTTCGATAACTCGAATAAAGACGGAAATCGGAATTGATACAGAGAAACCAGGGGAGGGCATTTCCTAACGGCTGAGGGTAACTAAACCAATTTCAACCGCTGAGATTAACTAATTTGATTTAGAAGGCTGAGGCTAACTAAGCAGATTTAAACGGCTGAGGTAACTAAACAGGTTTAACAAAACATTAACAGAACGGTCTGCGTCGACTGGTGCTAATACAGGTTACGGTAGGTGCGAAAGTACAAATTTACGTAACTTTAGTTAAATTCAAGTTAATTGGTGTACAGAAAAACGCATGCAAAGGTGAATAACCTACATGGTAGATTATGCTGATGAAAAGAAGCCTGCGAAAATGCTCCGAACCGCTCGGTAAGGGCGCAAGGGATGGCCTTATACGCAGAGACACTGAACAGTCTCAAGGATACGGTAGACCGGGGAAACCGGTTTCTAAGAAACGAGTCGGTTCAGTTTCTAAGAAACAAGTTAGTCCGGTTTCTAAAAAACAAGTTTGTCCGGTTTCTAAGAATTGAGTCAGTCTGGTTTCTAAGGATCGAGTCGGTTTGGTTTCTAAGAAACGAGTCGGTCCGGTTTCTAAGAAGCGAGTCGGTCCGGTTCCTAAGAAACGAGTCGGTCCGGTTTCTAAGAAACGAGTCGGTTCGGTTTCTAAGAAACGAGTCGGTCCGGTTTCTAAGAAACGAGCCGGTTTCCAAGAAACGAGTCGGTCCGGTTTCTAAGAAACGAACCGGACCGGTTCTAAAAAACGAGTCGGACCGGTTTCTAATAAACGAGTCGATCCGGTTCTAAGAAACGAGTCGGACCGGTTTCTAAGAAACAAGTCGGTCCAGTTTCTTAGAAACGGGCCGGTTTGTTTTTTTAAAAAACGAGTCGGTCCGGTTTCTAAGAAACGAGTCGGACCGGTTTCTAAGAAACGAGTCGGTCCGGTTTCTAAGAAACGAGTCGGTCTGGTTTCTAAGAAACGAGTCGGTCCGGTTTCTAAGAAACAAACCGGTTTCTAAGAAACGGGCCGGTTTCTAAGAAACAAGCCGGTCCGGTTTCTAAAAAACGAGCCGGTTTCTAAGAAACGAGTTGGTCCGGTTTCTAAGAAACGAACCGGTTTATAAGAAACGAGCCGGTTTCTAAGAAACGAGCCGGTTTCTAAGAAACGAGCCGGTTTCTAAGAAACTAACCAATCCGGTTTCTAAGAAACGGGCCGGTCCGGTTTCTAAGAAACGAGTCGGTCCGGTTTCTAAGAACGAGCCGGTCCGATTTCTAAGAACGAGCCAGTCCGATTTCTAAAAAACAAGCCGGTTTGGTTTCTAAGAAACGGGCCGGTCCGGTTTCTAAGAAACGCGTCGGTCCGGTTTCTAAGAAACGAGCCGGTTTCTAACAAACGAGCCGGTTTCTAAGAAATGAACCAATCCGATTTCTAAGAAACGAGTCAGTCCGGTTTCTAAGAACGAGCCGGTCCGGTTTCTGAAAAACGAGCCGGTTCGGTTTCTAAGAAACGAGCCGGTCCGGTTTCTAAGAAACGGGTCGGTTTAGTATCTAGGAAACGAGTTGGTCCGGTTTCTAAGAAACAAACCGGTTTCTAAGAAACGGTTCGGTTTCTAAAAAACGAGCCGGTTTCTAAGAAACGAACCGATCTGGTTTCTAAGAAACGGGCCGGTCCGGTTTCTAAGAAACGAGTCAGTCCGGTTTCTAAGAAACGAATCGGTCCGGTTTCTAAGGAACAAACCGGTTTCTATGAAACGAGCCGGTTTCTATGAAACGAGCCGGTTTCTATGAAACGAGCCGGTTTCTATGAAACGAGCCGGTTTCTAAGAACGAGCCGGTTTCTATGAAACGAGCCGGTTCCTAAGAAACGAACCAATCCGGTTTCTAAGAAACGGGCCGGTCCGGTTTCTGAGAAACGAGTTGGTCCGGTTTCTAAGAACGAGCCGGTCCAGTTTCTAAAAAACGAGCCGGTTCGGTTTCTAAGAAACGAGCCGGTCCGGTTTCTAAGAAACGGGCCGTTCCGGTGTCTAAGAAACGGGCCGGTTCGGTTTCTAAGAAACGAGTCAGTCCGGTTTCTAAAAAGCGAGTCGGTTCGGTTTCTAAAAAACGAACCGGTTTCTAAGACTGACTTTCAGGTCTCCAGCTTCTACAGACAGAGAGCCTCAGCTACCATAGCTATGCATGTGTTAGGTCAATTAGAACACCCACCTCAAAGAGGAAAACTAAAACTAGTACCGTTGCTGTTTAATATAGTGTCGCCGGGCGTACGAAAATGCATTTCATATCAACCTTTAAAAAATAGCAATAGTAATCGGCGTGTTATCGGGCGTCGGTTTCGACTTTTATCTTTAAACCTCTCATTTACTAACTTCATTTATTTCACAACTCAGTTGCATTATCCTAGGAATACCCGTGTATTGTGATACACATTTATTGTTGCCTTATGCGACGCCAGCGTCTGTACCAAATTGAGAGGTAGTGCAGGGATTGCCTGCAGTCGTTTGAGAGTTTATTGCGTGATACTTTGTGCAAGTCTCCGAGTAGGTATAGGCTCTGGTCACATGGCTGGTCAAACCCTAGAATGGAGCACACAAGGTTATGATAGCCGTGTGCGATATGTCTTATATACACGTGACGACTAGAGCATATCGAACCAACCAAATGATCTTAGTATCAAAGGTAAATTAGATAGATGATTCTTGCAGACATCTTGCCGTCCGCGCCTCCACTTTAGTATTGTGGCGAACTTTAAAACAAACTCTCAAGTGACCCGTGCCACACTTCTACTTATAGATATAGGGTGTCCGTATACTATAAGATCAATTTCAGGGGTAGGGCTAAGGGCTCGGTGAGAATATCATTTTTGCTAATCGAAAAGGGGGGACAGAAATGTTTCATATAGGAGTGGGATTCAAATTTGTTTGAGTTGTGATTGTAGGGTAACTCTCACGAAATTTTACAAAATGCACAATTTTAAGTAAGTGCATGACTTAATTAAAAAACCAAGTATACCGGCGCATTTTGAGAAAATTCTACGTTATCTGAAATAACAATAAGTTATTGTTAGTTAAATTATTATATCATTGTACTTAAGCATGTTCGAACCTTCAGGCCCAAGTTTGCAAATTTGTTCTATTACGTGTGCATAATACGTTCGGATATGTTCAGACGAATGTGCATCTTAATTGAATATTTGTATATCAAATTGGTAAAGCTGGCGTCTGTGGTTGCAAAGTAACTCAAATCTCCTGACGGCCATATCCGAGTGCATACATGCGGCTATTATGTTTGCTTTCTCTGCTAAGCATGTCATTCGTCAAACTTGTAGAAGCTTAGGAAAATATTTATTTTAGTCTAAATCTTGCTCGAACGAATGTCCGTGTGCCATTCAAAGAAAAATGCATCGTCGTTAGTGAAACCGCCATGATGCGAGAACAGACCAGATTCCAGAACAGACCGGCTTTTCGTAGTTCTATTGGGCTGCATGGCTATGATTAGAGAGCTCAAGCTGAGTGGTGCGGCAGTTGAGCCATGTGTCCATGTTAGATGAACGTTCCATTATAAAGTGCAGACGTTTCTACAACGTGTATCTTGATGAGACCGGTTCACAAATGCCGAGAAAACTGACGTGCATTTAATGCATAGTAAAGCAGGCGATACAGGGAGAGCCGCACGCCAGTTGTACGCAAAGCGTTTTCCACACAAGCCTGACAGGAAAATGTTTAAAAGACCACATCGTTTGCTCCGCAAAACTGGATCATTTCACGGCTGTCAATACAACGCTGGACGACCGCGCATAGTGGAGAGCCCAAATACGGGGGCAAACACAATATTGAACAAGTAGTCGCGCGTCTTTCCGCAAGTATTAGGCAAGTGGCTAGAAGTGCCGGCAAATGGTTCCAGCAAGATAGTGCCACAGCACATAATGCTGGTGTGACGAGTGATTGGTTAACAAAGATAGCGAACACGGTAGCTGCATGTATGTACTCCCATCCGATATGGCCATCAGAAGATTTGAGTTACTTTGCAACCCTAGATGTCAGCTTTACCAATTTGGTACCATAATGATTTACTTCAGATGAGCATTTGTATGAACGTGTGGCTATGCACGCGTAATATAAAGCTTGGGAGTGAAAGTTTGAGCACGCAAAAATACAATAACAGAATATTGCAAACTTTTCTTATTATCAAAATAAATCCCATTCAAATATAGGCCACAGGCCAATATTTGGTAATGCAGAATTTTCTCCCGAACGTCCCTGTATGCTTATTTTTTTTTTAGAGCAATACGTTCTCTCACAATCGTGCATTTTATAAACTTATGTCGGAACACCCACCATAAAATCTCAACTTAGAAAATGTTTCATCTCGATCCTATACGAAACATTTCCGCCCATCCTTTCCATTGGCAATAATGATTTTCCCATCGAATTTAGCCATGCCCCGAAATCTGGTTTTAAATTCGACGGACACCCTGTAAATATATATATATATATATTCCGAATTTATGTACGTGTATATAATAAAAGGGTTTGTTGAACCATTTCATCGAGGGCGCCGTTCTCTAGGCTACTGTACAGGCAAATGACAACAGATGGCGCCGTTGCAAGGAGCAGCGTATATTGATGTTGGAACCCAGCAGCCGAAGGAGAGGCTGGCAGAGTCATATGAGGACGAATGGTCACCATCATTACTGTCTCCATCATCACGGTCAGTAACATTACCATCATTACCAGCAACACTATCCGAGGTAGGTCCAGAGACAATGCGTAGTTTGAGAGTCGGTTGCGCCCTACAAAGTAAGACCAGTGACACGCTGCTCTTACTTAACCACGGAATAGACGGAGAACCAACTATATCTATATATACACTCGAGAGAGCTAAGCTTGTTGCGCTTTAAAAACGGCGTGCATCTACCGAGTTACCATCATGGCGTTCATCACGTAAGAAAGCCCAAACTTGAACTTCATGGCTTTGATTACGCCATTGTCAATATAGTTACCAGCGTGTGAATACGAAAACGTTTACTTTTTTCCTAGTTGTCATAAAGCATAGGCAACATCGCAAAAGCGGCAAAGTCGGAAGCCGGCCAGCTCGTTGAAGCCCACCACCCCGGAGAGCTTTACTATGCGAAACGTATTCGGATTCTACCCGGAAGAGATGTACGCTATGCCGGCAGCGCTATTTTGATACACAGATGGTCAATGTTGATAATGATGAAGAAGAGTAGCGACGAACATTCACTATGCGCACACTTCGAAGTGCGGATAGCCTCACGGTAGTGGTACCGAGAGTGAAAATCACATCTGTCTCCGCCAAGACACATCCTGCCATTCCAATTGCTATACTCTTCCAATTTCGTGCTTCAACTGCGGTTGCTGCTGCTGCTGTTGTCGCTGTCTGAGTTTCCCCACGACACCCACTTTCACCCGCCAGGACCGTCCCCCGTCGAGCCAGCCAGCCTTAATGCCCAGAGCCTAGAGAATATTCGTCCTGCTCTTGTCGTCTGTAGCTAGGAGCTCTGGGGTCCAGAAAGACAATGGAAAGCGTCGATACGCGCGATTGCTCTGTTTGCCAACCATTCACTGTGGTCTGGCCATGGGTGGTGAAGCTGTTCAACATGTGTGCGGGGTCCTGTTATTGTCGTCTCGGCTTGGACGTCGAGCCAAATATTAGGTGTTATATAGTGCTACGAGGTCACGCGGATGATACGGCCAGCGATCACCGGCGCGGTTGCTATAGAGAGGCGGCGTGACAGTCAGCTGCATTGAAGACAACGGATGTTCTGCAGCTGCTGTAACGGAACGCTTCCTTATATGAGCGAGTAGATAATCTCATGAGGCCAAGTTGGCAATGTGCAGCAAATATACAGCTGCGGCAGTCGAGGCCATCGGTAAGGCGCGTTTAGCCGTTCGATGGTGAAGGATCTGCAATACCTAGCAAGGTAATCAACCGGCAGAGCGTCACTCCGCTATTGCACGTTCCCCACTTTCAAAGAACATGCTGCACGCCCGCAGTTTCTCACAAATTTCTCGCTATATATATATATATATATATATATATATATACATACATATATAATATATATAATATGTAATAGAGAGAGTATTTTTTGTGCAAACGATGTACACTTAATAAGTAATTCGTTATACTGATGGTCATCTGAGTTATCACTTCGGATAATGTTAATTGGGACACAACCTTCCTTTGGAGTTATACAGTTTAACGTATACAAATTTAAACACAACTGCACAACGTGCGAAAAGTCATTTAAGATTACGTGCATAAAAAGAAAATGGTTCTGGCTTCAACGTAGCCTTTAAAAGCTACACGAACGATGGTATAAAATTTATTGTTGCATTTAGCTACCAGGTATCACAGCGATACGCTATACACGACTATGCAGTGATTACGCTACATGTAATACCTTAATTAAGAGTGAGAATATGCATTAGTTGATGCATAGTCTCATTCCAACAGTAACGGAGCCATACGAAGTCCCCTATCGAATCTAGCACTTTGGGACACTGCGTGACGGGGAAGGCCAGCAGGCATGCTGTTAAGAAAATATCAAAGTCTTGTGTGAGCAAGCAGTGTGTTTGGTGACGGGCATGGACAGTGCAGCCTACATCAACTATATGTACAACTACCATATGCTAGTTCGTTCTATGAACCTTCAACAGGATTTAGCCGTCATTGCTTTTAGATGACTATTTATAGAAAACGTTAAACTTCACCCTGGCCATTTTGCAGCATGCGTAGTAGTCACTGTGTGTAGACACTGGCGTGGCAACGTTTAGCATGCATTGTGATTATTCCGATTTTCAAGATAATACACTATCTTGTACCTAAATATAATACTAATAACATATACTCAATAAGAATTGGGATATTTGATCCAAACAGATCAATTGAATATACGTATATACATAAGAATTAAAAGGGCTGTGAGTCGGTTTGGTAAAAAAAAGTATCCGGTTTTTTGACAGCATCAAATCGAGATCGGTTCTTTCATAACAGGTAATGCTTTGTGCGGGCAACAAACTT
This sequence comes from Dermanyssus gallinae, assembly GCA_003439945.1. Taxonomy (NCBI): domain Eukaryota; kingdom Metazoa; phylum Arthropoda; class Arachnida; order Mesostigmata; family Dermanyssidae; genus Dermanyssus; species Dermanyssus gallinae. The sequence continues at coordinate 78,430 of QVRM01007123.1, read as the reverse complement.
TCAGTGTTACAGCATAGTAACACTCAGATTGAAGGTGGCAAGTGGCGGCTACAAGCGGAATTTGGTTTCAGTGAGCGGAACCTGCTTGTCAGCGCTTCGAAGCAGGTTTCGTACGTCCGCTATTCATTATGCGCGGAATCTCACTCACTATGGCACCACCATAAGTTATGCTTCGTTATATCCAAAGCCTTGCCCAGACAAGCTCGAACTTTCTAATCATTCTTCTACTTGAGCTAATTTCAACAAAAGTATGTTAAAAAAAAACCTTTTGTCAGATGTGGTCTTAAAGACTACGAATACTGTCCGTAGACGAAGGAGCGGAATTCCAGAGGGCTTGGCTCATTCGCTCAAGCAGAATCGAGCACGTTCTGAGATTAATCGGGCGGCCCGAAACCCATGTCGCCTTTCCGGTATGATATACAGTGCGTTGCAAAAAATTAGCAACTCATGTTTTTTTGTGATAATTTCGGTTTGATTTGTTTGAATGGCTTGATTTTAAAGGCATGATGTACACGACGAAACACGAGTATGGTGTTAATTTCGTTGCAATCACACAATCCCTTCATACAAAAAATTAAAAAGTGTGAAAAAACAGTGTTGCAAAATATTAGCAACAATAACGCCTTACGGCGTGTTCGATTCTTAGCAGGGCTGTATGACTAATTTGATACTACATATTCTATTTTAGAAACGGGTTTTTCGTCCCTTCTTCTGAATCAAATCGTAAATTTGGTCTTTCACGAAGTTAATGAGCTGTTGTAATTGCGAAAGTGAAATATTAGTCCATGCTTGCTGGGCAGCTTCTTTGAGGTCCGACAAATTATCATATTCTCGACCATTTGCGTAAATCTGCTTCACCAAATGTCCCCAAAGATTTTCGATGGGATTCAGGTCTGGACTCAATGCCGGCCAGTCAGAAAGTGGCACTCCTTGTTTTTGAAAAAGGGCTATAGTGCTAGCCGAGGTATGAAACGTAGCGTTGTCTTGTCGAAAAACTGCGTCAGGTCCCCCAATTCTTCCGAAATGGGCTTCTAACTGGGAACCGACGATACGCTGGTACTTGTCGGAATTGTTTAGGCCCACAATCGCGACTAGATCAGACTTGCCATTATTTCCAAACGCGCCCCAATATTTCACAGAGCCACCACCGGCCACACGTTTCGAGAACCATTTAGGTTCCTTCCGTAAGTCGTGCCAATAGTACTGACAGCCGTCAGGGCCATCGAAATTAAATTTCTTTTCATCCGAGAAGACCATGTTTTTCCACTCGTTATCCTAAGTTTGGTATCTATGCGAAAATGAATGCCGTGCGACAATGTGCTTCGGTTGCAGTCGCGGCATAAGCTTCATTTTCGCGTATCGCACGTTTTTGTCAGAACTTAACACTCGGGATACTGTAGATCGGTGCACTGGCACTCCCAAAGTAGTCCTGATCCTGAAGGGAGACATTTGGTCATGAGTAGCCAACTGTATGATCCTACGCCGATCTCGAATAGTTAAAACTGGCTTACGCCCACTGTTAGATCTGCGCCTTTGGTTCACTCCAGGGTGTGAGAACCTGCTGATGGTGCTCTTATGCCGTCCTAATCTGGTTGTTACTGTATGACCGAGCTCAGCATATGCCTTATTTCTTGTATTTTCGTTATCCGAGAGATCCTTTGTACGACCCATGGTTTAAACATACGCTTCGCTGTTAGTTCGGCACAACGACTGAGCTGTAGAATATTTTGCAGCTATAGAATGATTGATTTAGCTAGACAATATTTCTGACATTTGATCCCCGGGATCGAATATCAGCTGTAGCATCGACTATCCTTTACCAACAAGAGCTGTGTTGTTAGCATGCTATTGTTGCTAATATTTTGCAACACTGTGTTTTCACACTTTTTGTTATTTTTTTGTATGAACCGATTGTGAGATTAAGACGAAAATTTCAAAACGTTCAAATAAATCCACCCGAAATTATTACCAAAAAACATGAGTTGCTATTTTTTTGCAACGCACTTTATATATATATATATATATATTTATATATAAGCGCGTCTGCTTGTCGCTCTGTGGAACAGTGCGGCCTCGTGGGTGGTGCGAGCACCGAGCAAGTAAAGCCAGCAAAACTCGTCTTTATGTAAGTAAGGGCAGTAACGCAACCAACGCTAGTTCCGCCAGCTGGTCTAACCGTACTGACACGATACAGGCCCGGACAAGGGCACCGGGAAAGGAACGGACACATGAGGATTCGTCTAACTTCCTTCCATGCTGCGGAAGGAACATGTTGTCTTTGGTCATGTCGTGGTAATGCTATTGTTGTGTCCGCCTTTCTGTAGCGCCAACGCGCCATCTGCTGCTTGTGAACAGCGCACCGTGACAACCTGTCTCAAATTTCTAACGAAGGATTAAGTCGGATTGAATTTCTTTCCGTCAGTTCCTGCAAAAAGGGACTGGCGGCAGTGGGCCAACTTCCCTTCGAAACAACGTGCCTCTGGACACCTCCCGGCAGTGCAGTCTAAAGACTTGCCTTAATTTGCGCAGGCCTCTCCTCGTTGGCAAACTACGGGAAAATGTCTCATTTCATTAGCTCAGCGTCCCAGGAGGTTCGCTCCAAGATTGGACGAAAGCCGAAAAATAAGACTCAATAACAGGCACAGACTATATATATATATATATATATATATATATATATATATATATATATATATATATATATATATATATATATGTGAAGATATGGAATCCAAATAAGCTATGATGACTTTCACGCCATCGGAATCCTTATCATGTGAGCATGAAGTCATCCAATCTCATGGAGCAAGTAGAACAAAAAAATATATATATATACGACACTGGATTGACAAATCCCGGTACTTTGAATTTTGAAATATTTAACCGACACTATTAAGGTTTGTTTACTTCAATAACCGAAGAAAACGTTACAAGAGTTTGTGATATCGTACTCAAAAATTGCCGAATTACTATCAAGGAAATAGTTGAAAAATTATAGACATCCCATGAATTGTTGTAAGATACTCGACCAATATTTCATGCGCCGAAAGAAAGTTGAAGTTTATACAGAGCAGATCCAACACTAAGGTTCTTTTCACTGTTTTCTTTATGACAAGGGAATGATATTTTGATACGATAGCAAATAAATTATAATATGTTTGGGCAAAAAAAGTAATAAGCTTAAACACATTCTTTGCCACACCGTTCTATAGTAATTACAATGGCAATTTTTTAGGAGATTGCTCGAGAACCTCCGGCGCAAGAGGTCTGAACTCTTGGATTCTCCATCACGACAGTGTGAATTTGAATTATTTGATTAGATTTCAATATTTCTACAACCTCCCATTTGCGACTTTCCACAATCCCTTCAGACTTCTTTTTATGCCCGCGGATAAAAAAAATAGGGAGCAACATTTTGAGACGATAGAGGAGATAATAAAAAATAGCAGGAGCAACTCAGCTCGATCCGAAAGACACGTTTAAAAAACTTTTTTGAAGGGTGGGAATAAAGGTGGCACACTGTGCGGCATCTTGTCTGTGAAAATTTGCAAAACAATTAGCTGTACCGTCTACAGCTTGTAAAAACAAGAACGGGACTACCCACGATATAGCATTTTATTAAAAATATTAATATATCTGTATTAAAACATAATTTTTTTTAATATCATAAATACTCTTGGTTTATAATACTTTAGAGATCTCACAATACTTTTGAACATCCCACAATAATAGCTTTAACTGCCACAGCAAGGGGCCTTACCGCAGATTGTGTTTTGCCAAAAAGCCGATAAGCGTTTTTTGTTATTATCCTACAATTGTCAGCAACTAATGTTAAACCTTTTTTCATGTTCAAGCCGCAGCTGTACATATTGTATATAAAACAATCTCAATTAACTGTTGGGAGTAATTCTCCACATCGTTAGATGTAAGATGATGACTCTGAGACCTGCTGTATGTACATCCTAGACTCTTGTCAAGAGAAACTTACAATCATGGTATTTAATTTACCTGCCACAGTGATGGTGTAGATAAATATATCTCTTGTAGACTACTGATGAGTCGTTCCAAGAAGCACAGCAGCCTACAGCGGCTGAGCGTACTGTACATAAACTAAAATTAACATCTTCGAATTCTGTATTGAAAAAAAATATTAAAAAAAAAACAAATAAAAAAACACAAATGTATATATATATATATATATATATATTTAAAGCACCCCTACTATCCTGTATGTGCGTTGTCTTCTTTATTGAAATCACTATTGTTACTGCATCGTGACGGCCCGGCCGCCGAAAAGGTTGACATCTCGCATATTTATGTTGGGGCACGGTATAACGCATACGAAGCGCGGCGGCTATACCAGAAGCATTTTCCAAATAGACGCTTACCTCGTACTGACACGTTTGTGAGCATTTATCGTCACGTACGTGAAACTTGGTCGTGCCATGGCCCTCGGTACGACACTGGCAGACTGAGGACGGCAAGAACTCCAGCCATGGAAGGGCGCATCCTTCAAACGCAGTAGTCCAGAGACCTCCGGCAAGCATAAGGGGCGTGGTTCGAATGCCTCTGCCAAATGTGTGTAGTAATTCGCACAAGCACTTTTGAGCAGCTACTGTAGTGAAACAATGAATAGTGTGTGTTTCTTTAAAGGTATGACAAGTGATTTGCGTGATCTGAGTAGGTCATTTCTGCATGCATTCAATCTCGACATGCTCGTCGAAAAACCTAAATCACTCGCACATTCATAGATTTGGTACCAAAAAAAACGATCGTCGTGAAATTGTCATCATGGGATTGCCATTAAGACACGCATTTGTCTGAATGTGTTCGTTTTGAGCGATGTACATGATCGTAGTGTTATGATTCTAAGGCATTGGACGTGAAAGCTAAGAATAGAACTTTAATTTTTAAACGATTATGTCGCCTTTTCCAGTCGGCATCATACTCCTTTAGACGAAGCAGAATATTCTCACGCACACGACGGCTTATTAGTTTCTCTATAGAAACACTGGTTGGCTTGTAATCACATATGTTGTGCTTCCAAGTCGGGCAGTAAGACCAGTTTCACGGATTCTGGTAAGTTCACTCTCACTCCGAAACAAGACTTCTCTGAGACCATGTTCCATTGGAAAAACATTTTCTTTAACGAGCTCTGCAATAATATTCTACACGGTCTCAAAAATATGTTGGAAAATTGCATATATATATATATATATATATATATATATATATATATATATATATATATATATATATATATATATGTATGTATATATAGACAAGGGCAATAGCCTTTCCTGCAAAATTATCTGAATAGTTATAATTGTTTGAATTTATGTAATAATGGAAATTTCAAGCTCAATGACAAATAATTTAACTGAAATAAATTTGCCGTCCGGAGAAGACGGCCCCATAAAAAAATATATATATTTCTAGGACACCTTTTTATTGCAACTACTGCTTCTACTACTACTGCTAATACAAGGAACGCCACGTCAATAGAAGAAGCTAAAATTGCGCCTAACTAGCAAGTTTTATAAACATGTTGAGGGACTTGATATGGAGGGCGGGCGGAAGAACTATGAACGTCGGTGACACCCTGACCAACGCAGAGGCCTAGTCCTCACAAGAAGAAGAAGAACAAGAAGAAGCCATGACTAAGCTTTGGCTAGCGTTTCGGTGTCCAGTATCGGCCGCGGTAGTCAAACAGCAAATTAGCGGCCGTCAGCCGCCTCGTCCGCCAATCATCGACACTGAGATGACAGCTCTCCTCGATTTCCTCTTCGTGGTCGTCCTGTCCCTTTTCCTCCTCCTTCTTCTTGCCCGACCTGATTTCCTCATCCCAACCTCATCCGGTTGGTTTTTTCATTCTCGTGTCGCGTGCGGACACCACCAATCACCAGCAGACAGCTCCACCATGTAACCGACACCAGGGAGCGTTGTTGTTGTTGTTGTTGCTGCTGTCGCCGTTGTTGTTGTTGTCGCTGTTGTTGTTATCGCTGTTGTTGTTGTTGTCGCTGCTGTAGTGGTTGTTGTCGCTGCTGTAGTGGTTGTTGTTGTTGCTGTTGTTGCTGTTGCGGCTGCCCTGATTGTTGTTGCGGCTGCCCTGATTGTTGTTGCGGCTGCCCTGATTGTTGTTGCCGCTGCCCTAATTGTTGCTGTTGCTGTTACTGTCGCCTTGTCGTGGCGCGTGCTCTTGGTGCCAGCACGCACGATTAGTCGTAGTGGGAGCTCCACGCTCTCGGCGATGCCGAACAGATAAGACTTGCATGCCCAATCCCGTAGTCGTAACAGATGCGATTACCGCCCATCAGTAACTCAGTCGGCGGGCCGTGGCTCGCGCTCATCAAATATGCCGACAAGTCAGAGATTATCAGATGCTCGCACCTTTGCCTCTGCCGCCGTATTACGTCGCGGCATTCCACACGTTCCTGTCCCCGTCGGATGAGAATAGGCAAAAGGTTATTCTTATAGAAACAACGACTCTATGACCTTGCCACAGATGACACGCTAGATGTGTTTGGTGTACGCTCAATTGTCACTGCTTTTTGCCGTTAACTGTTCTCCGCAGTGCAATAGATAATGCGTGAATTTGACATGTACTTAGTTATATAGCAGGATAATACTTGTATAAACTTTATTTGCAACTTAATTGGTCTATATTTGTTGCATAATTTTTAAACCTCTCTCTCACCAATTATAGAGCAACAATTTGCTGTAATATATATGATGCGTAGTTAGTTCAGGTAATATACTACATGAAATATAGGTGTTCTTAGTATTATCATAAGAACAACTTACGTCAGAACCAAAGCTGTTTTTATGATGGCTAACGACGATGGTGCACTGCACTTGTTAATTATTATATTTTAGGTGGCTTTAAAGGAATTTGTTAAACTTGGTCATCGTATTTATTCTTTTTACTGACTCCTGATTTTCTGACGGCCTATGTTCCACTAATGGTACAGACAGAGCGCTCCCCAGGCGTTCTGACATAACACTGCTGATCACCTGATGAGAACCCCGTATCACCTGAAAATAACGTAAGGCAATGCATCAACCATGCCTTGTTAAAACTCGGAGTAGGTGCATACTGCGCGCGCAGTTTTCTAGTGTATCTAGGTAAGCTTTTCGTAGTATTAGTATTGAACTCCAAAAGAAGGCCATTCAATTCGCACAAGTTGCTTGAGGCACTATCTAAGTCATTTCATTTTTGAGTCCTATCGACTGCCAGGCAACGCGAATACACTATTTTTATCGCGCTTTTAGAACAACTGGTTCAACGTTTAATGCCTAACATTCGGTGTTTTCTTGCGGTTATAGCGCATTTTTGTGCGGTCTGTAGGAAATTGTTTGAATAAGTGTGTCGGGTGTCGCAGGAATCTTTGCCTCTTGTGCAGTTGAGCTTTAAGATTATGGTGGCCTTGGACGTCATTAATTTGTTCTCGATATTTTTAGTCCGCGCCCGTCGCCGTTGTCTCCTCGCAATATTTCATACTGGGGGCAAGTTCCCACTGAAAGCAGCTAACTAATGCCAAGCCAGTCGGCTTGTCAACTCTGCTTAGCAATGTGGTATATGGAGATTTATCGACGAGGCCGGATAGCGGAAACGAACTCGTCTGCCTCTAGGGTCTCGGTTGGTTTTTGTTACGTTTGTCCGATATGTCAGTCCCTTGAGAACCGTCTACGAAACCTCCACAAGAAAGCTTTAAGAAGACAGCCTAGAACTATGTCACCGGCCCATGTATCCCATGTATCCTTAACTCATTGGTTCTCTTTTGAACAAGCGTGACGTTTAGAATCGGACCGGCCTCCTTGTTTAGACCATCGCAAATAACAGCGAGATATATACCGCACGATCTCTGATCTCTACTGTGGAAAACCTGGGAAGACAAAATCCGAATTATCCACTTTGTTGGGTACGTCATGCTGACAGGATGGGGGATGCCGGACGGAGCTAAAGTTAAAATAATCACACACAATCTGCCACATCGTACAACTTCCGACTACAGCTATAAAATACGTCTACATTTTCCTTTCTGATTTACTGGCCTTTAGATTATGATACATAGACAGGGCTAATAATACGTAGACGCGCGTTACAAGCGCCATTGGCGCTTAAAAGCAACGACAAATATTGTACCAACTAAAACACGGATTGCGTCAATATTTAGCGCATGCAATGGAACGCATACTCCTACATAATATCATCAGGCACAAATGCACTGTCAGCTGGTGACAACCAAAAACATTACGGGCCGTGATACTGAGTCTGTGCTTCATTGTAAGCGACTGCATTTTCTCTCGTCTCGTTGTCTTACTTACTAGATTTGTTGGCTACTGGTAAATGGCACTACCTTTCGTCACAAATTGGAATTGTAAAATCTTTCGCTTTTTTCTTTTAGTGACAAAGTAGGCTTTATATCAGACGTCATACCTGTGCGTTCGACATAATCGTTTTCAGCCGGTTTCATTTCTCTACATTTACTTGACGCCGCTCTACCTGGTTGGTGCAATCATCTTTGTAAAGTTGTAAGTGTTATAGACAAACGTGTATTTAAATTGCAATTAAATTTCTGCTTAAACATGAGAGGAGGCAAAATAGCAATATATCGTACGCTCACTGTAGATTCAAGGTAAAAACATGTAAAATTGGAGTAAAATAACGTGTTACCGCTGGTCATTGGTTTGCCTGTGTATTACTCACCAGAATCAATTCAAAGCAAGCTGGCTCTGTAATATTTGCTTATTTGCAGAGCAGGTCAAGCCATCAAAATCTCCCAAACCAAACAGTACTATTACTACCATGCTACGCTCACAGTCAGTCATACGGATCTAGCGCTCACAGGTCCCCATAACAAGAAAGACAAAAAGGTCACCTTAGCGTCGCTGCTTGCGGAAAGCAGCCGGCCTTAGGCTGTATCAAATATGAATAAAAAATTATAAAAGCGTGGGAAGAGAGCCCTTTAAGCTGGCATGTCTGAGCCACAGATGAAACAAGCTTAGAACCCGAATTTACGGGCCAAACAGCAGCAAAGATAGATCATGATGTAGAAATCAGAGCGAAAACACTCTACTGCTATACCTAGTATTTGAATATCTGGACAACGAAGATTTGAAACCCGAGTAGTAAAAAACGCAAGCAAGAGGAGAGCAAATTGCTCTCCTGTTGCTTGCGTATTTTCTCTCCTTAACACAAGAGAAAAGTAAACAAGCAGCGAATGAGCAGAAGAGCCAGAAACTCTTCCTACAAGAAGCAAAGGACACGGAACGCAATTAAAGCGTAACTTGAAAACAGGCAGAGTAGAACATCTACAGCGGAAGGTGGACAGTAAAAACCAGTGTTAAAAGTGACAGAACTCATTAAACGTTTCACAAAATTCTTCCCGACAGCCACAAGATTGGGAAATCTGACAGTCGATAAAGTAGAGAGACTCGACATAGAGAATAAAGCCTCTACACCACCGTGCAGTTGATAGTGAATCATAGAAAAGAAATATAAGCTTTTCGGAGCATAGATGGCTCAGAAAGCAAGTCCGAGGAAAGCCCTATACAACGCAAAAAGAAAAATGCTGAGCAGTCAAGGAAGGCAGTTGAATACTAGCAGTTGATGGTAGAAAGAGAAATCGACCTCTGCCCTTCCTTTAATGGCAACACCCAATTGATAAAGTGAAACCGCAGCAACAATGGTCCGTTTGTTCAAAGTAATTGCGATTTTTGAAGCCATTTTTGGTAGAGTTAATCCGGGTCTAATGGACTTATCCTTCTTTCAAAGGGCTGTTAAACTTGCACCGTAGAAGGCGGGTTGGCAGAGCGATGGCATGACCCCATTAAGCACTCTCGCCATAAAAATGCCCAGTTTGTCCAGTAGATGCTCTGAAGATGGCATTGTCTGGCTTAGCATGTCCCGAAGATGTTGAGGCCATCTAAAACGGCTCTACTTGCAAAAGGGAAGGATCGAATGGTCTCAAAAACGAGAGGTCCTTCAATTCTATCTAGGCCTAGAGTGGCGGGCTGTTGCAGGAGGTCTAACTGTTCTTGACACCGGGGTGGAGTGACTGGGTGTTTGCTCTGTAGCTCAGACTCGGTATGTTTATCGTGTGATTATTATTATTATTATTATTATTATTATTATTATTATTATTATTATTATTATTATTATTATTATTATTATTATATTATTATTATTATTATTATTATTATTATTATTATTATTATTATTATTATTATTATTATATTTGATTTGTGGTGCACGCCACGCCGATTACATATGCTCAACTAGTTACGGACGTTTGCCTACGGTGTTTTTGGTTGTTTATGTGTATTTTTAGTTTTCGACCACGCCTAATTATAACTCACTCATCTTCCCACTTTGTCTAATTTGAAAAGCGTCAATATCCGCATTGGCGTGGCCGTAAATAACGTATATATATTTTTTTTTCCATGGACAGCTTGGTCTGTCGTGGTGAATTAAACATTCTTCGTCCTACGATCGTAGCATTATTTCACAATCGCGTCCGGCCCCTCGTCGAACTTCGACGCCTTCCGATGATCTCGATCGTGGCTGACTTCTTCGGCGTGCTATGCTGACGCGGGTCGCGTTTGTAGCCTGCCATCGATATGTGTGCACGGCGGTACGTGTCAAATATTTATGAGGGCTTTGTCTTTCGAGCGAGCCAAGTCGCACCAGGCAAAAACCCGAAGCGGTTGCCTAAAACGATTCCGAGGTTACCCGAGAGGACAGACATGCTTCCGTTCCCATTACGTGTTCTCCTATTACCCAACGACGAAGGTTTCCGACGAGACCTCGTGGGAAAATGTTACAGCGCAACCCTGCGCAACACACACGGTGCTTTCTCTACGACCTAAACGATACGATGCAGCCATCGAGTTTACGAGGTCGATTAGCTCGTCCCCCCGACACTGGACACAGCTGTCAGTAGTATTGTGGTTTAGCCAAATAGCCAACTCTGCGGGCACATACACTCACACCAGGTGGGTCGGTCGTGGAAGAGCTGCCTTACTTTTCCGCCATACAGCGTGCCAATCCGTCGGATCCCTGCCGAAACCAACATGGCAATCCTTGGCACGCGCCTTATTGCATTACAACACAAACAGTTAGCGAAAGTCGGCGCGTTATTTGTTGTTCCGATACAACAACAAAAAACCTCTTCCGGTCTTCATGTTTTGAAGCCGGGGAGTACGCTTTTAGGGTAAAGCCTCCATAATTGTACGATGCCAACGCTCGAGTGTTTTCGAGAATTGAAAACCATGCGTCATTGTTTCTACCCCAATTGTCGCCCTTGTGTGTGGTTATGCCTTATGCAATTAAGTAGATTTACTCTCTCTCTCTTTCTATATATATATATATATATATATATATATATATTATCGACAGAAAATCCACTGATGTTATAGAATCATTAGTTGTGTAATGTATACAAGATCACACACAATCAGAGTGTTATTAAGCTATAATATATATATATATATATATATATATATATATATGCAATATTACTACGTGACCATGTGTGATTCTCCTTGCTCGCCGCTTTTGCAAGTTGGTCACCTCAGTACACTTATGTAGGTGTATTTACATACGCATAGATAAGCACATATCCATACATGCAAGGGCTCTCGAGATACGCATACTTGTATATATATATATATATATATATATATATATATATATATATATAGATAGATTGACATAGTGCTTCCGATATAGAGCCTAATACCGGTTCGTTCGGTGCGACTGCTTGCGACACGTCTCTTCGCTAACGTAGTAGTAACGCTACTGCAGCCGACCAACAGTAGAGTACACACGGATGGGTAGAGAGATAGATAGATGTACGTCGTAGGAGATGCGCTACTAGATCATATAACCACTGCAGAGCCAGCCGTGGCATACGTAAAAGTAACGGCAATGTTGGCGGATGCCGGCGGTCTGTTGCGGCTAGCGATCTCAAAGGCCGCGAAGGACTCGAGAAACGAAGCGGTGGTATTCGTCTGTTGGTTCGCCTCACTAGCGCCCTTATTACTAATAACAGATCGTCCCATTATCTTGGTCTGAGGCTTTTAGTGGCGAGAATATCTCTAGCCTTGCTGCTGCTGCTGCTGTTACTAACCCGTCCTACTGTATTCGATTAATAGTATGTACCAATGACATGAAACGCAGAAGCAGGGATCGCAACCGTTTAGCGCTGCACATACAATATATATATATATATATATATATATATATATATATATATATATATATATATATGTAATATGTGATATATGTAATATGTAATGTGATAACAGACAACATGGACAAATAAATTTGCCGGCGGGCTATGTCGGTCCTACATATTTATATGTATGTATATATATATATATATATTTTTCGTCGCCGTTTCTCGTCGCTGTGGGGAACAGCCTGCGACATATGAAATGATCAGTCTACGCTGGCCAACCTAGGCCAAAGATGACGGTTTCTGTTGTAGAGCCCCGAGAGCTATTGTTATTACTGTTGTTGCTTCGGTCGCTGATGTCTCTGGAAACGTTTATTTTCTATGAACGAGATCGAAAGAGTATGCCTGTGACACGGATGACGGCAAGCATGGTGTAGCCACAGTGCGCCGACCATATCGTTGCCGTTGTTGCTGTCGTCGTCGTTGTGTTGCTAAATTCTTATCTGGCATCGGGAAAGGCGGTGGCGAGCAGCAGGCGTTTCAGTTTGTGGCATCTCGTCGGGACAGACCGAACTGTCTCGGGGTGCCTTTATTGTGGTCTGCAACGATGTCGCATCAGCCCCCCCCCACACGACGACATATAAAGGCAAGAAACGGCTATGTCGATCCGGCCATTGCCCGTTAACGGCACAAACAAGACAGCCCATTACTGCCAATGATATACGTCAGGGATATACGCACAAACACGTATATAAATATATATATATATATATATATATATATATATATATATATATATATATAAAAGGCAAACACCTTAGTTCTAAAAGAACTATGGAAACTTTCCAGGGACGTCAGGTCGCATAAACGAGGTGCCCACGGATCGTCTGCTTTCTGGGATATTGCGGAACTACCAAATGTTTTCAAGCAAACTTATTTTCTTAGTACAGCTCAATGAGCTTCACCCTCTGGGTGATCTCCATGGGCCTACCTTCTTCTTGTTGTGTCTCTCTGAGCGGTTTTGGCGGCTGCGCTAGCGGAGACGGCTCTATGATGATTAAAATAAGATGATTTGCCTGATGTCTGCAACAGCAGGTTTGGAACTGCCCCCAAGGCTAGCCAGGCAAGGGGAAGGCGCACGGGAAGAATCTGATAAGAAATTAGCACATAAAGGATACCCTGGTTCTTGCACCATACTGGCAAGCCCTATTTAATAAATGCTTAAACACTAAGAAAATTTCACAGACCTGGAGAAAAGCGATCTTAATTGTTATTCCCAAAGAAAAATGAGCAGAAACGGAATTAAGAGCTCGGAGGGAACTAGCCATAAAAACTGCCCGCACAAGGTATTCTTACGAATAATGGAAAGAAAACTAGGGTCTTTCTTGGAAGATAGGGAGAACTTAGGGAGAACTTCCAGAGCGGGCTGGACTCGAGAGTGGACCGGAATCTTACTGTACGCATATAATGTGGTCATCTTTGGTTACAGCCTTTTTAGTGTATCGACGGCTTACATTCATGGGTGGTACGGGCTTGACGGTTAATTAGGAAAAGGCAGTCATCATGAAAGTTCAAATGGGCGACAATTAGAGGCTTAAATATGTCTTTCTGTTATGCAGCAGCCGCTTATTTCGGGATAGAAATAGCACCCGTTGCTGCACATGGTATTCCACTAAGGATAAGGTGGAAGTGGACGAATTACATTTAATTGATCAGTTCAGTTTATTGTTATCTTCAAACACACGCTCATTACAGAACATCCGCGTTTCATACATCGTTTTACTGTAATTCCAGTTATCTATAGTGTTATTAGTACCTATTAGTACTGAGTAATAATAATAATAATAATAATAACGACCTGCATATCGTTGAAATGTCTTATCGATCGAGGCATTGTCCATTGTGTAGTTAATGAGGCCATTTTTCCTTGAATAACTTAAGTGATGCACATTCCCGTAATTCATTATCGAGAGTGTTCCAAATTTTGGGCATGGCCATATCAGGCGATTTAAGATGATAGGGTAACATTTTCTTTTTCAGGATGATTATTGCGCTATAAGTGTAATAACAGGGTTGTCCACGTGCTAAAAGAAGGATCTGTAAAAACGGAAGATTTGTAAAAACAGTGGAATCTGAAGACAATGTGTGCCTTGGACGTTCATGTGCGGTACATAGAGGTCTATGGAACAGCAGTAGTGAGGAGCACTGAGTGGCGGGCTGGCGGGGTAAGTGATCGACATCTTTCACGGCCTTTGCAGCTCAGCATCACACTCTATGCAGCGTGGAGGGTTTTAATGAACCACAGGATGGATGTCGACGGTGATGGAATAAGTGTGATAAATACCACGCCGAGGTATGTCCGACGGTTCGGTCCATAGCAAAACGCTAAATTGATGGTTGTCACGAAACACTTTGATGTATAATAAACACATCTCCAAAACCGGGGTGTTCATAAAAAACATTATATATATATATATATATATATAGTGTAATATTATATTATGATTTTATTAAAAATATAGATGGAGCGACAATTGTCCCTGAGAACATGTCTGCTAGGAACATTTCTCTGTTTCGTATAGAGTGGGTTAGGACCGTATTAAACATACAACTGGCTAACACGTTTTATCTCTAACGCTTCGGTGCTAGTTAGATAAATCAGCCGCTTGTGCCACAGTCATCTGACTCAATGAACTAGCGAATGGGCCACGTTTTTGGCAACATGGCTCACTGGTTGCAACGTGTTTGTTTTTGCCGAACAAAAGTAGCCTGGACAATTGCAAAATAAGCAAAAACGACACCAAAAATTAGGTTCGAGGTCACTGGCTCACTTGGCAGGCGTTCAAGTTTCGTTTTCGACGACAGTCGCAGCTGCTGTAATTATTAACTCACTTTTGCTCACAACTACTTGTTATTAGTGTCCGAGTTATTGTCAGGATCATCAGACCCCACCTATCATACTGGCAGCCAATCCCTTTCCAGGCAAATCAGGACCAATGAGACCAACCTCGCATTACCAGGCGTTCTACTTTATAATGACGAAAAACAAGTCTAGATATCCGGTTGGCTGAAAAAACTATGATCTAGGGACTCCTCCTCAAGGCTTAAGTCTTCTCGCCTGAGTCTCCGAGGTGGATACAAAAGGTTGTTTCTCTCAAAATTTTACTGCCTTTGTATAACACGGGTAAACTGCTATCGCTATATTAACAAAGCGGAAAAATCTAACTTTTTGAAACAGGGTTAAGCATTCCAGACACTGTCTCCATCGCAGACCCTGCGGTAGTCGCCTCAAAGTCTTGCGCCTAGGAAAGGTGTCAAGGATGCAAGATTCCTTGGCTATTGAATAGTTCCGTACTATACTAAAAAAAATGAAATAACGTCTCTTCTTTAACCCGTCGCGGACGTCGCTACTAAAGGATATTTGTCTAACCAATCTCGATGGGTCAACAATGTGCGTTTTTGAGCAGTTTCATGCAGTGGTACTATTGCATGGCTTATCGCTTCACCAAGTGCTTCCGTTGGAACTCTCTCAGGGAACTTAAGATCTGTGTCGGTCTCTGCCTCGGGACCCATTTAGTCAAAAAACACATAAGTGCAGCTGTAGCGAGAAGGTCTCTCCTGTAGGTCACCATGGTTTATGTAAATATGCGCAGCTCAGACCGTAGGACGAGACACTCTGCTCTGACACTCCGCATAGTCCTTCTAATTCTATCTATTTTAGATGATAACAGTCTCTCTCGATGTTTGTTCGCGTGAGCATCTTATTGCTCCTCAATAATCCCCGCCACATGCCCGCCGTATTGTAATCCGTCGTTCTTGGTCCAGTCCCTGTTCGTTTCGGCTCTGCCGCAGCTCGAACGTGACTCTATCTACTTTCCAGTGGATGGGGGATGAAAGGAGGGTGATCTTGGCCCAACTTCGATTGGAGTCGATTGCTGGAGGGGCAAGCTGAACCCGCAGATTGCGCACGCCCAATGCATTAATGCACGTCCCACTATTGTCGCCTTTATTGGGTCGTTATCGGTGTTGTGGTCGTCGCTAAAATCGTTGTTGGGGGCACAGCAGAGGCCGCACCGAACCGGTTGCTGTCGTTTGCACGCCTGCCAAGTGTGTTCTGACTGGTATAGCTATCATATCGGTGTACGCGGCGCGTGCGATACACGCGCAAGCAGGGGCTTCAAGGAGGCTGGTACGCTTACACCTCATGGGCAAAAAATCTTCGTTATGGGCATCATCGTCACCCTGGTCGAACGTCGAAGTAGGCCGAAGGGAGCCCTTTTGCAGATCCTACTACCGGTACTATTACGAGCACCGCCTTTTCTACGACAACTGCTCCTGCGGCTGCTGGCTCCCCATTAGGACAGTCACCTTGTGAAGGGACAGTCGGCAGAAAGTATAGTAGAAAGTGGTACACTGCAACAAGATAGACATGAAAAAACATTGGAAACTAAGGCTAGTTTCCCATTGACTAAGACACGACAGGTTGTTAATAGGCTGACACGGCGCACTACGCAGAGAAAGCAATATTTCCAACGGCGACGATGGGAAACTTCAAGTACTATTAGGATTCTCTCTATTTGTCGCTTTATTTGTTCATCTCTTATTCTATATATATAATATATATATATATATATATATATATATATATATATATATATATATATATATATATATATATATATATATATAAGATCATGGTTTGTCCTCGACCCAAGCCCCGAAATCGCTCTCGAGATACGCAAAACACGTGCGGTTTATTATTTGTTTCATTAAGGCTTCTGTCGTCGCCGGCCGCGTCGCTAATCAAAGTTACATCACTTAGCTTTTTTCCGTCTCTCTATTCGCATGTGTTCGCCATTTGCGGCTAGCCGAAGAACAGACGCAACTTCCTCCTCGCTTTAGTGCTTGCAGTGCAGCGCCACTTTTCCCTTGGGCTCCGTATCTCGAAGTCGTAATACGCTTGTCGTCGGCAGCATCTCTGCCGTCCATTTGCTGTTTTTGCCGTTGCCGACAGCTGGAACAGTCGGACAGAGGCGAACTAGCACAGTTATTTTTGCCGCCGTCCCCGCCGCAGCGTCAGCCTATTGCAGCAACCAAGATGGACGACGATCTTGCGGCCACTGGTACTCAGCAACTGAGTAGAACAGAAGGAAGCAAAAGGAGGTACGACGAGAACCAAGACCGTACGGAGTGCAAGAAATGTAGGCCAAAACAATAATAGTACGCCTCGACAAAAGACAATCAAACGCTTTATGCCTAGATCAACAGTCTCTTGCATGGAGTCATATAGCCGTGCATACGAGCACGCACGCTGGGAGTGTGTGGCCGTCCAACAACCTACGACACTAATGTATGTTTATATATGTATATATATATATACACTGATTTGTATTAATAATATAAGTGATGCGACATTTTTTTCCTGGGAATATATATATATATATATAGTGTTAGGTAGTGTTTGAGTCCACTGAGAAATTGCAAAAAGCTACGGCTGATATTAACCATAATGTCGAGCCCGGTGGCGTGGTGGCATGCGTCTGCGCCTCGCGACCGGAGGAGACAATAGCAGGTGCGCGGGTTCGAGCCCCACCGTTGCACATTTGTATTTATGGGTGTAGTCCGTCTATGAAGCAATGCGATCCCCATGGTCCCAAGTCCCATGGACGTTAAATCTTGGCTGCGAGTCAGCCCCGGATATTAAGGATATTAACCATCGTGATATGTTTATTATGAAAGCGTGCTTAACGCTAGTTAATACTATGTTTGGGTTGTATCAAAAATTACCCAAATATTCATGTTAGGCTAAATATGGCGCGCGTATTCAACAAACGGCAGTATTATTCTTCACAATGACAACTTGATCAAATATAACCTTACGTTGAAATTAATTAATTGTGTACAAACGCGCTGTCTGTGGGTGTTACATTGGAAGTAGACTCTGGACACAGGAGTGATACACAGCTGCTCACACTCTAGCATTTTCAATTATTTCACAACTCAGTTGCAGTATTTTTAAGATGTATAGTTGATTGCTTGATTTTTAACTCACTTAATGACACATATCAACATTTAATATTAGGGACGCATGACGCTGCTTTAAATAATTATTAACATTGCACTCGCCCGTTTTTCTCGCTTATAGGTTGACCATCTTCCATCGAGATCGCCTCTGCTTCGTAATTTCGACCGCTATAATAAGCTAATACTTTAGGTGCCGAGCCTGGTGACGTGGTGCATTCGCGTGCGCCTCACCACCAGAGGGGACACACAGGTGCACGGGTTCGAGCCTCACCGTTGCACATTTGTATTTATGGGGTTTGTCTTACGAAACAGTCCCGTGAACGTTAAATGTCGACTGAGGGTGAGCCCAAAAAAAAAGTTAAATATATTGCATTAGACGGCCGAATAATTAACGTTAAAACTAGTATGTGAACTGTTTTTGTATGACTAAATTTAGTTCCATATAACTGCAGTCAAATATTTCCAGTATTCCTGAATTTATCAGCTGGCACACCTCCATCGGACCGATTAGCTTGGTCTAATCTACCTACTGTTTCGTCCAGTCGACGCGAGGGCCTTGTCGAGGACCATATCGAGGGCCTCGTCAATCGATTTACCCAGATCAAGTTTTGCAGCTTCGGCTGTTCGATAAAGTTGCGGGTCCGGCGACTGGGAAAATGAGACAAATCTCCCGTAACTACATCTGCACAACGTGTGCGATGCTGCGATGATTCAAGCTAAATGTTTCCATTCCAAGAAAATCATCGGCATATCGTAACCCGCTATTCGGAGCACACGGGTTTCACCATAAACTGTCTCTGTGAAGTGGGCAACGCGAGTGTGTGTGCACCTGCTGTGGGCTAATGTGCTCCAAATAGTATCATCACCAATCATGAAGCGTAACACCACACTCTCCGTCCTGACTAAAAGATTTAGCATTGCGTGGTCGTGGACAAGCTATTGCCATGTGTGTTTTAGCCTATAATGTTTCATGCCAGACGGTATCGTCAAAAGGTTAAAATTGCAAAATTCGACAACTGAGGAGGTGCAGCGAGGTGTTATCACATTTCTGACTGTGTTCAACCGGCCAATATTCATCGGCGGATGATGCGGTCGTATACGGGGTAGACTGTGTGTCCAACAAGTCCGTGAAAAAGTGGAATGCTCCTTTCCGTGAAGGCCGGGAGTGTTTGAGCAATAGCCCAAGACCAGGCTAGGCAAACACTGCAATCGCGGTCGAACTCGTCGACAGGAAGCACGAACGAAGAAACTCAGCGCACTGCAAAAGGAACTTAGACATTTTAGAGATAATACTAAATCTTAAGCTGACCGCTGCGGCAAGGGAACAGGTAATGCTCCCGGTTTCTTTAGGCGGCCTAGGTGTGCCGGACGCGGTCATGACGGCAGGACCTGCAATCGTGTCGTCATTGACCCAGGCCGCGGACAGAGTTAAAGCATTATTGGACAGTGATGGGTGGGACGCCTATAACAGGGAACTTCAAAGACTGACCGACGAATTGTCGTTGTTATTTGATTCACCTCCCGACGATAGGGCTAACCAGGACAATTGGACAACCCCCTTACAAGAAAAGCGACTAGCAAACTTGATTAATAGAGCACCGTCTGTTGCCGATAAAGCCAGGCTTCGAGCTGTTAGTACTCAAGGGGCTGGGGCTTGGCTACACGCCTTACCATGTCCTCGAATTGGGACTCTGTTAGACGACGAGACCACGCGCATAAGCGCAAGGCTGCGGCTTGGTGTTGACCTAGTCGTGCCCCACCGATGTCGTTGTGGTGATTTTGTAGACGCGTTGGCCCATCATGGCCTGTCATGCGCGTTAAGTGCAGGCCGACGAGCACGTCACTCTGCTCTAAATGACACCTTTAGTCGCGCACTTCGATCTGCCGGCTTCCCATGTGTTTTAGAGCCCCCGGGTCTATCGAGGGATGACGGAAAAAGACCTGACGGCCTGACTTTGACGCCCTTTAAGCGTGGCCGCATGCTTGTTTGGGACGCAACTGTAACCGACTCATTAGCCCCTTCGATGGTCGGTGCAGGTGCGGACCGAGCAGGTCATGCTTCCAGGTTAGCTGAGGCTAACAAATGCAAGAAATATTCCAGTGTGGATTATCCGCACGAATTTTGTCCGTTGGCGTTCGAGACTATGGGAACTGCAGGTCCCCTTACGCTCAAACTGATTCAACGCGTAGGCAGAAGCCTTAATCTTTCGACAGGAGACTCGAGAGCATCCGAATTCTTGCGTCAGAGGCTGTCGCTTGACATCCAACGAGAAAATGTAGCGTCTGTTCGGGGCACATTGCTGAACTGGGCTAACCCTGGGTTAGAGAACCCGTAATCACACGTTCGCACGGAGACAATTGTCCACTCCAAAGTGCTAATATAACGAACTTATATAAATAAATATTGCCAGTCATTCAAAGCAATGAGTAGATAGCAATTCAAAGCAAAAAAAAAGGAACTGCATAGTGGGCAAGCACCGTTTTAGTATCTCGAAGACCCCCTTTTTTAAAAGTGCGTCGTCATTACCCCTCTAAAAAGAGCGTGCGTCATCACCCCCCCCCCCCCCCCCCCCCCCCCCTAAGAAAACAAAGCTGTACACTCAACAGACAAAATGATTCATCGAACTCCTCATATACGGAAAAAACATTATCAGCGGTGCATAATATGAGACCTGGGCTACTCACGTCCACTTTTCTCCAGGATTACACAAAGTATACTGGTCAAATTCAAGTGGGAGAAGCTTGAGTATCCGCCCTACCGCCTGGACATGTTGCCGCGTCACCTCTAACACTTTACTCCGCTAAAAATGATCTTAAAGGATCTCAACCCGAATGATGAATCGAAGAACACAAGGGAGAACAGCGGCAGAAATTCTGTTAATACGGAATAATTTGGCTCGTAAAACAGCGGTCACCAGAGTCAGGCTTCTGGCGACTACTCTTGAATAAGGACATCAGTTATATTTACAGTATCGTTTCTTAGCCATACGGCGTGTAGCGCCGGCCATCAATGTTGTGAACAATCTTTTTTCATGGCTGGCGAGATCCTTGCGTTCTCGAAATCAGCACCTAATTTTTTAATAACAATAAAGCACACGCATATTATGGCGAAGGCGATATCAAGGCGGATTCCATTTGACGGTAGACGGCGGGGGTGGAGCTCTTTTTTTTTCTTTCTGGGAGGTTTCGGGAATGCATGATGCACATGCGCCACTAGCAGCCTGCGTGACTAGTGTGAGACTCGCAAACCCACTAAACCCGGATTCCTCCCCACCCCCCAGGCTCGGTATTACTTTGGCATTACATCGAAATTGGGGGGGGGGGGTGCAGCCCACGGCTACGAAGATGATCCAGATAGCATCATCTCATTACTGTGCGCGCAGGCCTCCCACATCCTGCCAATGTTGGTGTTGAGTCGATTCTGAACGATACGCTTGTGCTCTCGATATTGTCGCCGTATTGCTGCTATATTGCTATATTACGGCGATCTAGCGAGCCTTGTAAGTTAATTGCACGTGTTGTTCGCATGGTTCATAAAGTATGCGAACGAGCGGCTGACGACAACGACGACGACGACGATGTTGATGTTGGTACGCCCATTAGAATGAGATCGACTGAGCGCTTACATAATATACGCTAGCTCTAGAATTTCGGCACAATGGATAGATCAGGCAAACACGACATCAGCGCAATAGGGCTGGTAATTAATTTTGAAGCACACTTGTAGCTGCTCGTCGGCGGCTAATAGACACTGAAAGTTAAGGACATGTGCACAGACGAATAAAGATGCTGCTAAGAAATCCAAACGTCCTTGATATAGTGACGTGTATGTGTTTGATGACGTCGCTTTGTAACGCCGAACGTCGATAATCGTTGAAAATCGACAAAATTTGAAATATGATTCAATAGGATTCGATGCTCAGAAGATAATTAACGATAACAACATGTGCCCTAAGTTCATGTCTATGCAAAATCATTTTAGCTTGAAGTAGACTGAGTACTCTAAAAGATCTCGACTGACTTAATAAAAAAATATTCGTTTGTGGTTAAAATAACGCTGCGCCACTGTCGAATGCTGTCAACCCGATCCTAATGGGCTTGTCGAATAGGGCTCCCAATGCCACATGTTTATACCCGTGACGAATCTAAACCGCCTTTTATTCAATGCAAATGCTCGTTTATTTTGCCAACTGAAGACCTTATGTATAATAATTACATTTTGCAAACTGTGGGCTAGATTGATGCAACAGTCAGTTCACATGTGTGCCGACATTTGCCTTGTTAGTGTTTCAAATCCTCAGTGCCCTAGCCATCCCCCACAAAAATATGTTATTTACACGACCTGTCTTTGCAATTTGTACGTTATTTCTGTATTTAGTTCTTTATTTTCTAATAACGATCATGCACGGGACCAATCCAGTAATGTTATCGACTTTTTCGCGTGAAAAAGGGAATCGTGCCAGGCTGCCTTACATATTTATGTTGTCTTAACGTATGTCTCCCACTAAGGTCGATGGCATGGTTCATAATTGTGAAAGCGCTTTAAGCCGCCTATCAAAGTCTTTCTGGTTTACAGCCACCGTAAACACACAGCGTTCTGTACAGAAAGAGTACACATGCTAAGCAAATATGCTTAATACTGAGAGCCTTAGTGGGTGCAAAAGTGGAGAGTCTGAGTGTGGCTCATACTAACTATATCCTCCTCTAAATGTATATATTGAAATGTACTTTTCTAATATATTGTGCAAGTGAAATGAATAACTCAGTCACTCAGTCTGCAGATAACATTTTTCTAAGTGTTTATTTGATGACGTTTTGTGATTCACTGCAGAAACGTTTGAAGCAATACTTTTTTGTAGGATTTTCATAGCACGGACTACGTAAATTGTGTTTAGATCAGGCCAGTCGAGTTTGTGATAGCGCTTTATGTCACATTTGCCAGAATATTTGCAAACGCAGTCATTTATTTCACAGCAGTCGCCCTGTAAACGGTCATCAGCGGTCAGTATTTAAATCTGTTTTACGAAGGTTACTTGATACTTGATTTAATATTTGGTTCCGTTATCTCAAAACGCTTCGTAAACGATAGTCGGGGTATTGGCGTGACTTTAAGGTATACAATTAAATTATGTTGACTTCATCTAAATTAGGTATACAATGCAGTTCATAAGGGTTTATTTGTAATGCTTTATCTTATTTACGTTTCAGGCGAGAGAAGTAGTGCAGCGATTTTTGCTCCAGAGCAGTGCAATCCACCGCATGGTACTTGGCACACCTCTGCGGGCAGAACCGGCGAACTACTCATGTTCGTCGCATAAGGCGGCACTTGGACATACCAGGTAGCAATAACCATGTTGTATTTACCTGGTGTGTACGTGGAGACTGTCACATGCAGATCCAGACTAACAATGCAAAGCATTGAAAACGTCCGGCCTCCCGTTCTTCCCGTATTCTGTTCGACTTAAAGCTCGGACAGACAAGCAGAACGCGTCATGTATAATGAAAAACACTTTCAAGGTGGTGGCAAAATTCGCCAGCATGAGATGGTTCCACACCCTGTCAAGGCCATACATCAACCCTGGAACAATCTAAAGCACAAAAAGCCTCACTACAAATGCCGTCCGTACTGTTTCGTTTATATGCGCCATCAACGCCGTTTCCGTGTAATGAGCCCAAAGGCCAGGATACTGAACACGGTTAACAAACTGTAATGGTTGGCCGAAGCAACGTATAACGTCTCTGGCAGCCAATCGACCTCCATGCCTGAATTGCATGGCTTCAGTTTTCCTGGTGTTTATCTCAAGTTCTTTCGAGGCAAGAAACGGCTCTACTATAGAGGTAAAATAAGCGACCGCGATATCATCTACATACATCACCACTAACAACTTTTTAGCACTCCTGTCGGACGTAATCGACAAGGTCAGCAAGAAGAAGGGTAAACGAGACGTAGCTTAGCGGGTCTCCTCTCTTCCCGTCTACCAACAATCTCCTACCTACCCCGTCTGGTGTCCTTATCAAAGAAACTACTATAAAGAACCTACTAGATTTGCTAGATGTCGTAGACGTCGCACACGACATCTAGCATATCTAGTAGGCGTTTTTGAGGGACGCAGTCGAATGCCGATTTCAAGTCCACGAAGGCTGCACATGTTATATTCGGTTGTCTAGCCTCTATATGCTGGATGACTTTGAAAAATGCTCTTTCCGCTGGTCGGCGGCTAGCTCGTTGGGTCAATCGCTAATCGCGCTCCACCGTTCTGCAATGTTTCGTTTCCTAAGGCAGCTGATGAAGCGGGAACTTTCACAGAACTGGGGTAATGGAAGCGGCTACTGCTTTTAGGTGTTCGTATACAATAAGGCTCAGGCCTGCAGATTTTCCATCAGATTCTGACCAGATAGCGCGCAGTATTTACTCATTCGCAAACATTTCCCATTCATCGAGATCCTTCGTTTGTTGTTGCTTCGGTTATACACGGTTGTGGTGTAGTATTGTTCTGAAGTGTGTAACTCAGTCCTTGTCGTTGATTAGGGGTTTGGCACAGTCGGTCGCTTAAGTAGAATAAACCAGGGCTTATAGATGCTTTGCTTTGGCTTGCTCATTTTCTCCTCCCTCAGGAAACCTATTTTATATATAGGATTTAAGCATCTGTGATAGCAGGTTTGCCACATTAGGTTGCGACATTCTTCGTCAAACTATGGTTTGCGCCTTGATGATTTACGGACGCATATTTTTATGAGACGGTTGGTCTATCGAGCGGCTTCATGGATGACCCATCCACGACATCGCTTGTATGTGTTTAGATAATTTTGTGAAGGGAGTATCTGTAAGGCTTAATCCAGCATATGTGAGTTTATTTTGCATGGCCTCTGGCGACATTTTGGTTTGATATTTTGTGCACATCAAGTCATGCAGTAGGTGAGCTCACAGTATTCTATCTGTGCAGATATATCTAATTTAAGGCCAGTAATAACTAAACCTAAGGCTCGTGTCGACGTAATATAGTAACAAGGTCGACGGTGCTTGTCCCATTCCAAACAACCTGTGTAGAATGTGATTAGTCATTTTCAATTTGAAGCTCTAAATTGCTAGTTTTCAATGTGTATTCTTCAAAAGATTGCAAAGTGAAATCACCCGCATGCTTATAACATGCTTGGCCATCTTAATGCGCAGTTTCATGCATTCACTAATGTTCTACAATATATTTGACGCTTTGTTCTGGCAAATTTTGCAATGTGTACAAACCAGCCAATACTCTACGGGGATAACTACCTAACAGATTAAGCTGTACAGCCATACACCCGTGGGGATTGCTATGGCTACAGCGGCTTCTTTCAGTTGATTTCTCGTCAACGCTGCGATAAATATTGTTCACTAATGGTATTATAAAAAAAAATTCATCCCTACTATTCAAACTCCAAACTATTCACCCTAAAATAATTGGCACTGCTCGGATCTAGCAAAAGTATACAACAATAGTCAATAAACCTTTTTCTTCTTCTTCTTCTTTTTTGAAAATATGCAGGATCAATGCTAGTCCTTCAACATTCCATAGTTAATTGGTTGTCTCCCTGTGCTGTTTGGTACGAGCTGTTGTTGCCTGTGACTACTAGTAAGTTGGCGTCATCGCACCGTCGTTTCGACCGCCGCCATTATGCCATAGCTTTGACGCTGCGCTCACTATGTGATCGTTGCCTTCACGTTGTTCGCGCCTACATCTGATGCTGCTTGTCTATCGACATTCAAAACTCTGTAAAGCTTGAGTTGTCCGCGAAAAGGGCGCGCAAAGCGTATGCCTTCCAGCCATACGGCTGGATACATTAGCTCGGTAAAGCTCTCTCTCTCTCTTCATTATCCCAAATATTTGCAGCTACTGTAGTAGATTCAGTTTAACCCTGTTACCACCTTTATAGCCAATTGTCTACTGCAACCCCCCCCTTTCCCACAATACGGCCGTCAACATGCCGGTTAATGCCGGCTGGATCGGCCACGCTTAACCCGGCTAACAGTTAGGGCATTGTACTGCCACCTTATCGGTAGTGTATCTGCATCGTGTGAGTCTCATGCATGTATTCTTTTGCTAGAATTTCACCCGGTTGGCGTTGTAGGCGCGCTTGTTGTTTGTGCGCCATTGGCCCTATATTTAATTGCCCTAATTTGGTCCTAAATGATGTTGCCTTGCACGGAAGCTAGCGCGTTGCGCTGTGTTAATGCGGCGTGTTTGTTGTTGTTGTTGTTGTTGTTTTTATTGGTACTGTGTTTGTTATTATTGTTAGTGTTGTTCTTGTTTTTGCTCTTAATGTTGTAGTAGTTTTTGTTGCCTTGTTGTTCACAACGACCAGTATAGCGGACTCTTCTGCTTAATTCGTTTAAGTTTCTGGATTTCAGTTGAGTAGCTTCAGCTTGGCCTTGTGTTCATCGACCTAGGATTGAACACTGTCAACGACGCTCCGGATCAAAAATATAACTCTTTCGTCACGCTTTTGGTAAACGAAACATGTGCTCGAAACATCGTTTATTATTATTATTATTATTTATTTTTTTAATGATTATTATTATTTATTCAATTTTTCGGTGTTTCTAATTGTGGGATCTAAACGTGTACCCGCCTAGACTCACCCCCGTTTCTCAATCCATAGAGCCGATAACAGCGGCGGCGTTTCCCCTACACACTGCGAGCGAGAGTTGCTGACGTAGAAACTCACCCTCGCGCTGGTCACCCGTGTTAGCACTTATTTTGATACCTAGGTCTTTGAGGAAATTTGCCCTTAGACCATGGCGGAATGGTGACGCCGTCGGGTCTTTGTCGTCTTCAAAGCCCAACCTGGGCTCTAGGGTGCTTGGTATGCCGGCTCTACGAAGAGCCTTCTTTGAAACTGCGTTGATTTCCGCGTGTCTGAGAGTTCTACCAGGGCTTTTAGAGCAGCTTAAAGGGTGCAGTCCGTCTTTATCCACTGTTTTTCCACATGCCCTGCACTCGTATGGCTCACACATGAGAGCGCCTATTCTTAAGGCGGCCACCATGTGGAAGGAGGTGTTTTCCAGCATGGTGCCCAGCTGCGGTGAAGGAAGTGCCCTTAGGAAGCCACTGCTGAAGGTCTCACGGGCGGCTATAAATACCGCTTTCTCTGTCGGAGATTGGGGGTCATCTAAGATTTTGCGAGCGGTCGTTTAACACTTGTAGCCGTCAAGTATATGCTGCGTAGGGTGTTGTTCCCAGGGGCCAGGGCCTATCGACTGTCTCGCTCGTTGCGCGGAGTACAGAACAAACATGCGGTTCTAACAACGCCTCTGCGAGCCCTGAGAACTCTATGAGAGAAGCAGCGTAGCACAATGGAGCAAGGTTTGCTACGGACCTTAGTCCCAACCTTCTTTCGCTGAGTGAAAGTGTAGCCCTTTTCCAGGATCTGTCAGTAAGGACCACGTTTAGAACTTCACTCAGTGTCTCCTTTGCCACCTTGTCAAATGCTTGCAAATTATCACAGTTTTGGCCTATGGGCGAAGTGCGTAGAATATAGTTTAACTTAGGTGACCTTAAGCTGTATCTCCATAGGCATAATGTAGCCTGTGAGTACATCGCTAATAGCCGAGTTTTTATAGACCGAAGGGCGTCTTTCTTATCCTGACTTGTTCTAGAGATCGTCCGAGAGCCAACGGGCGCTCCTAAGACCTCCAGGTCAGGCAGTTCGATTCTCTTTGTGCCGGGCAGGGCGTCTGCAATGATTTTGCATGCCTCCTCCTGTTCGTGGGAGGTTCCATCTACAGCTATGAGCTCACATTTAGAGGCGTTGAGAGTTAAGCCTCCCTCTTCTGCAAACTGTAGCACTTCGCGTATGTCGGAGGCCACTACGTTTGCCGGGCCGCCTAGTATACCATCGTCCAGATACCACACATTTAGTGGGCTTCTCATACGGGGGGGGGGGCTTTAATACGGGGAAAGTGTTCTGCACACGGTCCCCGGGCTACACGGTTAATGCCCCGGGCTTTAGCAACCTGGGAGTACCGTGTGGGACGCCTGCTGCCTTGGCTTAATAGGCACAAAGAAAGCGAGACCACCATTCTGGGGTGTAACGCGGAATCGCGAGGTTAAGAGTTCTAACCGGTACGGTGTAGTAGTGTGGTACTTCCATGCGGAACCCCGATAGGGGGAAAACTAATCCTGAGATTCCTTAACTAAATAAGGCAGGTCCAATTATTATTATTATTATTAAGGTTGAATAGATTTCGACATATTCAATCATCAAATGCCCTTTATGATAAAGGCGTAAGTACTGCATAGCGCGCTTAGCTTGTTCGTTGACAATGGTTCAGTTCAGTGAAGGAAGATGAGTTATATCCCTAAGCCTAAACAAACGGCCGACGACGGGTGTATCAACTAGACAACGCGGTGGTGCACCTGGTGACGTTGCACCGTCCGTCACTACCCCGTCGGGAAGGGAAAATCAGGGAAACAGTGACGAAGAGACGATCCGCAACGACAAAGAGAGCCTATTCGACGACAGAAACACGGAACGAGGTAGTGGGAGGCTCCTCTTCCTCGGTGTGGGAATGCGGGAGTGCATGACTCTTTCTCGATGTGGGAATGCGGGAATGGATGACTCTTCCTCGATATAGGAATACGGGAGTGGAAGGCTCTTTTTCGATGTGGGAATGCGGGAGTGGGTGACTCTTCCTCGGTGTGGAAATGCGGGAGTCGAAGACAACAACGGCAGGGGCAGCAGCAGCAATAACGCTGAGCCAGCGGCCGGCATAAGCAAAGAACACAGAGCGACACAACGAGAAGCGTAAAAGAGCGTCGGAGCGGAAGCTCCATGCGCCCTACAAGAAACGAAAAAAAACTCACGTCAAGATAAAAAGTCACTTTAGGATGAATTGCACAGCGGCAGATGTTATTGATGGGGGTGAATGGGATCATCGAGTCGAAACCTGGGCTTGTCTATTTGAATAGGGACATCTCGGCAATGTGCTGTGTGATGGTACTTAAAAATATCTTCTATAGACTCACTTCAATGCTAGTATTCCAATAGCAACGTGAGCTCCGCCACTCATGTCGGTAAAATATGAATTTGATGAAATTGCTCACAAGGCGTGAGAAACTAAGAAAAGGTGTATTTTTCATCTAAAAACGAGGCGCACTCTTTTTTTTACCGACAAGTTCTGCTCATTATATTGCCTGAGTACTAGAAAAGTAAGAGTTCTTTTTTTCACAAAAGAGAGCTAGAGATATCAAACTTGATGTCTGGGACGTATCTATTCTGGTAAAACATAGATGTGGAAAGCAGCGTCAACAAGTAGAGCATGTTAGGTTGTTAAAACTGGATCGCAAATAAATACTACAAGAGCGACAAATCATAGCAACATATTATTTCAGCGCTCCTCGCCACGGCAGCAGCTAGAACCGAAGTTCAGCATTAAGCGCGACGATACAGCGATGCTCATACACCGCGCTCATACCATACATGTAAGCCTACAGAACACGTTGTCGTATGCGCCTGTTAATATAATTTAAACAGTTCTGCTGATTGCTGTATCGATCAAGCCAATGTTTCGATAGTTCTATTGCCCTTAACACTTTCTCCAGTAACACTGAGCAGGCAAAAAGATAATTCGACTCTATAATAGGGAACAAACCAATACTGGCAGCTGTCTTCTCCCTATGAAAACGGATGTATCCGTTGCCAGCATACACTTAGGGTACTGTGCAGCAACAACAAATATGTTAAGGAATTTATGTTACTCGCAGACACCTAATACGGATTCGAAGATGGTCGTTTAACCTGGCTAGGACTAAGCGAGGTTTCTTCGTCGCGGAACCGACGGTGTGGATGCCGTTTTTGGAATATTTCTCGATATATCTGAGGCATCCTCTAAATGATTCTCTAAATTGCAGTCTTTGTCACGGCTACTATTCCTGCTCGGTATTGACAAAATTTTTTGTAAATAGTTATCATCGTATCGCTAAGGCAGAAGCATTCAGGTTGGAATTGACCACGTTCTTTTGGATACGGCATCGGCCTTTGCAGAACTTTCACATTTGATGAATTAGAGGAATATTTGATTCACACTGAACTATAATTTTAACAACCCTTGGGAAGTTTCTTTTGAAGAAGACATATCTGTCTTATTGAAATATCCAAGAACTTCCAACGAGAGAGAGGAAGTGGGGCAGACTAACGATCTCGTTTATAAAATCACCTCAGTCCTTAGCTCTCTCCAACTAGCCCTAAATTTAGACAACACAAGACCAGTTATATCTAAATCCAAAATATGTGGCTTCCATGTAGCCGATGACAAAATTAAACTAAGCGGTGTATCACTTCCTATCTGCCACGATATTTCACGGGCTTTCAGTGCAACAGGCTCTAAAGTGGACAGAGTCTGGCTATAAACCTGCAGGCGAAATGTATGATCGGCACTGCTTACATGAATTGACTTCGTGTTGAGGACATACCAGCCAACCCTCATGCACATAATTTTTTATGCGTGCCCTCTATTTGTGGAGCCAATACTGACACGTCTTGTGTCATCGTCTGGGGCAGAGTCTTTATAAATAATGTTAGGCGTAAAATTCACATACTTCAGAATGACGTACTTGTGGTAGTGTTTTGCATTAAATGGCACAGCTTTAATTCCGGAGCTCGTGGGGCGTATCGAGGTACTCACCACTTAGAGCCAGGTCTAAGTGGTCTAAGCGTACGCTTCACTTAGGTGAAATAATGAACTGGACCTTTAATATGCTTCAAAGCAGGAGCCTTAGGGCAACGGGAGCAGCCAGCGTACTGTCCCTCGCCACTAAACGGTCTATCTATAACAAGGTCCGCTGATTGCGTGGAACAAGCTTCCGTTTTCGGTCAAAGTAGCAGAGACGAAAGCTCTACGAGTTTTCAACTACGCCATCAGGTGGTACCTTACTCGATGCTGAGCTGTGCCTAACACTTTAAACCTGTTCTGAAAACAAGCTCAAGCACAAAATATATGGTGTCAGTTTAAAGGTTCCTGTCAGACATACGAAAAGCTTTCGATTAATTAATGACTGGCGCGGACTTTCTAACTGTTGTTCAACAGAAAAAATTGCTTTTAAGTAACGTCTTTTTTTTAGAAGATCAACTGGAAATGTGGTGGCACACACGGGCTCCACGGCAGGAAGGCTCCTTGCAAGAACGGGCCGGTAGTGTGGGACTCTAACTCACTAAAAATCTGTCACGTTCCCATGCCCCCGACGGACTGGAAACTGCATAGCATCAAACAGCCTGGAGGTGGGAGTGGCGTTGCTGTTTCTTCCTTACAGTTGGCATCTAATGCCATGAGACGACTTGCCTAAGATGCATTCTGTAGAAGTAAGAACTTTAAAATATAGGTGCCGCCAAGAATCTTTTGGCTCACTGTTTCAGAAATAAATTGCAAACGCTCTAAAATAAGGACATGGGTGGCCCAGCAAAAAGTGCACACAATATTCCGTAGTTATCTCGGCATGAGAAATGCCGATTTCACATTTTGCAATTAAACGCGCATAATCTTTCTTACTCATGGACCACAGGCGTACTAATAGCAACTAAGAGTATTCGTTAACCGGCAACGCAAGTGTCGATAACTAAGCGAATGGTAGAACAAGAAAAAAAGCCTAATAAGATGCACGGCTCGCAAATATCGGGTTCTATTGTGCCAAATATGAAAACTACACATAGAAACAAGCGGACTTGCTCAGGGTTTTACATTTAAAACGGCTGCTTTTGGCACCGGGAACTGCTTGGGAGTACTCAGTAGTTACCTTTCTGCAAACAAGAACCTTAAATATAAAATTATATCTTAAACGCATTGCTACTGCAACGGCCTCTTACAAGTGCCTCCTCAAAAAGTTGGCCAAATGATAATCATAACAACAGATGCAGGGTGAGGTACGGGCTATTAGCATATAGGATCTCTGTGATTCCCGTTTTTTGCAAATTCCCTTATTTTCTTCTCGCTTTTCATTTTCTGCTATGTAGAGTGCTACTTGTGAAGGTGGGTCTTTCTATACATCATGCGCCCACAATGTAATTAACGTCTTAGTGCATGTGACTAGCAAACTACATTGAGCTAAGGGTTTACAATACGAGCGTATAAAAAGAAAACCGGGCAACGACAGGATCTAGAGCTACTATGTACCATAGCACTGGACAGGTCGAGAGAGAAGCCCCTCACCACGCTTGCTGCATCCGGAGGAACCAATTTTAGTCTTCCAAGCGCCCCGGGCAGTCGACCGTAGAAGGCGAGACATAATGCTAATTTTTATTACCTGAGACAGCTTTCAAGTTAGCTCATAACAGAGGCCTTGTGAGTGAGAGAGTTTTCATAAGGGCAATGTCTAGCCAACGGCAGCTCACAGTAGCGATTGCACTACACGTGCTACCCTGCAGTAGAATAAAAACGCTTTTTTTCTAAAAGAAAGGGAAGTTATGATAACAATGCATATATATATATATATATATATATATATGGCACAAGATGATGAACGACCATGATTTCTTTCAAATGGGCCTGAGTGTAATTGGTCAGACTCCGAGCCCAGCGTAGCACGCGAACCGATACCACAATAGACTTAGATTACTACGATGACGACGTATGATTCCCTGCAGTTTCTTCAATTCATCATTAACGATGCCAATAATAAATTTGCACTGTCGGCTATATTTAGACATAGGACTGCATTCGGCGCTTTCAGCTCAAAAACGCCATCATTTGGCCGTGTATCTAATTAGATGCCGTCATTAGTTTAGAGAGAAGGTTTTGCGATCTGACGTTCGAGTCAGTGGTTTTTGTTCTATCTATACGGCGTAGCGATTTTGGCACATACCAGTAATGAAAATAGTTTCCTTAGCATGTCGTGCCGCATTCTCTCCGTATTCTTTACAATAGCCTATTTACATAATGGCGAACTTTATTTTTTGTACTGGACCTGCTGACTCTGCATCTCGCAAATCTTGCGCCCCGCCCCGACGATTCGCTACAACAAGTCCGCTATTCTACTAAGAAGGATAATGCAATAGGCATTACTATGGTAAACATTATGTTGTGTTTGCGTGACCTACATCAGGTCGCTTTAATGGCACGTTCTCCCGTGTCTTGCTCTCCTTTTCTTTTGAACGAGGATAATTTTATAAGACCCGAGCTACAGTATCCGAGTCAGTAGATCACAAAGTAAGGGGCGGCAAGGTTTTCGTGTATTGTCTGTAATTACGTGCAATCTTGAAGTCTTGAAAATGTGCTTGAAACCATGCGTTGATGCGAACAAGATGGCGGTGCCATCCCGTCATCGAGCGAAATATAGCACATATCAAAGAATCCACATGTTCAGCGCCTATACAATCTATAGCGCAGTACCGCCACAGAACTTTCAAAAATTCGTACTTCTGGTGTGTCATCATTCAGTTACAACCAATTGCTTTTCAACGGAACCGTTGGATCCAATTAGACTGCTGGGAAGCTGGTGTAATGGAACTGACTGCGATACTCTTGGCATTCTTCTACGTTGGCAGCAAAATCCGTTGACGCGTGCGTTTCCAAATTCCTTTAAAGAGCCGTTGATTCGTTTTCGAGTATAACTGAAGAATCGCCGACGCCAATTAAAGCTGGAATATCACACGTTTTTATGTATGTCCCAATTAGAGCAGTTAATTTAATTTCCAAATAGCATACAGTTTTGATTCAGAAAATAGTGGTTTGTTGGTATAAACTGTTGACTTCCTTCAAAAAAACTCGAAAGAAATGAAAGTCCCAATGCTTGAATTCTTGTCGCCCAAATGACATATCATTACAACAATTTTCTAAGCTCTATGGGGTGATTTTATCGGCGTTATATTGCGTGGGTTCAATTCATCTAACTTTAGCCAGCAGCCACAAGCAAATAGATCCAGATAGATTTAGACTTTCGCTCAGGCAAACGTGGTCGCAGTGCATATCAGGTATTTATATATATAATCACAAAGCTTATTACAAGGATTTAGATCGTGATGACACTTGCGTTCTTTGACATTTCACAAAACTTCAAACCTTTTTTTGACTGCTTTCTTGTATTACTCCCACTCCAGCGGCAGATCATTTCATATATCTTTCTCTTCTAGGTGGCAACATTACAAAATTCTTTTTGCGAGTCGGACGTCCTGTCCGTGTCCGAAAGGACATCCGACTCGTACGAGGACAACGTGTCATCAGTGCACGATAGACAGACCTTGTACAGGAAGTCTCTCTTCCTCTGCTGTTATTAATGTGGTCGCAGAAGAGGGAGGTTTGTGTGTTGATGGACAAAGCTATTGCGCAAAGCGAGCCTTTTCTGCTAGGCCTCCGAGCAGTCGCGTCGCCTGATTGTACGTTTGTGGTGAGCGATAATAAAGCTGCAAGCCGAAGAAGAAAGATGGTGGTGGACAAAAACCGCTCACACAGGAACATAGCTCCTAGGGCGGACAGCGGAATGCCGAGCAGAGATTTTGCCTGGTGGGAGGATTGATTTGTCCTGCCATCTGAGAACCGTGTAGGTACATGACGAGACAATCGGACAGCCGCCCAGACGCCGAGGGTGGCACTACAAAAGGAGGACGGCCACCCTCACGCACACGCGAAACCTAATACACGCAACCTTCGTCCGAGCCTTTGTCGGGCCGCTATGAGGCTCCAAATCGCACACTACAACTGTATTTCAGCGAGGGAAGCAACGACAGTACATCTGCCTTGAGCCCCCACCGCCGTCAACCTGGGAAATGTTCACTTGCCCTAGCGGCTTCATCTTTTCGTCAACTAGAAGTTCCGCTTAGATTGCGCTAGGAATTTAGACCTAGGCGATGCCTTTGTGACTCTCCTTTGGCCTACAGAAATGCATCGTTAATTTGTCGTATCCGGGAGCCTCTGTGTTGCTCGGTTCCGCTTTTTGTGTGCGTGGAGGGCGCCGAGTTTTCCATTTGCTCGTCTGAGCCATCTAAATCTAAACCTCGCAAAGCGACTTGTCTAGCGTTCACAGCAGGTGTTGCCAACATGTGTTACGTCAATATGCTAAGACATATCATCAAGGAAAGTACTAGTTTTTTAGACTTCCTGGTTGCCAATAATATATATCCCACATTTTTTCAGTTGTAGCATTCTCGAATAGTGATAATCCACATAGCTTCGTACACGTGTCGCAATATGAGAATGTAGTATAGTCACTCGCAAAGAAGATTCCATTTTCGTGTCGGATGTTAATAACGCGCAATAATGCAAATGGTGGGTAATACACCACCTCTTTTATTGAGAAATCTGTGCTCCGCGGTTTTGTCCGATCAAGGCCGATTAGAGTTTATTCCGACATTTACCGTGTCTAAATTTATAAGCATGAAAACCAATTTCAGAGGCCGGTACATGCTGTAAACCCTGCCGAACGCGAAACAATGGCGTTATCACTAAACCTTGTGTTCACATTTCTAATATACGCACAATGAAATAAAGTTGCTAGCTTATGCGTTTCATGATGTTATTTAGTGCTACAACTTATCATACCATTAAATAAATGTTGCAATTGCAATAATAATACAAATATTAATAGGTAAAATGAAGTTTAGCTATAAAAGCCGCTACCTCGCACTTAGAAGTCATGGACGCAAATGATCGCAAGCTACTCATATGGTTTTTCTTTTTAGATGCGATAAATTTCAGATTCGCACAAAATGTGGTCATTGCAGAAAACCAGAGAGAAGAATATAAACACAGATGACAGATGCCGCAATAATGAAATAACGAAAACTAATAACCCTTACTTTGTTATTGATTATTAGTTTTTCGATATCGTTGGTACTGCTAGCATCGTAGCTACTGTGTTCAGCAAGACTATAGAGAAGAAAGAAATGCACTAGAACGCAGGGCTAGCCGAACCTACATGGAGATGCTACCCCGTCCTGCAGCCAACCCGAGACAAACAACCATTCACTTAGAGTCTAGTGGATAACAAAAATATTGCAAAGGCCAGCTGTTTTTTCGTTTCACGTCTTTTTCCGGTGATAAGCCACGCGGCGTGAGATCAACGGTGTGGGGCGGCGTGATCCAGTCCGCAGGGCGTCGGCCGCTCGACCTCGATCCAGTTGATGCCGTTTTTTGGTATTAGTGCAAACATTGTTGTTGTTATCTAGCTAGAGGAGCAGCAATAGTAGCAATAGCAACTTCAGCCTGGTGTTTGGAAACATCAACGCTGCATATGAAGGATTGGGCTGAGACACGATCAACGCTAACTAACAGCAAATCCCTTCTTGCAGTCTTTCGGCAGCTCACTGAACGCTTCCATCGCCCACGGTTATGCTCGCAGGCTAATCTCGATTAGTTGAGGGCGATCCCAGAGTTCAAGGCGGTGGTCATGACAAGTCTCTGCTCTTCTGCAGCAGCCTTTGCCATTGCCAACAACGAATTGAATATATATATATATATATATATAATAACACCACACTTGCTCATTTTGCTCTCGTTAATAGCCCAACGATTAGGATTACGGTGATCATAATTTTGACCCTAGCAACGCTGGCAGGTTACGTAAATCAATCACCCTTCAGAGATTAATAATTTTGCCCGGTGGCGTGGTGGCTTAAGTCTGCGCCTCGCAACCGGAGGAGACACAAAGATGCGCGGGTTCGAGCCCCACCGTTGCGCATTTGTATTTATGGGGGTTCGTCTATGAAGCAATGTGAAAAACAGTTCCGTGAACGTTAAATCTTGGCTGAGGGTCAGCCCGAAAACTTTAGAGATCAATAATTTGAAAAAAAAATGAAAGCCTAGGTTTTGCGCCATTGTCAAGAGCAACAAGTGCAACAATAAAAAAACGGAACTATAGAACCATTCTGGCTGAGTTTTTTACGATTTCTTTAGGCGAATAATAATCATTCATTTATTTCATGCTGATGGTGATGAAAATTGGCCCCCACAAGCGTTCGCATGTATTTTCTTTCCCACCAAAAACAATAATATTCGCAAGAAAACAACGCATCGCCGTATAGCCAGCTGATGAAGTTATGCGTAAATTATTTTGTCAAAGAAACACACCACAGCAACGTACATCTGCAATATATATATATATATATATATATATATATATATATATATATATATATATATATCTATATATATATAAATAATAAAAAATAATAAAAATAAATATATATATATATATATA
Organism: Dermanyssus gallinae; assembly: GCA_003439945.1. Lineage (NCBI taxonomy): Eukaryota > Metazoa > Arthropoda > Arachnida > Mesostigmata > Dermanyssidae > Dermanyssus > Dermanyssus gallinae. The sequence goes on along the minus strand of QVRM01007123.1, from coordinate 41,064 downwards.
TATATATATAATAAATAAATATAAAATAATAAAAAATAATAAAAATAAATAAATATATATAAATATATATATATATATATATATATATTTATACCGAACAAGCACTTGTTGAATGATTCCGTTAACGTAAATGTAAAACCTATAATAATCCTAAGTACTTCTTTAGTCGCATCGTCGTTCCCGTCAATTAATCTCCGCATAATTAACTCTAACACTGCTAGGCTGAAGATCTCTAAAATGAAAGTAAACCTAAATGCTTTCACCAAAATCCCTTGAAGATCCTAACAGCAAATCTGTCTCTCTTGACGCCCACTCAGATGTTTCAAAAGTATTTAACTCATTTGACAGATTGTTTTAACAGTATGTCTCATTTATGCACTAGCAATAACACTTACAGATTTTTATCACATATGTATAGTTCCTATTAGCTGAACCACGGTGAAAGAGAGGGCGAAAAAAGAAAGTGTGCCTGAAAGGTCTTGAGACCCTCTGAACCCGCGAAGCTTCTAAAGGTCAAACATTTCCGGGGCGCTCAGGACATACCTCCCCCCTGTAAACAGAAGTTTTATCAGCAAAGACCATAGTCGAGCGCAACTCCGCGCTTTAATGCTGCATCGAAATGCAATGCAACACAGGCTGATAGCAAGACTGCATATGACGCTGTGCCGTCGCGAAAAACTTTGTCTTTGAAAATATATCAAAGAGACGGCCTTCAAACTACAAGCCCGGGTGAAGCCTGAAGGTAAACAATCCATACGAAAGTTCCATACCTGAAATTAATACGCGGCGCTACACTATATATATATAATCGTACAATGACTAAGCTTATTGCGGGGACCGCCGAGGAAATATTGGCTTGGCTCTAAATTGCCAAACTACACCATGTACCTTCGGTTTATTCATCCATTCGCTAATGACAGAGACCCCAACGATCACTCTCCGAGAGATATATAATTTTAGTCTATTTGACACAAAACGTGAAGGAAACGCACCATTTATAGTCTCAACATGATCTTGGTGTGCGATTTTGTGCTGTGAGAAGAGTTCTGTGGACAACAAGGTTTTCGTCTGCTGAGGTCTAACGGGACAGTTCGAAATGCCTCCACCAGACCGATGGAGCTACGAGATTTGCCTGGGCACGGCACAAAGAGTCACCACATCCAACCTAGCGTGAAGCAACTGTTCTGAAGCACCGGTCGATAATTAACGACGCCGTAGCTGTTATCACTACCTTTCAAGCGGGCTGTACTAAAATTAACATATAAAGAATAAAACACATAATAAAACAGTTCAAGAAGCTTCAACCGAGGACAACAATCCAAAACGTTCTAACAAAGATAAATAAAATCAATAGAACAACAAATACAACTAACAAACAAGACAGTTAGGTGAAACAGGACATTTCTTTATTTGCTTCTTGGCGTATTTATGTGTTGTAGAGACAAAATACTGAACAAAACGACCGCAACTACATTGAAACCCATCAAACAGCTAATGGTGGTATGCATTGAAGGTGGTATGTATTGTACTCTGAATGACAACTATTTTAATTATATATATATATATATATATATATATATAGGAGCCTATTTTGTGCTAATAAATTGTTTTGTTATTGATATAAAAACGGATGCTGGTCAGCTGAATAATGGCCAAACAAATAAAATTACTCAGTGTTCTAATTTTAAATATGTACATATTAAATATGTTCACAACAAAATAACGGTTAAAGTAAAGAAATCATTTTATAGAGTTGTTATTCCTTTATGCGAGTTTGAATGATCAAGATGGAACACGTACATCCACTATGAAAATGTTCTGCCTTGAACCAGCATGATTTTAATATTACTTTTATAAACTCTTTTTTTAGGTAATTATTGATTTGTAGCATTTAGCAACATAATAATATAATATTGGTTGTAATATAAATTGATCGGACGGCCAATAAGGAGTACCTACAATTGAGTTACTACTCTAGACGTGCTCCAAGACACCAGCTCAATAACTCAACATTCAACAGTCGCTGCGAGTGCCGTTATGATGCCATCTTGTTAAAGCTATAAAGGAGATCAGGATGTGGTCACAATTACCCAAATACACCTATAATGCTCAATATACGACTACAACCTTTGTCACATCACCTAGCATATTGTTTCGCTAGAATTCCTACCGCCTTTGTACGCAAATGGCATTTGAGGTAGCCCGCCTGGGAGCGTCGTGAAAATAATAAAGATCCTTATCCGGATAGGGGCCGCGGAAAATTTCAGTGCAGCGAGTTTTATCTGGTATCGGGAAATTCCGTGGACATTTTTTTCTACGACCGATATGCCACATATTGTATTGTTTAGTTTGTTACGTAACTCATATCAGTGCCGTGAGAAGCATTTCTATTCCCGCCTGAAGAACACTTTTGTGGAAAAATTTTTGGCTCCATTCAATAATATCTACGAACAGATGCCTTAGAACCTCTAAATAGCACGTAGTTCTCAATTGAACTTCGTTTGATCGTGGATAAATACGAATCCCTTTTGGTCCTAAGGGACCCTTGGCTAATTGGCATCAATCAGCTAGCGCTAGACTTAAAGAGTTAGAACTCACATACTTGCTTGAAGGCTAGAAAGAGGTTTGTGTTGTGTAACCTGTAAATGAGATACGAAATTTTCAGTAGCCTTGTTGCTGTAGCTGAACCTCCCAATTGAAAAATTATAATTGGCTTTTCTTATTACGGAGAGTTCGGGTCTGTAGTGTGCGTCTCTGAGAAGGAACGACCATCCTTCGTCAAGTACATTCCACGCTTTGCTTTCATAGTGTAGGGTAGCCACATCGCTCATGTGATTAGCACCAGTGACGAAAATCTCCCCTTTGAGTCCGTAATGTCCTATATCTTCTTTGGTTTTAAACTCGTGATTGAGAGCGCCTTGAGATCTGCCCGACTCAGTTTTGTATGTTTTTAGGTTTTGACTGAAAATTTTGTTAAGGGTTGGATGTAACATAATAACTTGATATCATACTTATTATTTTCACTGTTAATCAAATTCGAAAGAACGCCATCTTCTTTTATGTAGTTTTCTATATGGGATCGCTTAATGTTTAAATAAGAGTCATTACCTAACCGAACTAAGGCAATCTGAGAGCACCACGGCAAAGGTGTCGAGAGGCGGTATCAAACCAATAGGAACGGAAAGCGTTTACTGACAATCGTGGCTGAAATTACTGCAACAGTTACTGGTATTCTCATCACGTACTTAAAACAAAATGCCTTCTATGTAAAACGTACGCTTGATAAGAAGATAGGTGATTGCCCAAATAACGGAACTATATACTTTGGGCTTTAAGTCGGCACCTTGTCGGCACCGGCTGGTCGGGGGTTCACTCACATGACTGGCTGGGATTCTTCGAAACCAAAGAGATGTAGATCTCTTATTGGTCTGATGTAACGAAAGCAAAACTGGCCGGCGAATACATCAGCAGCGGCACGCCATAGTATTTTGTTGGACGAACTGTTCCAATCTAAGAGGACTGTCTGAAGACGGACAATCCGATACCACACCTAATTTTGATTAGCATATAATTAAAATGCCGTAACAAGGTATACTATCAGTTCAGGTTATAGTGACGGATCATCGACAGCACCGCGCCATCTGCATGAGCAATTGCCTAATTGCGTTAGGCAATGCTTCGTCATTCGATACACGACGTTGGTGCACTTTTTGCAATATACTGGCATTTGCAGAGTACAGAAAAAAGACATTATCTGCTGGTCGATGCCGCAGAGACGTTCAACGTGGAGAATAGAGATGCCTACTGGGACATAGCAAATGACAAATAGATAACGCTCTATGAGTCGACTTGCAACAGTACCTGAGATGCCGCCAATTAACGGCCTCTTTCAACGCACGTAAAGTGTGAGCTGCGCTATTGACTGGAGCTGCTGTCGGGTGCGCCGTTCAGGACTTGTCCTGTCTAAAACAATTCTATTACGGCCGCAAATATAAGCTACATCGTACACACACACATATGACTAAAATGTGAGGAAAGCAAATGATTTTTTAGAGAACATGACATCTTATGCTATCTGACATGTGACGAATGCAAATGGTATGGTACTTGTGTGCTTTACGGCTCGTCTAGAGCTTTTAAAGAAGCGGCTATATGACGACTCTAAGCTTTGTTGTCGAGACGATGATGAAAACGACAGCAACAACAAGTTACGAAACGATAATAGCGAGAATGCGATTATTGTCAGCAATAACACCGAGAAAAGTTATTTTATATGCAACGTTTTTAGCTTTTCATATGATAGTGGTTTCCGTCTAATAGACCTAATGTCACGCGTGTTCACCGAAAGCAAGTTTTTTGCGATTTATGTTTCTCATTAAATAGCACTGCCTATTTAGATTATTTCGATTACGCTTTCTGGTCGATCTCAGCTTAGCCGAACCAGCCGCATGGCTTGGGAGTAGATATCACAGTATTTTTAAATCGCTTTTTCAGCTTAGGCATGATGGTAGACTATTACAGTACGTTTGTCTCGGTGCGGTTAAGCACTAGAGGAGACGTGCGTTTTTTGTGTATTTCAATTTCAATAGCACAACAATTGTTCATCACCAATGGCAAAGACTGGGCTCGTCACGCATACCATACCTTTTATTTCCTCTTTTCTGTCGCTGAAAACATTTCCGCATGCCTTGCTACATTCGCTCGCAATACGATCGCGAATTGTTTTGTTTCCAAGTTTCCAAATATACTTACGTACATGCAAGGGCTTGTGTACTTCATTTTGTTCATAAAAAAAGATCGGATTGCCTATAGCTTTCTAATACTTTGTTGTTGAAGCCTGGTAGACCGGCTTTTTTAGCCAGCCACAGCCGAGCAAAACTATAATTGCTTTTGACTGTTTAATGGTAACAGTGACAGAAGGAACCACTACAATATAAGTATTAACAACAACAACACTAACGACAACGACGACGACGGCAACAGCAATATGCATTCACTTACTCCGCGTAAATGGTTCAAGGTTATCTATATTAGTCGAGCAAACGGTGTGGGGTGCAGATAGTGCCTGGCGACACATGACGTATTCACGTACGTCCCCTTATTTACAAGCTTACTGTTAGGCGAAACAATCCATTATATTATATATATATATATATACTATATATACATATATATATATATCAATATATATATACATAGATATATAAATATGATATATACATATATATATATAAATATATATATATATATATATATATATATATATATATATATATATATATATAAATATATATATATATATATATATATATATATATATATATATATATATATATATAATATATATATATATATATATAATATATATATATATATATATATATACAGCTATGCTATTACGCCACTGGCTGGCGTTTGCTGGTGAACAAGGCCCGGACGGTTGGATCTAGTGGAGGAGGAACGGCACGAGGGGGACAAGGCCTGCGGGGTGGCGTTTTTCGCCTAATTTGGTTTGGCTGGTCGGCCCAGGCAGGCGAACGGCGCACGCAGCTAACCGAGCAAGTGGGCAGGGGCTCATTTAACAACCACTGTGAACAACAGCCGAGCAACGCTACCACGAGAAGCACAGAAAAACGGCCGCATACGCACTTACACACAGACAGACAGACCCAGATCGGCAATTAGAAGTTCATTACCGGCTGCTGCTGCGTTTTGTTTTCTGCGATACTGATCGGGGGGCTAGATTGGATAATGATGGCTAATAGTATAATAGTATAATGTTGCTGGCGCAGACAATTTTGCTTGCTTGTTTTTTTGTTGTTATCGAGACGATCTACGATGAGACACGGCCACACTTTTCGGCAGCAGAAGTTTTCGAGTTCCGTGTTCACTTGCGAACTCGCGTTTGCCGTCACTCACTCCGGGGCATGACGCGGATTGACGTCGTCGATGGCGTGCATACCTCTGGCAGCACTGACAATGTAGTACTTGTTCATTTTTGACTGCGCCTGCTTGTGTCTTGGGCAAATGCTGCTGCTGCTAGTTTGAGGTTTTCTGTGGTCAGCCCGCCCACGATGAATGTAGGGTACTAATGATGCCCGGCTGCATTTTTCTCAATGGACCACTAGTAAGCAGAGCTGACTGGAGGACAAAGACTCGTTATTTTCATGCTAAGCGTGATCTTGTACGTTTAGTTATTTTTTCTTTTTTTGGTGGGTATATCAAGCATCCGTTCACGCTAAACCTTTGGGAGTGATTCCGTAAAGTGCGGCAGGGAGAGTGGTTCCGTAAAGTGCGGAACGGAGAGTGGTTCCGTAAAGCGCGGCACGACGCATAGTATAGCGTATATGCCGAAATTGTGTTCTTCTCTAGGCCAGCAGTATCGCAAGCTATTGATGACACGATTTGTTCGAAGAAAAGGGACGCGGGCACTTACTATACAATTGTTGTGCATACACAGTTCTATCATACCAGTGGAAATTCTGTGTAGATGGGCGGTTGCAGACGGGCACGGAAACAGTGTTCCTTCATAGAATCTGGATTGGCTTTATCCGCCTATCTTCTATTTAGCCACACAAGATGACGATTACGATTGCCCCCTAAATGCAGGCAGAACCCCACCTCGTATTAGCTCGCGTCAGACAAATATTTCTAGCTGCAAGCCTTTGTGATTATCTGCCTAGGCCTGGGATCAACTAACCTAATCTGATTGTAGATAAACTGCTCACGAGTATGGGAAGGATGCCGTGTATTGTTGCGTACTAAGCTGAGGTTAGAAGCTATATAAGATCCAGGTGTTATACATATAATGTTGATATTTAATACTTTTATTCAATCCTTATGTCTAGCTTTTGTTCGAGCAGCCATTCTGAAGCGTTCGATATCGAATAATTACATTACGCTAGAAGAGCCTACAAAAAGAATAGGGTCAGTCAGTTTTGTTGTTTTTAGGCAAATGCAAAAAATCGATTTAATATGTGCGGTGTCGCTCTATATTCTGCGATATATACACAACTATTTTTACAACATTCGTCCAATGCTCAACAAAAGAGAAAATGTTTTTAATATCTTGTTTTTTTAATACAACAAAATAATCAGGATGGCTCTTTATACCTTCCAAACGTCCGGGGCTCTTTTCGCATAAGTCTGAAGTGAACGGGACACAGGACATCCCCCTAAAGATGCAACGTCACCGCCACATATGTATGTAAGCAGCCTTTGTCATGACCGAGTGCGGCACACCTAGCATTGCACAGTTTCGGTGCATTTCCGTACAAGATTGCTTCAAATTGAATCGGCTGACAGAATCTTTAATTATTACTTTGTTGTACAAAGCTCCCGGTGTGGTAACGCTTTTTAAAGCTCACCAGGCACATGACATAGCCCTCCTAGCGCGAGCACCTATATTGGCACGCCGTTGAGCCTAATGAGGAACTTTGTTCTAGCCAATTCATTAATTATTGTCTGTAATCATTATGTTTCTCCGAAAGCGATGTTTGTTGTCGTTTCACGAAGAAGAACGCAGATTCTCCGGCATGCTTTACAGAAGAGCATCCATTCTTCGGCACGTTTTACGTAGCTACGGCTAGTTCAGTTTAACTGAACTAATGCATGCGACACGTCTATGATATGTGCAATTAAACATGTATCACAATATATAAAAGAAATTGCTTATTCTATCCAAATCTACCGTGAAGGGCTGACCCGATTGTGATCGATCTGTCAGATCAATATCTTTAACGTATACGAAGTCGCTTAGACCACCACAATTGCACACAGTTCCTGGTTGCCTTATCTTCGCCACCCTGACAGCCGCATGCCGTTTTCTCTGTGCCAACGCCAAAGCATAGTTTAACGCAAATTAGTATTTAACCGATGTAGTTTTTTACGCACGAATTGTATATCGTTGTCGAGTTGAAATACGTTTAGTAGGAATTAATTTGCTCACGACAACAGACTACAAAACTAGCATATGACCCTGTTGACAAACGCACCCGCCTTTATCGGGATCCACAGATTAGGGTGGAAATCACCAACTGACGGAACATTTCGCTGATCTCTTAATGAGTTAATTAATCATTCAATTAAACTTTAAAATAATATTGTTAACACGTGTGTAGAAGAACACAATTGCCACTGAACGATGAATATCAATACGTGAACAATTATATATCGTTTTCATCAATGACGGAATAATGTGAAGCAGATGGCCGGCGACTGTAGCACCACACTACATGTCACGGCTTCATTCTCGCCGCGATACATACGTTTTTGATCTTTAGAGCCTGCACATTTGGGTCAATGATATAATAAACGTATGTTTAACGATGATTTAAGCCACACACTTTACAGACACACATCTAACAAATCAGGTCAAGTGTCACTATCTTCTACAATTCAGCTAAGGCTTTTTGATTCACGTTCACTCCTCTTGTCGCGCGAGAATACCGACGGTTTTCCACAATGGGGGAGAAGCATGGCCGTTCACCGTATACCTTAGATTACGCCGTATTATTAATGCCTATGGCACACCTTTTGAGGATATCTTCGGCTTACAGCTTAAGACTAGGTAATTTACGTATACACGTTTAACACACGTAAATAAATGCACACATATAACCCTAGAAATATGTATACACGAGCTTTAACTAGATAGCAAACGATCAAGGACACATCATGCGTGTACACTAGCTATAACAAATCGATAGCCGCAGAAATATTGCCGCTCCGCTCGACCTGCCGTATTTGGTTGCGCCTTACTCGAAAGCCCATCCTACTGTGCGACGAAATATGCATGGTCCAAGATTTACAGACAGCGTTATAATTAGCAAGTACCACCAGCGATCGATCGATTGTTCTTCCTGGTCGGTACGGCGGCCAAGGTACAGGATAACGCATCCTGACAAAGGGGTAGCGTTGCGGCTATACCTCTATCTGCGATATCTTTATCTCGCCTTGCACACCAGCATACGCCATATAGAAACAAAACACGAAAACAACAATAGCAATACCAACAACAACGAAAGCACAATGAATACTGCGAAATGAACTTGCGTTAGAGCTCTGTCACGTCCAAGCTTGCACATCTCTATAAATAGCAGCAGACCGTAAGGCCAATTTGACCCTTGTCTCGGGATTTGCCCACGCTGTCCCGCTTGGGGATGGGGCCGTGATACGTCGCACAACACAAAAGCACCCACCAACGAGATAGATAACAAACCACCAACCAGTGCGTTCTCGCAACTTTCGAATTGTGTCGAATCTACAGACTGACGGCAGATGGTCGTCGAATATATCTAGCGTAGGTGACAGGGCGACGCGATCCGGCCGTCCAAAAGCCCAAAGCTTAGAGCCCGACTGTTTTCGTCAAGAACAAGAGTCTGTCTGATTTTGTCGACTACAGAGAGCCTAACAAGATTACTAAACAAGATCAATACCTACTGCGAGGACTACTAGACGCCTCGACTAGATTGCCTTGACGAAGCCAACCCGTCAGTCAATCTGGAGAAGTTCTTACTCACAATACTGCGCCACCAGGATTCCAATCAAGGCATCTTAGCCTTAGACCTCAAACGAAAGCAAAGCCAGCGAAGCAAAAAACGGTCAAATGCCTTCTCGGCCTCTGCTCCTTTTTTTCAGAGACGAGATTCACACACATAGCGTAAAACTCGCCGCACCACGGAAAACAAATAATTCACATAAGCCGCACAAGGCACAATTACGTACAACAATAGCAGGACACTCATCGTTTGTTTACGGTCTCGACGGTGCGGACGTGTTCGTGTGTGACTCTTCGAAAGTATCTCTAAATTTAAAGTTTAGTGTAAAAATACATAGACATCCGCGAGCTTAGCAACCCTTGAGACTAGATAAGTCAACTAGCGTGAAAGTCTTCTGCTAACTTTGGTGCGCTTTAACTATACGTACAGTGTATAGCTGACCCGCGGCTGTAAACAAACAATACCTTGTTTGTAAACAGGGGCGGTGCAGCAGCTGGTCAACGCCGTGCAACGAACGCCGACAAAATGGCAGGAAAAGAAGCCACTCGAACCACGTACGCCACCGGTACCCGCAGATCGTGCAGTGACAACGGATGAGTGCATTGCTGGAGCAATCAGTGATGCGGGCGCCGCAGCTTGTCATCCGAAAAAACGAGTTGTGGGTAGCGGGCCGCATCAAGCTGGCGGTTGAAGACGCCCGCAGCAATGGTACGCGTGTATCGCATGCTGAATGCTCCACAGAGAGCACAGAGGATGCCAGCAGAACAACTGAGTAGGCCAATAGTGCAGCAAATGCTGCGGCCGATAAGCCGGTGTCATAAACGAACCAGGAAAGCACGATTTTATTGGAGAGGAATCAAGTCGCGGTGCAGGGAACACACATTGAAGAGGGGGGTTGAACCGGCATTGTGATTTGAATGCGCTGACATTGTCACTAGACACACGCTTCACACCACCGCACAGCCCGCAATAGAGTCAAAAGTTAACGAAATTTCGAAGCAAACAAAAGAACACGAAGCAACTCGGTCAAGACACGTCTGCAGCATTCGAATGTCGAAAGAAAGAAAAAACATTGAAATATTTGTGTTTCTCTCGATGAGACCGTCTTCTCTGGACGAAAAATTTATTTAAATTCAGTAATTTCTCGTCGAGCTTGAAATTTACATAATTACACATTTCAAACAACAATTGCAACCATTAAGGGCTATCACCCGCGTCTGCAAATATATATATATATATATATAGGTGGGGGCTGGGGGTAAAAAAGGAAACGTAGAAGAACCACGGTTCACCCAAATGGCCGACTTGTTATGACGAAAAGGACGAGGCTGTCCTGCTGAGTTTGCAGTCCCTGGCCGGAATGCCGGTAGAACGAAAATTATCAGAGTCCACCCATCACTGAAGGACGTAAACAATCAGCAGCGCCCTGAAGCTCTGCTGGTTAACGGAAGCCGTCAGGGCACGCTCTAAGAATGTTAGAACGGGTATGCCAACCGACAATGTTATTTTGATCTTTTCGGACCGCAATTTCCCAGCCCCAGCGGAGGTCGCTTTGGCATGAAAACTCACGGGGATCTCATGTATCGTGATCCACAACAATGCTACCAGTGCTACACCTTCCATCAAATCATCAACTGCTTATTGTCGCCTCCGCGCTGCTGATGCCGTGGATTTACCGAGCATATCCGAAAGAACTGCAATAATCCTCTGCAAAGGTAATCATGAAGTCGGCTACAGTTCTTGTCCACATCGACCGAATCGCATGGAGCTTCTTAAACTGTCTGCAAAGCCAATTATTCACCCACAGCCCGAGGCCGGGCCTATGAGGTTGTGCGCGTCCGTTGCAGATATTCAACCCGCCTCCACCTTCAGCGAACGCAGTTTTGCTGCCGACGTACAAAGTAAAGCCAAGGTTAAGGCGCAAGCGGTCAATGTGGCTTCAGGGACGGTTCACGGCATCACAGCTGCCTCTTACGCGTCGGCTGCTCCCTCCGCAGATAAGGTGGATCTACTAGTAGGTGTTCCCCATAAGAAATATTTTCCCTCGTCTGGTGGAAACAATCGTAAAAAATGTGTGCTGTTGTCGAATCTATTCTGTCGTTGCTCCTTCCGAGTTTAATCGCGACTATAGCCAGGTGTTTCAGAGGTTACGTCTCGAGTTGAAGGCTCGCTTGTAGGCAATGACCTTTGCCGTGGGATTTAGAAGGCGATAAGAGCAGCGCTTTCCCCGGTGGCCGCGCTGTCATAGTACGGCACCGACAAAAAGTCACAAAGCGACGGTGGTTTGCCTAGCAATAAGCAGTTACCCCCTTTACTGAATCCAGCATGTTAAATAGCCAAGCCGATATTGGCCGTTGGCTCTTTCTGGCACAGCCACAGTCCCACCTCAAGCAACTCGTCAGCAGATTCCTTAAGAGCTCTTTCGGCTTGGTGCCCTCGAGGACAACAGCAATCCTCTTCTGCAGGCCGTTAATGATTTGTTACCCTAGAAGTTAAAGGAGGGTTGTCAGAGTTCATACTACCGATCTTCTGTTGTACAAATCTCATTGCCCTGCGCAAAAAGAACGGCCGAATTAGACCGATCACTGTCGGCAACCAAGCGAAGCAGTGTGGTTTGAAAAGGTTTGCCTTGTTGGGCCCCGAAAGCTCAGCCAATCATGTCGACTTTGTTACTTAAGTGCTAAAATGCGCACTTAAACGATTGATGACAAGAAAAATAAAATTACTATATGTGCAGCCCACATAGTTTGTATATATATATATATATATATATATATACATTGTTCTTGACGTTCTTGACGTCCAGTGTTCCTCGCGATTTTACTGGACGTCAAGAACGCTTTTAACAGCCTTCCATGGAAAGTCATCCTAGGGACTCTCCACAGGAAAAAGGTCCCCTTTTATCTACGAAAGCTTTTATCAAATTATCTACATGACAGAACAATCCAGTCCCACGGGTCCGTTTTTAACATGACTGCAGGGGTGCCACAGGGATCCATACTTGGCCCCCTGCTATGGATTATAACCTACGACGACGTGTTGCGGCTGAGGGATCTCCCCCCCGGCGTCAACCTCCTTGCCTACGCTGACGACCTCGTCCTAACCGTCCAGGCTCGGGCCGCGGACCTGCTGCAGAGCCGTGCGAACGAGGCACTTGGCGACGTCGCCCGCTGGATGCAAGAAGCGGGGCTCGCTCTCGCCCCAGCCAAAAGCGAGGCGATACTCTTGGTGGGCCGAAGAAAATGCCCCGACCTTCACCTCCGCCTAGATGGCCAGGAGATCGTACTCGTCAACCACGTAAGGTACCTCGGGGTTACCCTTGACAGGGGTCTCCGCGGTACCGAACACGTGCGGCGGGTGACGGAAAAGGCAACGAAGACGGCCAATGACTTCGCACGTCTCATGCCCAACACATATGGTCCACGGCAGCTGAGAAGACGAATAATTATGTCCGCGGCCGAGTCGGTTGCCCTGTACGGAGCTCCGGCCTGGCCCACCAACACACTTAAAATCGCCGCGAACAGGACTCGCCTGCGTAGGGCCCAAAGGGTCGGAGCTCTCAGGGTAATCTCAGCGTACAGGACGGTTAGCGCCGCGGCGGCCTTCGTCCTTGCCGGAACGATCCCGTGGGATTTAAAGGCAGCCGAGCGCCGCCGCTTATGGGATAACCCAGGCCTCAAAAAAGACGAGGCACGTCAGCGTACAATCGACCTCTGGCAGGAGGAGTGGGAAGACCTCGAGCAGGGTGCCCCAGGCACCAGCCTCCGCACCCTGATCCCAAATATCAGAAGCTGGCTTAACCGGCCGGGGGGGGAAATCACATTCCACACAACCCAAGTCCTCACAGGTCACGGCGACTTCCAGTCGTACCTGTTCAGGATTGGAAACGCCCCCAGCCCCACGTGCGTCCACTGCGGCGATGGACTCGACGACACTCCAGAGCACACGGTGCTTAGGTGTCCGTCATGGGCGGAGCAGCGCGCAAGCTTAACGGAGTTTTTAAGTAACAACCCAGCTCTTAACCTACACGACCTCACTATGAAAATGACGGAATCAATTTCAGGATGGAACAAAGTGACCCAAGCTTTTAAGAACATACTGCAAGAGAAGACAAGGGCCTCCCTCCGAGTCCGCTCGCGCCTCCCCGAGGCTCCCGGGGAACACATCCGCCAGGACCAGTAGACTCGCCCCCCCTGACTGTTTGATGATATGCGCAAGCAGTTCCCAGTCAGCGTGGGGGACGGGGACACGACTGGTTTTTAGTGGGTTGGAGCCCCACACTACCGGCCCGCACTTGCAGGGAGCTCCCTTGCTGCGGTGCCCGCGTGTGCAACCACATTTTCCAGTTAGTCCTCTTAAAAAAAAAAAAAAAAAAGTCTTAATAAAAGTTAAACATTTAAAACAATATATATAACGAACCTTAACTAGCGTTAAGTAGAGGTGAGATGGTCTATCCATGGAGTCGTCAATGTACGTGTTGTAATTTTGTTAGTAATAATGTAATGTGTTGCCTTTAGAAAATAAGAGAAAGCCGTTGCGGAAAAAAAGGTTATATCCCCTTCAAGCCAGTTTGGAAGTTTGTGGGTGAAAATAAATTCCGTCACACTGGCATCCATTCTTATTTTATTTTCCTAAGTAGTGGCCGCTAGCAGGTTAAGAGTAACCGGGGGCATTCCCACCTTAGCTGAATCTGCATGGTAATGTCCTTGGGTGCTGAATCGAAGGCTGTCGTAGATTCCACGAATACAGCGTACTAGGGTTCTAAGCACTAAAAGGGTTTCTTTGACATCCTCTATTAGCGCAGCGCATGTTCTTTTTAGAGAACGGGAATTTCGGAATTTATGCTGCCATGCTTTGTCCACCACAAGTGGTAAGTTTGAAACAGGTAAGTTTTCGTGTTCTTGTAAATTGCATGCTTTGTGGATTTTTAGAAGTTTCATATGACTATGCCACTAATAACATGACTTAATGTCGCTCCATAGTTTCATTTGCATAAACAACAGTGAGCGGGCTGATTGCAATCATTTTTAGTGTGGCTGGTCGAACAACAGTATCGACATGGCGGACTTCTTGATTGACATTCCGATTAGAAATGGTGTACGGACTGTAGCAGCGAGAGTTTCCCGGTGGGTGCCAGCCAATACACGAAATCATGCCTAATCGTGCATCGGGGGGAAATCCACTCCTAGAAATGTTATAACTACATTTTCCGTAGCCGAAACTATATTCGTCCTGGTGCGTTTGGATCGAACTCGAATTGCTTCGGTGACTCTAAGTGACTCAAAAACATTGACAATGGTAGACTCACTGAACGATGGGAACACACCGCTTATCTTGCCCTTCACTGCCGTTCTGGAGCCACTTATCCGGAAAGCGACAGGAACGTCGGCTAACACTTGCAGACTCAGTAGAGCTGTTCAGTCCTTGAGATTCTCCACGACAGTGGCCAGATTTCCTCTTTTGGTGAACGTGGGTTCTTCCACCGGATGGCTAACATATTTTGCAATGTCGTCGCATACGGCATTGAAATTTATTTTTCCAATTGACTATTTTCGGCTGAAAATATTACCTATCAGTTCTCCACTTCACTGGAACGGTGGTAATTGCTTCCTTAGCTGGTTCCACTGGTTTTCCCCCAGCGCCCACCTCACACCGCCGTGCACCACCACCCCCACCGCAAGCGGCGTTCCACTAATAGCCACTTCTGGTTTCTTTGTAAAACTACAATTATATCGTCGTCGGCTGCAACTGGCGTCGCGCTGTCAACGCCGCCGCTCTCCACTGGCTCCAGTTTTTCCCAGTTGACAGCCTTTTTGCCACTGAGATTGTCAACTTTCTCCTTTTCTTCTCATCGGCCTTGCTCAGATGCTGCTGCTGTTGTTGTGAAGGGCTTCTAGCCTTCGGTTTGTAGCTCTTTTCCTCTTCATCTGCGCCGTCGGTTAGGTTGTTGTCGCCAGTACATGCCCGCGGCTGTTACGGGGCAACGTCAGCACCAGCAGTGCAGACCGCTTCTGTAACAGCAGCAGCATGGCCAGGGGTGTGTTTTTGCCGCTACAGACGCCCTCCCTCCGGCAATTCTGCGAAGTGCGGCAGTTGTGCTGCTTCCGCTGAGGGCACCAGTGGGGCAATTTAGGGTGGGTTCAGTGGCGGACTCTGTTGAACCGGCATTGTGATTTGAATGCGCTGACATTGTCACTGGACACACGCTTCACACCACCGCACAGCCCGCAATAGAGTCAAAAGTTAACGAAATTTCGAAGCAAACAAAAGAACACGAAGAAACTCGGTCAAGACACGTCTGCAGCATTCGAATGTCGAAAGGAAGAAAAACATTGAAATATTTGTGTTTCTCTCGATGGGACCATCCCCCTCTGGACGAGAAATTCATTTAAATTCAGTAATTTCTCGTCGAGCTTGAAATTCACATAATTACACATTTCAAACAACAATTGCAACCATTAAGGGCTATCACCCGCGTCTGTAAATATATATATATATATATATAGTGTGTGCGTGTTTGTGCATGCAAGTCGATTTGTTTACCCAGGCAGAAACTCAGGGAGACAGAAACGAAGGCGAAAGAGAGCGGCCTGCGCTTCATTCAGTCCAGGAGACAATCTGTCGCCATCATTGTGCATCGTGCGCCTCGCATAGCGGCCGGCCGACATCGTTTCCACTGCATCTCTCTCTCTCTCTCTGTGTAGTCGAGTGTCGACTTTCCTGCGGCTCTCGGGGGCGACCGAACATGGGGGAGAAGGACGCTTGAAGACTTCACCAACTCCGTGCGCCGTTTGTTCCACACGAACCCGGCCACTGCGCAAGCCGCTTAAGGCGGTAGAAGACAGTAGCTTCGTTATGCCCACACTGAACGAGGTCGCCGTGTAATTCGTTGACGTTCTCTCCCCTCTCTCTCTCTCTCTCTCTCTCTCTCTCTCACACACACATTCACTTGTTTTATGACTGCCAATTTATCTCTCCCGCTCGCTCTCTCTCGCTCTTGCTCGGACTGCAACCCGTTCGTTTGTTTGTTGGCAAGTGAGGCAGCACACAGCACTGCAAACAGACAGACCAGACGGCAGAAAGTGGATGCGAACCCACATATAAACTACGCTGCCTCATTCGAGTTGACGAGCTGTTTGGCTCTCAGCCAAAGAAACCAAGTGAAGCCCTCCTCCACAGAGTTCCTCAATCAGGGCAGCAACCCACGCACCCCCCGCCGGCGACGGCCCGCCCGACCGACCTCCAATGTCCTCCGTACAACCACACACAGAGTACGCGCCCCACGCCTCAGACACTGGCTCACCGCTAGCAGCGTCTTGACCACTGAGTGTGCGTACCAGCATGATTTACTCTCGAGGACCTCTACCTCATTTATCTGTTGAGAGAGAGGCCTTACCACTTTTAGTTGCACTATTACTGCTACAGCTACGATGGACGACGACGACACCACTGACAACGACAATTGATGCTAATGGTCGCTCTAACGGCGACTGCTGCTCAACTTGGACTTCTCTGGGCTACTAGCACGTGGCTTGTAGAGTTCCTGCGCAATGGGTTGCTTCAGGTCTGCAGCTCGCGAAATGCTAGACAGAGTTTGGCTACACGTTTGCGTGGTCATAACGGTTAACGCTCGGTTAATGGTTTAGCCGTATTTTTAGATACCATATATATATATATATATATATGTATATAGCACAGAAGTGTTTAGAACATTACCCTAACACAATAATGTTCCTTCTGTGCCGACCCGTCCAACCGCACTTTTTTTTTGCATAAACACATCATTATTATGTGCAAACTATAGAGGTGACATTCTGCCTGTCAGTTTATTTGATATAAGCTTAGCTAAAAGATTAGCGTAGTTCGGCAGCAAAGTACAATATGATGAGCATGCCTAATACACATTCGTTACTGGCTGTTAGTGTGGGACATGCAAACCAGTGTGGGACCTACAAGCCGACTAACCCCGTGGTCTTTTCCATCCTGTTAGTTCGAAATGATGTGAAATTTCTTCGACTTCATGAGGGAATGTCTCGCTTTTCTGGCGTTCTGTACGCCTCGCCTGGAGATGAGGTGCGTCGAAGTCGTCCAACCGCATCGACCCTCCTTCCTTTGGATGAGCTCTCTAGGTTGCTGTAAGTTTCATCTGAAAACTACATTTTGGCATGTCAAATGTGACACGCGTGTCCCTGTGTGTGCATGCATGTCGCTTAGATAGAGTAGAGACAACTTCCCGTATAATAATACGGTGCGGAAGTAAATTTGAACGCATTGCAGACGGCACATGTCATCCTCAATCTACTTTAATCTACGGTGTATGCAACCAGACAGCTGCTGATGAGATGATGGTGCACATATGCACCACAATACATAATACTAACGTAACAAAATGTACAATTTTCAAGTAGCATAATTATACGATACAAACCAACCAACCAATTGCTGTATATCGTATTAGCACGGGCATTATACAACCCATTACAATATGATCAACATAATAAGATACGACGATCACCAGCAAATGAAGCGCTTCCGTATGAAGCGTACAAGAAATTGGTTTAGCCTGCCTGGCAGGTGATCCGCCCCCACACAGAAACCACTTAGCGAATCCGTTTTTCTATAGAAGGCTTTTATTGATCTCAAGGATAGAGTCGGTAGTTTCGCTTTTATCCACTTGCACGGCTATTTCTAAGCAGCTTATACGTGAGCAGCCAGGTAGGCGGCAATGGCTTTCGTCCACTATACCTGTATGCAGCCACCGTTCGGCCAGTGCACCGTGGACCTACTTCGAGAAAGTGCTTGGAAACACCAGCGCGGCTGTAGGGGAACTAGGGGACGAATTAGCGGGACCTCCGCGAGTCAAACCGCTTCTACGAGTTGTGCTGGCAGGGACCAAGGCAGGGAACGACAGGGAGTTGGAGCGGTACTAGCGGTAGCGCCCGACCGAAGACGGTGTTCGAGTATGATATGAGATGACCGATGGCTTTTCAGAGTCTCGGGGGCCGTGCGTACGACCGAGTCCAGAAACAGCCTCGTAGCAGTGCGATGTGTGAACCTACTACTATGCCTATTTAGCACTAAATTAACACGAGTCCCATTCATCGGCACAACAGTAAGAATACTGATAAGAGCAAGAGAAGAACGCCTACTCTCGCATAGGATGTGTACAGCGTCGTTCTCCGTCTAGCAGCCAAATGTTACGCTATTACGAGTGCGGTTTTCTGTGTCCACTTGCCCAGAGACAACCCAAGCGAAACACGATACGTGCGAGCAGCTACTATTTGACGTCAAAAAATATATCGTAAGCCCACGGTGTTAAGCGATCGTCCTCCAGGACGATTCTGTTTCTACCATTGTAGAACCTCTACAATGGTAAGATGAAACTGTTTGTTGATCACCAAATGGTTTCTCGCCTCGCGTAGCTTGTTTAGAGCACGTGCATTTACATTTGTGGCGTCCGTCTTACGAATCTCAATCTGAAGGCAATTCCGTGAACGACTAATGCTGGCTTATAATCAGCCCAAACAAGTTTCTTGTTGTTGATCATATTTTCTTTGAACGATGTTCATTAAAAATAGATGATGAAATCATAGCGCTGAAAGTCAGCGACCATGCAGACATAAAGACTATTAGGAAAAGTAAGACAAGAAGTAGAAAAGTCCCTAGAAAGTCGTAGCATTTATGTTTGTCGTTTTGATGTTCTAACGGCTATTAGTCGGGGGTGTTCTTTTGCATATGCAAGGTGTTCATGCGCCAACGACTTGATATTCCCTGTTACTTTATTTAGCTGCGAGAAGTATACTCCGGACGCTGTTTTGTACGCCCTTGATGAATGATCCGATATTTTTGCTGCTCAATTCCTTCCGTTACACTGGAACGTCTGTCCAAGCTTGCAACACTGTTTATGCATAGAAAGTTATTATCAACGGTTTAATACAAAGATAAATAATGCGCAAAGAAGAGAACCTTAATTTGCATATAAACTGATGCAAGAGGAGAACGGAATTATATATATATATATATATATATATATATAACGTGGACGGGACAGAGTCTAGGCAATGGCCGGCGATTCCACTTCTAGAGGTCGTAGGTCGCGCTGATCCCAACGAAACATATACCGCTAAATAAAAAAAAAAGAATACGCCCATACACACACGAGGACGTATTGGCAAGTCCTTTAAATACTTTCTAGTATATTGACTTTTGCCGCCAGACCAAAACCACCAAGGTTTTCCACTTTATTTTGCCTAAAAGCGCCATTCATTGGCTAAACATGGACCATGTCTAGTGCAAACCGGTGGTGGCATTTACTGTTTAAGTTTGGTTCCAAAAAGTTGAGGAAAAATAGGTCCGGCGATTTTTAAGAGGATAATTAAATGGAAGCTCCATCAAGTTCTGTGTTAAAATCGAATCATATATTTTTTAATCAAATCATGAAATCGAATTATGTATTCTAAAGTGGTGGAAATATTACAAACTGCTTGTACTGATCAAGTGGTGTCTCGAAACACTGTGCATACGTGGTACTGTTAATTTTGCCACATTTGGACATAAAAAGACCGAGGATGACCGCCGTCCGGGAAGGCCATCGACGTCAATAACCGAAGAAATCGTTGAAAAAGCTTGTGATATCGTACTCAGCAATTACCGAATTACTATCAAGAGTATAGCTGAGGAATGGGGGGTATCTTGTGGGTTAGTTGTAATAGTCCCGACCGATATTTTATGCGTTAGAAGACTGACTAGCAAAGATGAAAAATGCTAAATTTCTAAAGCAAATTAACGCCCGTCGGAAATGTCGAAATTGCACTTTCAGGCAAGAGCAGAAAACCCTGAATGAATTGCTTCACAGAGTGATTACAGGAAGCGACATTGAGACCCAAGCCCAATTTGCGCAGTAATGCTTCCGAGGACAATATCGACCGGAGAAATTCAGACAGAGCAGATCCAACATCAAGGTCTTTTTGACTGTTTTTTCGACTACTAGAGAATCATCTTCCAAAAAATTTGCCACTTGGTTTTACAGTTAATAAGGATTACAACCGTGAAATTTCCAGAATGAAGTTGCACTTGAGCGTCTGACCGAATAACTTTAAACTCTGGGCAAACAACTCTTCGACCTTGTATTACGACAACGCACCGGTGCACACATCGTTGCTGATTTCGGTTTATTTCATGAACAATTTAATATTAATATTTTCGCAACCTCCATATTTACCAAGACTAAGTCCGTGCGACTTTTTTTCTGTTCTGGTGGACAATAATAGAAAAAAATTGCAAAAGCAACTCAACTCGATTCCGAATGACGCGTTCAAGAAATGTTTCGAAGAGTGGGAAAGAAAGTAGCGCAAGTACATTGCAGCGGGCGGATTTTGCTATTTTGAAGTGAACAAAGACACTTTGAAACATTAAATAACTATATTTTTTTGTATGTACTAGAGCTTTGCGATATATATATATATATATATATATTTTTTTTTTTTTTAGAGACAGCTAGAGGAAGAGGGGCATTTCTCCCTTTCCTCAACTGCCGTTGTCTGCGTTCGCTATTTGTCTGCCGTCGTCGCCCTCTTCTCGGAGGAAACAGACGACGAGGCTCGAGGCACAAAAGACAGGCAGTTAGAACAGACTACTAGAGCAATTGCAGTAGCAGCGACAGCAGAGCGCAATGGATCAAGAGCGCCAGGACACCACCGCAAATTGGTTCAGTAGTCAAGTGAAGCGGGTGGACGCCCGATGGAGGCGGCGGCTGCGGCGATGATGACAACAACAGTGACAACAACAACTGCAACAGCAACAACAACAACACCGTAAACGGTGACGACAGCGATAACAACAACAACAACAACAACAACAACAACAGTGGCGATGAGGCGACAACAGCAGTGAACTAAACCTAAGCCGCTAGGCAGCGACGAGACAAGTACCAGCAGGGCTGTGGCCGCAGTGCAGCCCAGCCCGACACTGTTCTGCCCTTATGCGGGAGGGGGAGGAAAACGGCCCAAGGCAGAGATGGGCAGCAACAAATGACGGTTGGCAGCGGTGGCCCGCCCAGGCGACACGACAGGACCGTGGGTGTGAGGGCTAGCTAAAAGAGGCTGGGAATCAAGAAGCAGGAAAAGGAGACTAGCGCAGAAGTAGGGAGTACAAGATGACGGCCAAGGAAGACGTCGAGTGGCGTCCTCGTTTAGCGTGGCCACTGTTGTCGCTGCCCCGGTGGTGGTCGTGGTCGTGCTGGGTAGGGCTGGAAGCACTCTGCAAAGAGGAGGACCGAGCCAGCGAGAGAGTAAAAAACGTCCTAGTTGGAAGGAACAAAAGCGAGGAAAACCCTAAAGGAGGAGACCGGGGAGCGGGAAGGGAACTACACAAAGATAGGGCGGTATGAGCGGAACAAGACAGATAGAGTGAAAGAAAGAGGTTGCTTGAAAGAACTAATGCGAGAGAGAGAGCTCTGAGTTACAGACACCACCCACATAGACAGACAATGCGTAAACGAACAGAGAACGATAGCGGACGAACAGGGAAAGGGCTGAAGCTAAAAAGCACCAGTCGTTTCAGTGGCGGTGAATCGTGCAAACGGTCTCTCTTGCAACAGCAGCTCGTAGCAGAGTTAGAGAAGGTAGAAAAAGCAGTGGTGACGACGACAACATCAACAACAACAGCAACAACAACAACAACAACAGTGACAGCAAGGGCGATCCAATAACGAGTCCGAGACGGAGGCGACAGGCCTGGTTGGAAGAAAGTTGCTGCTGCTCCCGCTGTCGTTGTAGCTGCCCCCTGCTGCCCGGTCTGGTTGTCGTCCTTGTTGTTGGTAGTGTTCGTCGTCGTCGTCTCTCTACGTGTCTGTGTGTGTGTCTGCCAGTCGCAAAGCCACAAAGCCGCCACCACTACCAAAGTCAAGCCGGCGAGGCGACACTGAGCGACTGAGCAAACACATGCAATGACGAATGTCAGTGAGAAAGGCCAAGTTGCGCCGGCCCCGCCGCCCGCGCCACCGCAGCGTGCCAGGCTAACGTCGCCTCACTGCCGGCGGCACAGAGAGAGAACGTCGTAGTCCTGGGGCGTCTCATGCTGCGGTCATTCTGGAGGCCCCCTGTGGCCATGGCCGGTGGCAGCAGGAGCAAAAAGCAGCTAGAACAGCAGCAACAGCAGCAACAACAACGAAATCGGCGGACGGCCCTTGGTGGCGTAGTCAGCCGATGGCAGGACAGCGAGAGGATATGTATGGCTGCGCTTGTGAGTGTGGCAAGTTGGAAGGGCTGAACAGGCCTTTCAAGGCTTTTATGGCCCGCAGTTGCAGTCGCAGTAGTCGTTTTCGTCTCTCGACGTCGACAGAATGCAAACGACAAACGCGCCAACGAAACGGTCTCTCTAACTCTGTCTCTATGCCTTGCTCTCTCTTGCGCTCGCTCGCTCGCTTTGTTGCTCTCGTTCCCAATTGTATGGTAGGCATATATCGAGAAGGGCAGCAAACGAATCTAAAGGGCATGGGAGTATGCTACCGGGCATAGAGGAGAAGAATAAAAGAAAAATATTTTTCGTCCTCCAAACGAATAAGAGGGAGAAAGAAACAAACAAGAAGAAGCAGAAGAAGGAGAAGAAGAAGACAAATATGTAATACCGCGCGAATGAGACACGACACACAAAGACCAAAGGGAATACCCAGAAAGACGAAACCAACTTTTGAGACGACGACCTAGGGTTAACGGAAGGCGCATGCGTTTGACGAGAACGATGGAGAAAATTCGTGCTTCTTCTCGGGCTGCTAGGAAAACTTACAACTTTGTGGGCTCTGTAAAAGTCTCGCCGTCTGTCGGTAGAGATGGGTGGGGGGGCAAGGCAGGTAGGATAAACCGCGACCCTATTTCGGTTGCACGCCAGGTCTGTAACCGAGTCTTTAACCGAGTTGAGCAACCTGCGCTGCAATTAATCCCCCACTGGCTACAAGAACGATGAACCAAACGCAGGCGATTGGGTTGTTTTGGCTTCGACAATTCTCGTAGCGGTAACGACAACAGACGGATGCCCCTCTAGACCGAAACTCGCCAAGTTATTTCTGTTGTTGTTGAGTAGATATTCTGCGTCATTCGTTTGGGCTTATAAGTGGCGCCTTGATTTGTCTGATTAATCATTTTTTCAGCTTCTGGGTGGTAAAGGGAGTTCAAAAATACCGGTGGCAATTTGCAAAAGCCGAAGTTCCTAGGTTGAGATTTATTTGTGTAAACCTAAGCTGTTGTTGATTGTGTGCCCCACAAAGAAACTGAATTACGAACACTGACGGTATATGTGAACGCTACGAGTACGATCGGACTAAATGAGTTCTGTCGGCAAAATTATCAGCAAAGCGCAAATAGATTATTTGTTTCTGTCACCATTGCTGTCATCTATTATGTTCACAATACACATGCGAAGCTGGTGTAGCCACTACGTCTAATTTTAGAACGTAGATGTTCTGCAAGCAAAACATATATTGGCTGATTTTGGGGAAGCCATAAGCACCATCCTTCACTAGTTCACGAGCCGTGTCTTATTGACATTCTTTAGGCCAGCGCCTCATTGCACATACGAGCTGTCGTTTGACACCTGTATCCGTTAAGCATATGCTGCGTAGGGTGTTGCTTTCAAAGTGATTGTCTGCCAGCTCAGCTTCGTCCCTCGTTCCGCGAAGCACAGGACAAACATCCGGTCGTTACAACGTTTCCGCAAGCTCCGATACCTCTGGACCCTAGCCTTAACCCGCCTTCGCTAAGGGAAATGCGGCTCATTTCCAGGATTTCATTAGTATGGTGGACGTTTAGAACTTTCCTTAGTATCGCCTTTGCCAACTCGTCAAATGCTTGCAAATTATCGGGGGTGACCTGTGGGGGCGTGCGTAGAATGCAATTTTAGGCTGTATTCCTATAGGCATAATGTAGCCTGCGAGTGCATCGTCAATAGCCAAGTTTTATACACTGAAGAGCGTCCCGCTTAATCCAATGGGCGCTACTAAGACTTCTAAGTCAGACAACTCGATTCTCTTTGTACCGGGCAAAGGCGCCTACGATGTTTTTGCATGCCTCATCCTGTTCGTTAGAGGTTCCAACTCAGCTACGAACTCGCATTTTAGAGGCGGTAAAAGTTAAGCCTCCTTCCTCTGCGAACTGTAGTACCTTGCCTATATTGGAGTGCGCAAGGTTCGCCTGGCCGCTTAGAATTTTGCAAACATTTAGTAGACTTTTCTTCCTTTTTCGCCAGGGCAGCAGTGATGGCGTCGCGTAGCTCTGCCGCGCTAAGCGAAGAATTTGTAGAGCTCGCGATTTAACTTTACATGGGAAAACAGCGCATCGGGTCGTGCTGAAGTCGTTTTGGAAATCTAGTTTTACCAGGCCCGTCTGCCTCTGTGAAAGCCCGAGTTGCGTATGCTGCAGCCATGACTTTGCGTTTTACCGAAACGCCAACCTGGTGAGGTGTCATTGCCTTTACGATTGCCGTCCTATTGATGGCAATCGCCATTTTGGAAACTTGTCTACGTAAAGTGTGGCCGCACGCTATCGGTCTAATGCAACCGTCTTTTTTTCAGGGCTGTCAGCTGGGTGGCAAGAACTTGGCAGCCTGCCGCTTAGGGTCAAGTTAGTCAAGGAGCGCAGTTCCGCTAGCAGTCTTTCGGAGGAGGGTATCGTACTGTCCAGCACAGCTCTCATATGTCAAGGACGTAATTCATCTAGCCCAGGGCTAGAAACCAGCGTGAACGAACGAACTGCATAAACTACGAGCTGTGCTGGAACGGTAGAACGTTCTTCCGAAGGAGGTGGCTCAAAGTTGATTAAGCGGTCTCTGACGTGAGCCGGAGGAGAACGATGCTTGCTTCTGAATCTCTGATTCGTGTGGTCGTCCTGTAAAGCGAAAGATTCTGTAGAAGGCAGAGTGCGTGCGGCGGAGCGTATGTCTCCCTCAGCTAACATGCGTTCTGCTCTTGTGGCAATGACTTGGACTGTGTGATACTGCGGTGCAGTCTATCAGAATATTGTTACTGTCATTGACTTTCTTGTCAACCGTAAGTTTTCGCTGTTTTGTCTTCTCGGCTGCTCATGATCGCTGCCGTCGTTCCGAGCCACGTGCTCGCCGCAGCGAAGCGAGCAAGTTGTTGTCATCGGTAGTACTCATCATGACACTAAGTTCAAACTCTTCCGAAACGCTGGTTGGCTTTACTCACACAGACACGCACGGGCTACGGAGCGTTTAATCAACGAGATCTCTTCAAGAATCACGCCGAGACGCTCCGAAGTCGTGTTAATCGGCTTAGCATGTGTAGACACTAGAACAGGTTTCCCGGCAGATTGCCACCGCTAAGAAGTACAATTTCGGCAAGCTAAAACAGTCACTTTGGTCGGCAAACGTCACGGGATCCTGCTTAAAGCACCAAATGTTTGATGATCTTGTCAACCATCAGTTCTCGTCTATGCCGCTGTTGCCCCAAATTACCGTACCTTTTTGTGGGTTTTTGCCGCACAAAATCAATGCAACGACCGTCGTTTGCACCCACCATAGAATGGATTTCAAAATAGAGGTACTCAACAACGGCGGCAGATACGACTCTTACTCTGTCTCTGTTGTTGTTGTTATTATTATTATTATTATTATTATTATTATTATTATTATTATTATGTGTGAACGTCTGCTAGAGACAGGCCGGCGTATCTCCTAGCATTTGTTTATTGGCTTGTCACATGTGATAAGAAGGCTGCCGCGACACATACAAAGCAAAAATTAACAAAGAGTTTATTTTACTTACTATATGTTATGACAACGCTAGGCCGCACAGAGCAAGGGTGTCTCATAACATCATCACACGAATGTCTTAAACGCTTTTAATGAACAGAGCTTTGTGACAGAGAACCATATAAAAAGTGACCTTCATTAGTTTTGGAGTGCCAAAGTATACATTTCTACTAAGGCTGTTTTCATTATCTGCAATATCACCAGGTCGATTTATAGAGTATATATCCGCTAAAAGAGGCTATTGGAATGAAATACAAATTGTTAAAGTTTAGTAAGCTATTCAAAAGTTGTTGAGCTGCTAGATAAACATCGGCTGTGGTTTCCGGCCTTTTAATTAGGCACGTGCAACATAATTAAAAGGGCCGGAAAAGCATTAAACGGACCCGAATCTATCCCGAGCATACATACATGTTTATTTATGCAAATATATATATATGTGCTTATAATACTATGGACAGCTGTACACGCTTCAAGCAATTTGTCTCGTATGAGTGACGTATGCAACGTCTACCTATAGACTGCTCAATATGTACCCTCATATTTGTCCCTGAGCAAAACGTATTCATTACGTGCAGCCCTACGATTCAATTCTAGCTAGATAGAAAAGCTGTGCACAGCTATCTACAGCCTTGCGGGAAGGTATAAGGTGCTGATGTCGTCGTCGTCGTCGTTATTAACTAGACAAACTAGATGATACGTGTGGCAGAATGCCGCCCTTAGACAATGGAGGCGGTATGTGAGAAATCGGTTGTTGTTGTGCTCTTCTCCCCCACCTGCAAAGTCACGCTCCATCGCGCACGACACCACCCCTGAACCCCGCCAAATCTACGGCAGCGGCAGCTCGAGGTAGCAAACTCGGCGTCACCTTCGGCCATTCCCCCGAACTCTATTTCATTCAACTACCACAACACGCAACACGGACAAATATTGGATGAAACATCTGTTTCAGGGCAACCAGGGATTGTTGAAAGAGACTGCCAAAAACGTTTTTTTTTGCCGATTCGCTTGTTGCACTCGCTCGAGGTCTTAACAGGTGTGCGCGGTTTAAAACAAACAACTCTCGACAGGGCGATCGTAGTAGAACACAGCCAATAGATCTCAAATGTATTTTGAAACGCATCTATCTTTGTTGCGCTTAGTGACGAACAATATATATATATATATATATATATATATATATATATATATAATATGTTTGTAAAAAAAACACCGAGCAAGATGGCTTAGTGGCAAAGCCTTTGCCTTGCATACGGGAGGACTGGGTTCGAGACCCTGACCGGCCACTCTTAAATTGGTTTGCATGGTTTCCAATATACACAAGGTAAATGCCGGAGTGGATTAAAATTAGCCATGACATGAAAAAACCGTACACGGGCATTATTAGCCTCACGGAAAATCTAAAAACAAAATTGTGGTGAAATTGACATCGACCGATATCACGTAATAAAATGTATAGAACTGAACAGCAGCTCATTAACAACTGCTGTAATAGACGTACTTGAGTGGAATAACCCGTAAATATTGTGAAAATCTATTAACAACATATATATATATATATATATATATATGCATATAACCGACGGCTCTTATCAAACGATATTAGCATATATTTATATAAACGCTTGATATTGATCATAAACTTGCCAACCTGATCAATTATCGGTCTCGACGTATATATAATATGTGTATGTGCTAAGTGCTCGTGATGTCTTATAGAGCACGCAGCTTAGAAAATCATTATGCATTATTACTATCGCATTATATATATATATATATATATATATATATATATGTTATACAACGCACTAAGGCAATCAAATAGATGAAATGTAGCTAACTCAGTGGTTTGCGGCACAGCAAACACAGGTCGTTTGTGGCCTCACCGACGAGACATCATAAGACTTCACAACTTCGGCGAGGACATTTTGCGAGAGCTTTGAGCGCCATACTGTGCCATGCCGCCCGATCAGGCGACGGGAATGACGCAAAGCAAATGCTCCAACATCGATCGCTTCAAACGAGCGAATGGGTTGACAACCAGTCGGCACCATTAATGATTACATCGAACAAATACTAAGACAAACAACAGCAACCCAAGCTGGTCTGGAACAGAGACCAAACGATTTGAATTCGCCGCATTTTTTTATGCCTATGGCCCGTTCTATATATATATATATTTTTTTTAGTATTACTTTTTGTGTAAGCGAACTTGTTAATTTTCAGCTTAGAACACCATTCAGCAAGCGATCCCGGCGATCGAGTTGCCGCGAAAGACGCCAATGGAAAGTCTCTGGCGTAAGATGTGAAGCGAAGAAGTTGCGCACCGCGGTATATATTCCAGGGATCTTCCATTGCACGTTACAGCGATTTCGGATGCTGGTGGTTACAACAGGATTTTGCAAAAGGCTTTTGCTCAGCTGTCCATTAAAAACCAACTTGTCTTGTTCCATTGATTGCGTCAGGCACATACAGCATGCTCTCGCAAGCTATGTAGCTAAAAACACTAGTTTGCTCTCGACAGTTCGCAACGCTACTTAGAAATCGACGTTGCGTTCTGTATGAGAAACCTCTGCATTTTGCCAAAGCAGTGTTTCAGACCGTACAAATGTAAGAGAGCAAGAGTTACATTAGTAGTGTTTTTCTCGTATGGACATAGGTCATACGCATGCGTGCTTTTACGCTTCGTTATGAGAAAATGTATGCATAAACAAGCTTGCTTGGCATGAAACTCGACGCGTCACTCGGGAAGTTTGATAGTCTTCGTTTTTGATACTAGAATCCTAATGAGTGTTACAACTTTAATACAGGTCTGTATCAAACTCTGTATGAAACCACATTTGGAATTAGCTTAATCAAAAATGGCTCAGGGAGGAACAGAGCAAACCTTTTGTAGAAAACAGGCGCTATCTTATCTAGGGTAACCCTCAATTTCAGTTTCAGCTTCATGAGTCAATTGTAGAGATCTCTACTTCAGAAACACACATGTACATGTAACGAACACACATGCACATGTAACGAACCGCTAACGAGTTTATCGCGAGTCGGCTTACGATATAGAGATCTGTATGATATAGAGATGCAAAGTGACTTGCTACAGGGTTAGGTTTCTCCAAGGTATTTGTGGCATATGGTTTTTTAGGGCTGACTTTCAGCCAGCATTTTAAACACAGGATTTGTTTAACACAAAGCAATTCTGGATTTAAATATAGGAAACAAATCAACTAGGCCTTTTAGTCTAGAGTTGGCTTAGAAATAAAACTCTCTGAAAAACGAGTATCTTTTAGATCAATTGTAAGGCTAGTTAACGCTCTATGCCGTTTTGTTACTTTCTTGATACGATGAGCATACGTAAGGAACTTAGGGGAATCAGGGACAATACGACCTTCTAAGCGTGCGGCATAGTCCAGAATTTGGGCCGAGATCTGCGTCAAAGCATTGAGTGTACGCAGTTTAAAAATAACGACAGCAACTAACGAACTTTGAGTAGATGTTATTCAGAGACTCACAAGTAGCAAAGAAAATGGCCCAATCAAGTACGCCAAGTTGGGCAGCAATTTGTGCTCATTTTGGTCTAACTTTGATTTGCTGTGATGTACTATATTACATATCGCAGACGCAAATAGATGATGTGCTAACACACGCCCTTTTCAGATCCCCTATCCATCCTTAAAACAGTGGCACCACTGCCAGCAAGGGGCTTTCAACATCCTGCACAGCGGACGAAGCGAAAGGTAGTCAGGCGATACGAAGGATCAATCCGCAGCCAAATGAGCAACAGGAAAGTAGAGTGTCTCCACCGACGATGTGCAGATAGAGCCGCAGTTGGACAGGGTTTATGTGGACAGGCGTGCACACGGAGGAACGCACAAGACCACTGCTCAGAGACACGAGAAACTCTTAACAACTGCAGGGCACAGAAATTTGTGACCGACACCGGTGAGCGCTTAACGCTAAACGAATAGAGTACTACACTAATACAACAGTAGTACTAGCACAGCAATGCTAACATCAATAACAATCAAAGCGGCGCCAGCAGCAACAACAACAATAACAGCAAAAACAACAACTACTACAAAAACAACAACATGACGAAGGCAGCAACAGACCAGCAGCAACAACTATATCAGAAAAAACAGACACATACAGAATGACAGCGGTTAGAAGGTGTATATGGTTAGTAAGAAAACATTAAACTGGACAATGAATATGTGCGTTGAATCTCATGATAAAAAAAAACAGCGATGAACGACGAACATATGGCTTGCGTGATGGCTGTGGTTGGCAAAAACTTGAACGCAATTTACTAGTGAACACTTTAGGCCTAGATGCAAAATTTTCTATAAAATCCTGCATGATCACCTCGAACTCTAGAGATAATCCACTCGATGGGTACCTCTTTATTTCACACACAAAGAAATAAAGAAGATTCGATAATTTCTAATAACTATAAACAGACAAAAAAAAACGAACTCGCAAGTATTGTTGTTGCAATCAACTTGTTAGAGTTGACTTTGGCTAACAACAGCCATCGTGCGACCAGGAAATCATATATCGTTAATATTAAGTAGATGTCTGAATATTGGAATAGGGGCGATTGTGTTTGCTAGAGAGCCTCACCACCGATGATGAAACTTAGACACATTTTGATAATCCTTTAGTGCCCCCTTGGGCACATTTTGATAGCCTATAACTCGCAATGGTCAGATATTGGAGCGCCTTACCCTACAAAAGTCAATACCGCTTTGTATTAGGTAGGCTAGCATGGCAATGATCGTCATCTTCTACTCCATGAGTAAAATTTTGGCGGTAGTCAAATTGGAACAAATGATACAGTGGTAAGCGATTCGCACACTACAAAATGCCTACCAAAGGTTTGCTGCACTCGTCAAGAAAGGCCCCAAAACGTCTCTTAGGTTCCTCCACCACGGCAACGCACCGCCTACAGGGCTAAAAACACCTAGGCGTTTCTCGCTTCATCTAGAGTCACGGTGGTGAAGTGCTCAGCTTGTTTAGCCGACTGGGCGCCGTGCGATATCTTATTTGTGTCGAAAACTAAAAACATTCAGAGAAATGTGTTTCGCCTCACGCGTACTTGTGCTTGACACCACCAAAGTAGAACTAGAAAAATTGACAAACAAAGTACTTTCAGGAATATACCTATCGATCCTCTACCGTAGAAGTTGTTTATACACTACTGCGCTGTGGTGGAACTAGTAGTACTCAGCAGAAACGGCAGCACAAAAATCCATACCTAGACTTCGCTGTGGTCGTATCGAGCCCTGGATGCGGTTCGTCCATTATGGCACCAAAACGGCGCCACTTACCGGCCCACACCGATCCGATGGCCGATGGTGGCGTTATATATTAGATAAGCAGGGATTTTTTGCTGGTCGGAGTAACTCGGCGACTACTCGAAGAAAAGGGAAACGTTTGAAGAGAGGTGTCTGGGAGGATGCATTAGGATCGCGGGTGTCGTCGTCTTCGTGACAGATAGCATGACAGTGCCCGTGTGTCCATGCAAGTCGCATGAATCGCACTGGAGAAGTGGCACAAGAGTGCAGAAGCAGTCGCAGTCGTCGTAGTCCGGTTAGAGGAAGTCAATGCAATTGCGACACCCAGCTTAGCGCGAGATAGACGCCATTCCACGGCCGTGCTGTCGTTCGTCAGTCGGGTGCAAGACAAGGAAAGAGCTCTGAGAGCAAACGTTGTTCCCTATTGAGATGGGATGGAGAGCGTGCGCTTTGCCTCCATCTAGAAGCCTTTGGGTCTGCATGACGATGCCCCCCCCCGTACAGTAGATTAGTTTAGTTGGGATCAGTCGGCCCGTGAGAGATTCTTCCTTTTCCCATTCGTCTTTTTCTTCTTTCCTTTTTTCTTCTTTTCATTATTCGTCTCGTCTTCTTTTCATTGGCATATCGATCTTCCATCTGCGTCTTGTCGTTTTGGTTCTCACGGCCTCGCGTTCTGCTCCCAGCTGTTGACCCATTCACTGGCCAGCGGCCATCGACCGAAAGGCTGTGGTGGCGGTGGAATTAGCAGACTTCTGTCATCCGCCGTGGGAAAAGGAAATTGAGTCGGTTTTCCCACTTCGAAAGTATCTGAGCCGCCTGGCTGCTCGTCTCGCACAGATTATGCCTGATTGGCCCGCCCATTAGTTTATATATGCTGCTGTATTACCTTTGAAATCGGATTTTGAGTGGCTCGGTCACCGTGCAAGGCAAACGAGCTTGCTTACGTGCAGGTGCATGGTTTTAAGCGGCTTCTGGCGCAATTAAAGCGGCAACCCAATGCAAACCTTATCACATATTATTGTACTTTGTCTAACTTCCCCGCGCTGTGAACCAAAATGGCATTTGCAAATAATGATCCTGGTACAAACATGGCTTTTTATATATTGCGTGTTACTATATATTTATTAAGCCTCCTGAGACCCGTGCATTCTACTTTGTTTCTTCTTCTTTTAGCCTTTTGATCCGTGCTATCTCTTTTATTCTAAATAACAATCTCCTGTATTCATTGTCTCCCCAAATTACTTGTACTAGATGTTCCAGTCCCCCCTCCCCCTCCTAAGTAATTCTATTCCTGCTTTTCCGTATGTATTTATAATTTCCTAAACATCGCTTATGTCTCGCCTTAACACTATCATATCATTAGCAAACAACAGCACTGGTGTCCTGATCTGTATATTATGTTCCGCTTTCTGCCATCCTAACCCCGACATATTAGCCTTTTAGGGTATCATCTCCACATAGGCATTACAAAATGATGACAATAATGTCATCAGTGAGATAACACTCCTGTCTGACTGCCTTAGCGTCTATGGACCCCCGATAATGTTCTACTGCTATTATTGTTCGCCCGTGTTTTCCCGCTATATTTCTTGTAGTAACTGCACTCAGCTCCTTCCCAAAACCTTTTTTCTCTAACATAATATGCTGACACCCTGTTCTGTCCACTGTATAGTATACTTTTTTAGATCTAAAAATCCTACTACATGTTTTTCCCCGTAATCTCGATGCTTCCACAACCCGACTTAAGGAGAAAATATAATTACCTAGCCTACGCTCTTTTCAAAATCCCTCACCAATATTCTTTTAATTTCACAATTGTCCTCAGAACGTGCTGTGCTCTACAAACCTCTAAAAACCTGCCTAAAAATTCGATACGTTATGGATTTAGGATTTAAGTGTGATTAATCGTTTATTTTGTAAAGCGTTATTAACTACCCTCTTCTTAGGAAGAACGGTTGCACTCCACTGGAATCCATGGCCCCCGGATTGTCCCGGATATATTTCAGAGATTCAAGCACTCAGAATCCTATGTGCCGACCTCATTTACAGCAGTCTCTATGTCCCGGGACGGAAATGCATTTTCCAATTCCCCATGAAACACAGGTCTGTGTTACACAATATACGATACGTCAAAATCTTGCTTGTCTGCTGCTACAATATCTCTCGCTCCTCGGCCCCTCATCGGAACACAGTAAACCCGCCTATATAAGCAGCGACCCGATTAAGCTGTTTTTCTATTCGGCATACGGTCAAATCTACAGCCAAATCTACAGCGATTATAACCCGTTTTCCTACTGGTTTAATAACCACCGCATCCCCTAGTCCTTCGGTTGCACTTAGCTGAGATCCACTTGCTGTTGCTGCTGCTGTAATTGCTGCCGTCTCTGCTGCTCCTTTACCGCAAGCATTTTATGTTCCTCCCGTCGCTGATTCGCCTCGCGCTTTCTCTCTCTCTCCTTCTGTTGTGGCCTTTGCTGCGCACCCCCTTCACTGTGGCTTACATCTAGCACCGCCCCCACCCCTTTAATATCGTGCCCATACTCTATTCCCCGAATCAATTTTAATTGCTTAGTTTATCAACACGTCTACTGCTATCGCAGCCACTTTTCCGTTGTTTCTTTTCGCCTACTTTTTGCTTGATGCGGTTTCATCTTACAGACGACGCAGTCTGTATATGGAGGCTTGCACTGAGTCAACTTCTTCTCTTCTAGCACTCCTCCGCAATTACATCTCTCTCTCTCTCTAAATATATATATATTGTATGCTACAATAATGTACTTTCTATTGGTACGTATGTAATACCTTTAATATATAGCTATACTGCGTTAACTCCCTTTAGTTGAACAGCCGTTATAATTTTAATTTAAATGCGCGGCGGACCACTCAGAGCCTTCCGACCTTTATGTGGGTGGTTTCGCCGCCCTATGCTTTACCCAGCTGAAAAGGCCATGTTTGAACTTCACTTCGGTCTGACTTCTCGCCTCTCGACCGTCGCAGGTATGTCACTCTCTGCACGTACATGGGGCAAACGTGATCCCTCGGAGCTCCATAGACATACGTTCGCACTTCGCGGCGCTAAATTGTCACTGCTTGTGAGTACTCCAAAGCCGGCGATCGGTATGTAGTCACGACACTTTATTTCGGTCGCACGGCAAGCAGGTATTTTTTATTGTACTGGCGTTCGTTGTTATAGTAATGGAGCCACTTTTGAATCTGCAAAAGCCGTAGCAGCAGCAGCAGTGCAAAACTACTGCACGTACTTTTTTGCTCGTAGTCGGTCAATAGAACAAACGCTTGTGAAAGGGGAAGAGACGAAGGGGGGTAGTGATGGTGATGACAATGACGGCTGCCTCATTGTTGCAGCGGGGCTCCTATCCCCTTAGGCCCATATCGATTCTACTGACTGCGGAAGAGCTGGCTAAGAAGCTGCCCGGCACTGGGGGCGTGGGGGGGGGGGTATGCGAAGACGAGGGGATGAGGTATTAGAGGGCACCAGTTCGCTGAAAGCGGTGGCCAACCGATCGAACGGCGAGCCGACTGCCGAATGACTCTGAGCAAGAGGAAGGGTGAGCGCTTACCGAAAGCCTAAGCAGGGCCTGAAGGATCCTGAGCTTCAGGTCACTCTAGACTACCCCACTAGCATGGCCACCACTCTGCTACTATAGCTTCATTTTCTTCCTCGTCCTGCCGTCGTTCACCGTCGCCAGCCATCGTCGTCGTATTTGTTGTCGTCGCCGTCGTCAATCGGCTTTTCCCTTTATTCGTCCGAACACGAGCTGAGCGAAATCAGCCGCTGAATCAATTGGTGAGCGACGCGGTGGGCGGAGCTCCGGCTGTCGTCGGGGGGATAGCCGCTGCTCTTCCTTGGGTCACTGACTTGTATTGGAGCTCGGTGCAGTGCGGTGTTGGGACCTGGTGGGCTGATTAGACCGTTGGCTCTCGAACGCGTTGATCGACAGCCACCCTAGAATAAGAGAAACGAAG
This sequence comes from Dermanyssus gallinae, assembly GCA_003439945.1. Taxonomy (NCBI): domain Eukaryota; kingdom Metazoa; phylum Arthropoda; class Arachnida; order Mesostigmata; family Dermanyssidae; genus Dermanyssus; species Dermanyssus gallinae. The sequence goes on along the minus strand of QVRM01007123.1, from coordinate 5,525 downwards.
AAAAGAACTAGCTGAATAAAGCAGCAGCAGCAGCAGCTGCTGCTGCCGCCGCCACCCTCAGCAGGCGGCTGTACGAGCCTCGTACGAGGTGCGTAAGCAATCCACAGATTACGGCTAAGGGGGTTCTTCTTTTTGCCCCATCTTCTTCTGCTTCTTCTTGTTCTCTCCCTCGTCTTCTACTCCTTTTCTTCCCTTTTCTTCTTTCTTCATCCTCCTCTTTTTCATCTCGTCGAGAAATCAATCGGATGGCTACTGGCCTGGCAAGAGGTTTCCCTCTGCTGGGCAAGGGTCACAGGGAGACCTGCCGTCGTCATTGGACGGTTCAGGCGGGCAGGTGGGCAGCCGAGGATCGCCCTCACGTCAATGGCCGTTTGACACGGCTACTTCTGCTGCGGTGCTATGCGATGCATGTATATATATATATATATATATATATATATATATATATATATACATATATACATATATATACATAATGTTGTCACATTAGCACCTTGTATATATAAAACTGCTATAAGTCTATATATATATATATATAAATAGCTGCCAGCACTTAATCGAATTTAAAACACCTCTGAGAAATAGATGTCCAATGCTCATATCTTGCCACGTACACGTTACGTAATATAATACAGTACATATTGTCTGTGTTAATCTACATATTAAATAGAAAACTTGATAGCACTATTGAGAGGGGTTACCCAAGACTAAACAAAAAAGAAAAATAACCCAATGCAAGATTTAAGGTAATCAAAGTTTGAAGCGTGTGCCGTCTTGTGCCAAAAATAATTCTGCCGTTTAAGATGGTTCGTCACAAGTTTTTTAAACATACAACATAAATGTTGCTCGATTATCATAGTTTGAGTCTTTCTTACAGAAAAAACTGGCTGCTGGATCCAATGCATATAGATGTAGAGGTGCCTTTATATATACGCATGTACACATACAATGCAGACAGATGTATTTAAAATACAATGAAATGGTCTAAACTATTATAAAAATACGTTTAATATTATCGTTTATTAGATACGTTGTGTACTAAGACTTATTTAGAAAAGGTATATGGTAGTAGATTGACTATACTATATAGATTCTATAAACAATTCAGCAGAACTTATGCATTCTCGATTAATAAAGAGCAATTTTTCTGGGTTTGTAGTATATATGTAACGCCCCGAAAACTGCCATTATATATATATATATATATAAATGAAGAGGCAGAAGAGAAGTGGTTTGGGATAATGTATGAATTAACGAAACACTATTAAGCAGGCCATTCATAATACAGGAGTACAAAACAAAGTATATACGATTAGAATAGCGAATTAGATGCGGAATATGCCAATAACGGGTAACTAACTCCCAGTTGTGCTAGAATGCTTTCTAAAATAAATTTAGGTTACGGTAAACAAACTTTCAAAACACCATTCGTTATCATCGGTTAAAAGTGGTTCTATTATTTACAAAAGATGCGGCATAAATGTCAATTTATAAAACACCCACTTTTTTCATTAATGCAAAACTGATTTTATTGATGCAGCATCTTCCCAGGACATTTTCAAAACAATTCGCTAATCAATTGTTAATATGTCCTATTTTCGTCTTTGTAATCTTGCGTAACCTGTCAATGAATTCCTCTCGTGTGGCTGAAAAGGCACTCTCTGGAATTTTCTTATACTTGTTCTGAACGGTTGACTTGCGACCTTTCAAACTGGTGTCTTTCCGCATCACACCCTGTGCCTAAAAATACTTCGGAAAAATACACTGGGTTGAGGCCGGACGAATATGAAGGTAATTGTCGTGATATATACCATAGCACGTTGTCGCTAACCAACCGTTGATTTTGCTTTGCTCTGAAGAAAGATGTCACAGTCCGTCTGGAAAGTCTGTTGCCAAAACGGGCTTGCGCTTAATGCTTTAAGCGTACTAAGACGGCCGCATTGTGTTTACACCTCTTGCTCGATAGTAAAAAAGTCGCATCTTTTAAAATGATAGGTTAGTTGCTTCACCACAATTCACCACGTCAAATAGCACTTTTGCTCTAAGGTAGCGTACTTGCAAGGTTTCTTACCTAAATTGCTTCGCAAAACTTGTCGACTATTTCTGTCTGAAATTGGAAAATACGCGACTAGCTTTTTTGCACCCCGTCGAGGTTGATATTGCAGCAGACATCTCATTTTCTTCATGTTTGCCGCTCAAAATTGCAGTCTGTTCTGCGGCACGCCCACGGCGTGTAGGGATGCTGCTATTCTCTCTCGTTACGTCCTCGTACGTACGCAGCACAAATAGTTTTTGAACCTGTTGTATTTGGGTCAATTTAGTCAAACACACGACTGTCGGGGCTAGGTGCCGCATGCTGGCAAACGTGCAGTGGAGAGGGTAGATACAAGTAGGTACGAAAAAAGTCCCGAAGATTCGGTAGAGATGTCTACTTGGACCGAGACGCATCTACCGCATTCGAGAACAATCTGCGAGACAATAAAAATCCTGCCCGTAGTGCAAGCGCTTGATATATATATATATATATATATTTATATATATACTAGGTTACTCAGAAAGTTCGTAGCCGCCAGTATACAATTTCAAAAAACCCTTGCCGACTGCAGCGCCTGCGTTCCCCAAAAATAAAAGGCAATTAAATGCGATTTACAGTACGTATGCACCGACGTATAGTAGCATTACTAAACGAATTGTTTCAGTTAAAATAGGTACCATGTGCACCGATGATCCACCACATTGGACGGCTAAAAAGAATTTCCAATGATAAAACTGTGCTAAAAGGTTACGGGAGCGTAATGCCTGATCACCAATTAAGCTGCGCGAAATAGCAGAAAAGATAGGCATCCGCTATGTGTGATACACTATATTCTGTAGCAGCAATTGTGCATAAAAAAAAGGTAACTATAAATTGATTTTGTACATGAACAAAAATTACTGCATGAAAAAAAGCGAAAACTGGGGAGTTCTACACAACACTCTTAGACCATCTGTGCTATTTCGCCACGACAATGCGCCTAGTAACATGTCTCTTTTTTCCATGGCCAAATGACGCGAACTCAAGTTTCAAATTGTTGCGCATCTCCCGTATACACTGAACCCTGTGCGATTAATATCTGTTAAAAAACCTTACGAAATATCTCTTCGGAAAGAGACGTCAGAACAACAATAATGTGATATGTGCCGTAGACCAGTATTTGGTTTTAAAGGGTAGGAATCTTTTGCTCGTGGTATTAAGGCTATTGAGATTGCTGGTATGTCATGCTAGGAACTTTTTGATCCACCTAGTGTATGTATAAGTAATGCATGTATAATTAAATATCCTGTTTTTGTGATACGCATATATATATATATATATATATATATATATATATATATATATATATATATATATATATATATATATTATATATGTATAATATATTTGTTATGCGTGTGTTCGGACAGACTCTTTTATGTATCTCTGTAACTGAACTCTCCTCTTCGCTCTCTCTCCTCTCTCTAAATATATTATATATATATATTATATATATATATATATATGTATGAACACAGTGCAATTATCATTGTGAGGTTTTACGTTAATGGCCAGTATTAAAGTCCCACCAAGTGCCACCCTCTCTTTGAGATTGCCGCCGTTGCAGGGATTACCGCAGCGGGGGTATTTCGATGCAAACGGGCGCGTCTTCGTGTTCAACCGTATTCAACCCACTTCGGGTTTTGCTAGATTTCCGTCCGCCTCTAAGATTAAAGGCCTAAGCAAAACGAGCGTGCACGGGGCAGTCCCGTGAGGAGCATCGTCGCCTCGAACCGCAGAGCACTACAGGCAGCGAGCGACGTGACTTTATGCACACTCAGCGCTGTTGTGTTTTCGTCGCTCTTCGAAATCTTCGCCGTCCGTAAGATCCTAGCTGCTGAGGCTGGTTTGGCTTTCTTCGCCTAAGTTAGGCAGGCAGGCATTGGAAATAACATACTGCCAGCATCAGCAGCAGTGCGACCCGACGCGTAGAGCGTTTGGTCGACATCGACCGCGGCCCGACTGATTCTGCTGAGTTGCGGCAGCAGGTAGAGACGTTTCGCAGGCGGCACAAAGTGCCCACGAAAAGCCACCAGATCCCGATACGCCTGACAAAATACGGCAGTGAAGACGTCGCCAAAGTCAAAATGCGAGCACGTTTAGTGTGAGTGCCAAATCAGCCCCGCGCCAAAGTAAAGCATTTACTTTTATTTCTCTTTTAGCCTTTAACTAAAATCTTAACATGTCCGGCCCTCGGTGCATTGAACATATACCTCAAGTTGTGTTCCAAGCCGGTAGGAGACGGAGGATGGTCTAGAAATAAAACAACCTCCTTATTTTTTTGTCAATTCTAGCCTTCAACTAACTTTTATTACTCTTACCTTTAACTCTTTGTGCTCGAGTTGGTCGATGATGGTGGGCATCCAGTGAGTGTTAGACTAGTGTTTTTCTATTCAGTGTCGTAAGCTAGAAATCGTATGTGGTTCTGGTGACGTTAAGCTTAATAAATAGTAAACGGCCAGCTTGCGTGGATATTATCGATCACATGGCAGTCAATAGAGTTCTGTTCATCCTAATTCTGTCCATTCTATCCTCACCCAAGCAGTGTCTAGTCTAGCTAGTACGTACAAACATGGGTCACTTAATATGTACACAGAATTTCCACGAGACGACGTCGCAATGGCCGTTGTTGTTTATAACCAGAGAGTGACGCTTTTATTTCTCATTACAACTAAAGCGACGCTTAGATTCTGCTACGTCGACATTTGAAATAAGCACGTCAGCACTACTCGTAAACATGGAGAGCCGCAAATTCCGAAGAGTCGAAGGCCGCGCGAAGTAGAATCGAGTTGGGCGAAGTTTACGGAGACTCTGCACCAGTGTCGGCGACCACTTATTTTTGTATTCATCGATTCGAACGTGGCCGGACATCACCTAAGAATAAAGTGCCCCGCGGATGTTCACTTGGGGTCACTCTGCTAAAAATGATTGCGATAAAGCATCCATCATATTGCCCATTCATGGAGGATCGCCGAGCAAAGGGTTACGATAGATGAGGTCGCAGGCATCTCAGTATGTGGGAAGTTTCCTATACAGCAAGAGCTCTGTGCCGCGATAGGCGAATGTCAATCGGCAACACATAGGGACGAACGAATATTTCGCAGCAGTGTTTGTTAATGCCTAAGCGCAATCGACTTCAGTCGCTTTTGGAGTTGATTTGTGACTGTCGACTAACCTACGACCTATGACTACACACTCGACTCGACACGCAGTGGAGAGTGCGAGAAGATGTGCCAATAATAGAGACGGAAAAGTCGTTTTTACCGACGGGAAAATCAATGACCATGCTTTTGGGGCATTCCAGGGAGTAATCTTGACTTCTGAATCGCACCTTCACAAACAGCTGCAAACTATGCGGTCGGTTATGGCGTGCAGAGATGATATTTCACTACGATAACGCTCTGGCAGGCACCTCCAGAGTAGTAGTGCTGGTGGTAGTACAATACTATTT
>QVRM01007122.1:0-47288 GCA_003439945.1 Dermanyssus gallinae | reverse complement strand
AGAAACAGCATCAGCAGCCACAGCAACAGCAAACGCTGTGTAGACCCGTAGGCTCCCAGTGTAGAACCAGTGACTAGTGTTCGCGCAATACTGTCAACACCATGCGTGCTACAGACGTCTAGAAAGGGCAAAACTTACTGTGATTACACTCGCACGCGAATCGTACTTCCGTACGGCTGCCTGTACAGTTTTTGAGACCCGTGACGCTGTATTATCAAATGTTAGCTAGTTCTCTCTCGTCGGTGTTTTTTGAGTCTCGGTATCTCTCTCTTATTTTTTCTCACTCTTGTGTCCATGGCTTTGTATCTCTGGCAAACGATCCTACCCCCGCTTCTCTCTCTCTCTTTCTCTCTTAACGATTGCGTACGTTCCTATATGACCACCATCACCAACCAGTACAAACTACCACCACAGGGACGGCCCCGCGAGTGAAGCGCAGTCGTGTACGCGGTAGGCCAAGGCCACTGCGCGTTGGGGCGCTACGCGAGGCTGGCTGGTAGGCCCTTTCCAGTTTGGTCCTCCGGAAAGAGGCTCCGTCACATGATGGGCATGTGAAGACGTCGTAAAGTATCATAGCAGGCAGCACGAAGGAAGTGCGCTGTGTATGTGTGTCTAATGACAAACTATGACTAGGATGGGCAGGATGGGTGGCCTAGACCAACGCTACTAGCAGCAAGAGCAGCAGCAGCAGCAAAAAATATGGACGCAGCAAAAAAGCATAGGAGCCGCAGGGGAATGGAACCCCCCCTTCGCCTACTTCTCGTCGTCGCCGCCTTTGCCTACTTCGTCTTGCCGAATTCGCCTACTTCGTCATTGCCGATTCGCCTATTCGCCGAATTTACTCATCGTCATTGTACTTCGTCATTGTCGCCTACTTCGTCATCTCGCCGAATTTGCCACTTCGTCATTGCCGAATTTGCCTACTACGTCATCGCCGAATTGACCACTTAGTCATCGCCGAATTCGCCTACTTCGTCATCGCCGATTCGCCTACTTCGGTCGTAGTCGCCGACTTCGCCTACTTCGTCGCCGCCGCCGTCTTTGCCTACTTCGTCGTCGCGCCTACTCGTCTCTCGCCTACTTCGTCGCCGCCCGCCTACTTTGTCGTCGCTGCCGCTTTCGCCAACTTCGTCGTCGCTGCCTTCGTTTACTTCGTCGTTATCGGCCAACTTCGCCACCACATTGCACCGTTGCTTCCGCAGCAGGGCAACCAACGCCTGCCCGTTTGCCCGCACGCTCGTTCGCCAAGTCAATGACTGAGTGAAGGAGTCAGCGAGAGGAAAGCGAGCACGTCTTCGGCGCATACCCTGCTTCCGTCGTAGTCATCGTCGTCGTTCGTAGTCGTACGTATGTGGGGCGAAGCGCAGCGCCTGAAGGTGGTTGACTCCATGAGAAGCCATTTGCAAACGGCAAGTCGCCGCTTCCGGCACGGCAGTCAGTAGCAATAGCGGCGGCCGGACATGTGTGTCTCCTCGGCCGCATCACCCACATCCAGCCAAACCCCCAGCCAACCGACCGGGTTCCTCGCGCATCCGTCGTCCGGCACCGTCGTATAGTATCATGATATTAAGAATCATCATGACGGCCAGAGATGAAGAAAGATCTTTGCTAACTTTGCTCCCGCAGCCGGCAGCCGCAGCCGAACGTCAGCAGACGAACATTCACGATGCCGGTGGCGAGGACAACATAGACTATGGGCTGCGGCGCCGCTGACGACAACAACTACAGCAACAACAGCAACAACGACAACGACGCACAGTAGAGCTGATCATCATGGTAATAGTATAGTAGGTATATGTTTACTAGTATTCAGTCGCATCATTAGTCGAAGTAACATGAACAGCGATTGCGGAGGAGGCGAGGGGGGCGTTGAGGGGAGGGGGGGGGGGTGGGGGAGCGTTGGGGAGGGGAGGGTTAACAGCACACAAAGCGTGTAGAGGCGTGAATCTTAAACAGTTTCGTTTGCCGTCCCAGCTTACCCCCATCTTGCTGCACTTGACAACAATTGGACATTCCAGACCTCGATCTCCAATAGTCTTGCCTAATCTATCCATACGCGCGATTGAAGGTGTGCCCTTTTTTATTCGAATTGTGTGTGCGTAGTGCTTGCGCTTCAAACGCGAGAACACCGGATTAATGAAACCAGGTTGCCTAAGTATAAGCCTACCGAGAGAACGTGTTAAGACTTCGTGCCCCTATTGGGTATATGGCCTGCAAAGCGCAAGCTCGAGAACATGGAAAACTCATATTGAAATAATGGAAGGCAAACCATAGAGTGCGCTGCAGTTGAACTTCGCGCTACACCTGAACTTCGTCGCAGTTTATTTCGTGTTGCAAGGACAGGTCGCCCACGGCTAGCAAACTGCGGAAGCGGCCGGTGTCAGCAAGGGCAGCCGGTGACGTCATCACTGATAATCACCATAGCTGCAAAGCCTATTAATAAATCGCACGGAGTTGAGGCCACAGTAGCGGCATTGTCCAAAGGGCTAGTGCGCTAGTCATGAGGCGCTATCCGTCGGGGTGTCAATACCTGTAGTTGATCGATGATTTTTTTTGAACGGTGCTCATTTAGAGAATAGAACCGCACCGTCAGTGAAAGTCATTCACCTCGTCAGCGCCCATGCTGCCTGCAGTCACAACGAAACTGTTTAGGGAAACCCTAGATTACTCATCAACATGTCCGGCCCTCGGTGCAGTGAAGATATACCTCCCGGCGAAGGAATAGTGAACAGCACGACTACAGCAGGAGCGGCGGCTGTGACAGTAACAGCGCCAGCAGTAGCGCTGCCGCCGCCGAAAAAAAAGTAATACATATTGGGAATACAACATTGAATTTATTCAATAATTGCACATTTGCACACTGAGGCAGTGCCCCGCCTGATTTTTCGCATTAACTTCGCATTTCGCAATAACTTCGCACTTCAAGATGGTACATAACTACAATTCAAAAATGACAATTCAAAAACCTCAGCAACCGTTCCACCGGGCGAAAAAGTGCAAGTACTACCGATGCGTCTGACAGCTCGCTGCGTGGTATTTACCTCATATCTGCGAGCAGAACCGGCATGCATCGCTTCGCTAGCGTGATAAAACCTTGGGTCGAACATACCGAGTGATGATAGCCATGCACAATAAACCTTGCGTACACGTACCGGCCAGTGCATGTCATTCCATCCCAAAGCTCCCTGGTGGGGTACGCTTCGAATTGCGCCGAGATCTCGGTCACTTTCTCTGACATTCCCAAAAAATTACTGGAGTGGTCCTGTAACAGATGACCTGCAAGCCTGACTCCGATGTGTTCACTGCCGGTCTGCAACCCGCTAGCAGGTACACGAAGCGGTTTCTTGTCATCCCCGGCAAGCAAAGAACACGCTTCAAATGTATTTTGCAAAGCATCTTTCTAGTTGCGCAAAATTTGCAACTGAAAGGTGGCTTTAAGTAAAAGCTGCTAAAGCTGTAGCTTAACATTGGCACAACCTTAAGCTCACAAAGACGCACAGTCTCTCACCTCTGTGCGAATAGAGGCAATAGACGCCCGAACAATGTCGCCGATGGGCTGGGTAAAGGTCGTTCCCGTATAGTGTACTCAGATACAAATACGAAAAGGAGCTGACAAACTTCAGTGGTTGGCCACAACAGGGGATAATCCCCTGCTGCAGCCAACCGACCCCCACAGAGAAACTTAATGGCCTTTGACTTTTGCGAATTTATTTTCAGGCCGCCTTTCGGAGAAGGCAACTTTACGTCGCCTACAATTCGACGGCCACTACTATGTCATCCGCATACATAACAACAACGGCGTTTCTTACCTCCTCCCGCATGGCGGGAAAGTCTGCGATGGGCAAGGAGAAGGCAAAGCAACTCCTCTTAAGGGGTTCCTACGTTTTGACTCAGCTACAAGGTGTCCTCGCCCCATGTTTACTCCATATGTTTACTCCAAGGCGGTCTTCAGCAAAAAAGATAGCACTTGTCGGAAAGAACCACCCACCCTAGCATGTCAACATAAATCGACTAGTAAGTAACAAGGAGCTTTGTCGAATGCCTTGACACAATCGATAAAGACGGAGTACTTGAGTACAGGGATCGCGACCTGTGTACCCCCAACTTTCCTGAATTCGAATTGCTCCGGAGAAAAGGCTTTTTCCACAGTTGGAAACACAATACAAAGTAAGTAGAGAAAAAAAGTAAAAAAAATAACAGAAAAAAAGATAAAACCACGATGGTGGATTTGTCATCATTTATAAAAGAGGTAGAGGAGCGGTAAGTAAGGCCTCGTCTGCAGAAGGGTAAATTAGGGAAACCTGAAATAGGCGACCTTGAAGCGTATGCTGAACCTAGCAGGCTTATCACATTGAAAGTAGCGCGACTGGCCAGCAAAACCCAGCAGGCTGTCGGCCCTAATTTGTTTGCAAAAGCATCTCTGTAAGGGCGGTGAGAGGTCAATCTTTGTGATGCTGCTGTGATCCGTAAGGTGCTGGATGATGGCGATTACCCAAGTTGCTGCTCGGGTGAGGTCTGACTCAAGGGCAACTGGTCCCTCGAGGAGGTGTTCCTTGCCTATAACAGGCTTAACTCGAATAACGGGGAGACCAAGGCTGCGAATTTTAGAACTAGCAGTTAACTGACTGTCAAGGACGTTATGCGTTGCGGCGCCTAATCCATAGAGTTTGTAACTCCTTCCAGTATCTTGAGCTTCGGCTCCGCTCTACTGGAGCGATCCTTACTGTGCACATCGACGAGACAGTGCGGACACCTCTAATCAATCTCTCTTTATGGAAAGGTGAACGATATCCAGCAATCCCAACTATTCGTCTCGAAGGCAATGAGGCTCTTTCACCTCAAGGTGTTCTTAAGTCTGATATGCAGTCATGGCAGAGTCTGGGAACACCTCACCCGGACCAACTTTAGTTTGCTTAAAGCAAGTACTTTGTTTGTCAAGGCAGGCAAGGAGCTGCTTCGTGTATCTCACGTCGAGTTGCACATCTGTCGTAGAAATAATCCACTTGGGGCTGAAAATGCCGCGGACAGTACTATTTGAGTGCTTTGCTTCGGCTAAAACAGGTCTTCGATGAGCAATTGGAGATCTGGGTATACTTACGCCTTATAGCTTTGGCCTGATTTAGCATGTGTCAATCCTTGATATATGCACCAGCAATTCTGCGTCTGACGTCAAGATGCAAACCAAGACCTTATGCGTAACTAGGCCTACTTGTCCGTTAAACTATTCGAATATTTTTTGCTGGTCATGACTAAGCACCGCAAAGGCGCAGCTTGAAACGCGTATAAGAGCCAGAAGGTGAGCGGAAAGACGAAAGAAAATGATCAAAAAAGCATACAATCGGACTTATACAGAAGGCGCCGATATTATATCGGGCCGCCCTGAAGCTGCAGGTTTTAGAGCCGTTCAACAACGACGCATAAAAAACGGGACGCTGATGATGACGCTAATTACTGATGATGACGACGACGCTGATTACTGATGCTGGTAATGGTGATGATGACGATGACGAAGCAATACTGCTGCTGCTGTTTCTAAATCAATAATCCGCATCATTTACCACCGCACACAGTTGGCGGTTGCACAGCGAGTGCAATACGTTATTGGCAGTTTAAAATCTCCTTTCTTTTCGTCGTCGTCATCACGTTCCCCCTTTCTGTTTTCTTCTTCATCTCGTGCTGGTTGAAGCCCAAAGCTTCGCGCTCAAGCGCTGCCTTGTTCAACGTTTGGCGTTTGCCGTTCGTTGACCGAAGGCCCATTTGCCTTTCTCTCTCTTCCTAACTTTATTTTTCTCTATCTTATATATATATATATATATCTTATATTTCTCTATCTTTATATATATATATATATATATATATATATATATATATATATATATATATATATATATATATATATATATATATGTGTTGTGTACGCCCTTCAGTGGCGCTGTCATCGTAGCCGGCTGCGTGGAGATATTGAGTTCGGCTGGGCTGCAACCCAATCGTGGCGTGGCCTGGCGTACCACAGCGTAGCGGCTCGCAGTGAAACCTGAGTCGAAATTGATGACGACGGTGTACCCTCACCTAGACCTTACGGTAGTAGTAGTGCCGGCGTAGATATTAAACAAAGCAACCACCCTCTTGCCCCCCGGTTTATACCCCCTGACCCCGCAGTTTTCGTGAGCCTTTTATTTTTCTCAATCTCTCCCCCCTTTAACTATTCCCTTCTCTCTCTCGCCCTCTCTATCCATAGCGATGTTTTCCTTATTTCCCTTTCTAGCTCTTTTCTTGATTTCTGTCTCTCTCTCTCTTGTTTAAGAGGCTGTACTGGCTTTACCGTTGTGTCGTCGGCAGCAGGCGTCAGCAATAGGTCGTTATTTCGAAGGTGGGAGAGGAAACTTTAGGTTTCCTCCGCTCGCCAGGTCAGCAGCATCTCGAAGAATTGCGCTGTAAACTTCGCACGTAGTAGATGTTGTCGCTCGTGGTGGTCCTATATGAGTGTGAGCGCGCGCGCGATCACGAACGCCGCCAATGACTTCAAAAGGTGGCCGTATTACGCCGGCGCCCGGCGCACCCCGGAGCGGTTTATTATATATATATATATATATATATATATATATAATTATATATATATAGTATCTATATAGCAAAACCTTTGCTTAGCATTCGGGAGGCCTAGGTTCGAGACCCGCACCGGACACTTTAAATTGGATCTCATCGTTCCTAACTTAGACGTGCGAACTACGAAAGTTCGTGCTGGGGTAGACTCAACAATCGGCCACGACATGAAAAACCGTGCGCTAATATTAGCCTCACCGAACAAAAAACAAACTTTATATATATATATATACATTTATAGTCTGCCGTCTGCTTTCGAACGCAATAGTTGCAAGTTCTAAGCTCTTATGAAATTGCATGTCTTATCGCGTTTTTGGATGAAATTTGACTATTGCTGCCAGTGTAAATATTTGTCGTGTACCCGTAATATCAGTAAAGCTTCTTTTATGCTTCTCCGTGCTACTACTCATTGTTTCTGTTTTTGGTGTACCCCGATCGTCCAGCTGAAAGACTAAAAAAGGCTGGTGGTACAACAACATTGACGAGTGGACAGTTTCAGAGGAACCTTCTGATATTATGGGGGCGCGATATTTGAGCTGCACCCCTACTCAAGACCTCAATCTAAACATTTGGCGTTATTCTTATATGGACAGTCCCGCTGGACGACGCAAAGAAGGCTATGAAGTTCGCTTGTCCTCTCGGCATCTTGGTAACGATTTAACTGTACTACAGCTAAGCGTAGTATAGAGTGACCAGATGGTGCAGAGAACTGGCACATAACTGGGCTATGATCACGATGATTGACCGTGGCTTTATTGAAGGTAAGATACTGTCAGCTGTATCAGACTTTGGGGTGATTTCCGTCACGAGAAAAGTGAACTCTTCACAACCTCCATGGACAGGGTATTGCCGCAGTTAGCTGGTGTACTACTAAACGAAGTATTTTTGCCATGCAAATCTTATAAGGTTACAATGTATGCGGGAGTGCCAATTAATTGTTATCAATGCCAGAGACTAGGTGCGGTATGCAGGAGCGAGGCAGCTTGTGAAAAACACATATGGGACATATGGCTGCAACCGGTAGGGAAGCTTACTCTTCCCTACCGAGTTGCAAAAAGAAAAAAGTGTTGTTAAGAAAATAAATGCAGGGTGTCCAGACCCAGTTTGGCCAGATTTAAGGACAAGTAGAGCTTGCTAAAAAAACATTTTGCTTTTCAATAGAAGTGATTTGTATACAATTTACAGTAAAATTACAAATTTTTATTAAATCTATGCAGCTGGTTAACTATTACTTCACAAAATTGAATAGCAGGGGAACAGCTTATCCGATGGAGAAACTGGACATATAATGTTTGCAGGAAAATCCAACGTGGGTTGCGAAGGAAGAATAGTCGTATAAAGAATAGTGCACTGAAAGCGTTTCCTCGTTGGATGTCAAGCGACAGCCTCTGACACGCAAAAATTCCGATGCTCGTGAATCTCCCGTGGAGAGGTTAAGGCTTCTACCCACGCGCTGAATCAATTTCAATGTAAGCGGGCCTGGTTCTCCCATTGTTTCAAAAGCCAACAGACAAAATTGGTGCGGATAACCAACGCCAGAGTATTTTCTACATTTGTTAGCCTCTGCTAACCTAGACGCATAACCTGCCTGGTCCGCACCTGCACCGACCATCGAAGGGGCTAATGTGTCGGTGACAGTTGCGTCCCAAACAAGCATGCGAACTTATATATATATATATATATATATATATATATATATATATATATATATATATATATATATATATTTAGATCAAGTATTTATTACTTGCCAATGGAGCATAATACACTTTAGACCTGAACACAACTCACCACTGAAGCTAGCTTGATATCTGGCCTTAACTGAGGCGCTTGCCACGATGATTCAAAACCTTAGGCGATGTCCGACAGTAACCACTTTAAATTGAATCATATTGCTATGGCATGCTACTGCATGCGCTAAGAACCCTTTATATAGCCCGTCGTCTAATGGCAGGCAGAGGGCCATAACGCAGAGGGCCAATACATGCATACCGCATGGTTGAACCCCTTTAGGCGCAACGTGTCGCGTTCATGCCTGTTTTAAACCTAGTTTGCACAGCAGAAGGGTGATTCGCAAATTTAAAGACTCGTTTTAAATAACATATTTTATGTGTATTCTGCTGTCGTAATGTTTTTTTCAGCTGTACATGTCTGTCTCAAATCATACACTAATGTTATTATGCATTTGTGTACGTTGCTCTCTAAGCAGAGCACATCGTGCACTACGTCGACACGCGCAATGTACAGCGCTTATTTAAATTTTTTGTCATTGCAAAACTTGTTTAGCAAAATTCCAACCGAGCCTACGTAACGGTAGCTTAAAACTGCATAAATGAAGTTTAAATCTACATTTTATAGTTTAAAAACCCTACCGTATACCATCAATGATTTGTCAAACAAATTAATTTCGTGAAATGTATATGGTTTAGTGTATTAGGTATGTCTTATTGGCCATTATATTGTATTATGGAAATATGCTGTTTTATCATTACAAGCCATTTTCCAGTCGTGAAAATCCTCAAGCAAGTAAGTACTTGTAGAACGTCCATTTGTGACATTGTAATTTAAAAGATGTTTGAGAGGAAACCCTGCTATTCTACTAAATCGTTGTTTTTTTTAATAAAGCGAATAATTACTATTTGCGCGGCAGTGGACCGCACTTTTTTTAGTTTGCTTCTTTAACAACGCAGAAAATTTGAAAGCCACCTGTAAGCATCTCTAAAGGTCGACGGGTCCGCTTGCCGGTCGAAAAGAGGCGAATAGTAATTTCCCCATATAAATGCGTATTTCTAAAACGTAAGTGTGCGCAGTAGAATTTTCAACTGGATAGCTATCGCATACATGCACGGAGTTCAGAAATCGAAAAATATGGAAGCAAAAATGTCCAAAAATATGTGTGTTTTGGAAAATTGAATTCGGCTTCTGCTACCCTATCACTCCGTTGACTGATTCAGGAGAATGCCCTATCACCCCGTTGGCTGATTCGGAAGGATGCTAATCCTGGCTACATTTCTTTCTCTTATCAAGAATCCTACTACCTATGTGCTATTTGTTGAATTTCCAGTTCTAAAAAGATCTATTTTTGCTTAGCTTTAAAGAAAACCTAGTCTCTGGAACGACAGATACATAATAAGTTATGTAAGGGGCTGTTTCTGCGATGACTACTGTTGATGCGTAGAATGAAACGACATTCCTGATAGTGGTTACGAGGTCGCCACCATCCTCACTCGTCAGAACATAAGCGCTCTGGAAGTCTTATTGGACAAACATGTAAATAAACGTTTTAGTTTAAATATGAAGCACCTTTACAGTGAAATAGCTAATAGCGAAAACTTTTACGAATCGCGTTAACTATATATTTGCATGGAAAGTACTGTGACGACTTCATTCACACGAAGAACCACAAAGCATCACTAGTTAATACTCTTTATGCATTACATTATTTACAAATTTCCTTTGCTATGCGCATAAATATGCAATAAAAAAATATGCGTACATAATATCTATAAATATAACATGGTATGATCAACAGCTCTCTCGCTCGAGCTGTGAGAGAGAAATCGAATGCCTACAATCATCGCGTATGTAAATATTGTGGCGAGTGCCATATCGGACGTTACCATATACTCACGTACTCGTTTATCGAAACATCATAATTACAAGCACGTGCCAACGATATTCGCAACCTACAAAATTATATGTGAGCTTTTGTATTACACTACCAATTTATGGTGAATAGACCTGAAATATAATCGTCCAAGTGATGCAGGTTGCACAAATCACCACAGCGGTTGGCCATAATTTGCGCCTGTTTTATGGAATCCCACTGTACGGCAAAGCAGATGGTGAAGTCTGTAAGACGCTGTAATGGGTTATCGTCGGGTGACGGCACGGCCGCAAAGGCCGCTCCTTTCAAATCCTATATTTGACATAGCGGGGGTATGACATCTTGTGAGGGTACTGCTGGCGGAATTCCAACATGATGTTTGTGGTTTGGAGCTGAAAGCGCTGTACCTCTTCATCCATATGTAGAATGCATTCTAGGATCAAATGCACTAATCTATCTCGGGCAGTTGTTGGAAGACGCAGTACCCGCTTGAAAAGTAAACGCTGGGTTTCACTACATCGAGCTGCTGGAGCTCTGCAGCTGTAATAATTGTCTCACCTAATTTGAATTCAGTATTTAGCCACTGATGACTTAAAAGAAATAAAGACATTGAAAACTCCTTTGCGCGTTCTAAGGGAAGCTGTGTCGAGCTCTTTATACAAGTCCCGGAATTGCTTTCCTGCAGCGCTCCTTGATGTGCTGACAATAAGACGTAATCCGACAGAAGATGAAAATAACGAGGTAGCAAACGTTTTCTATAGACTTCACCTGCTCTACTTAGAAAAGCAGTTTATAGGGGCATGCGAATGAGCAAGACTCAAGTCAACGCAGTCGTAGGCCTGTGGGTCTGTCCGAATTCGAGGTCATCTGCATACAGCAGTGTCCTCACAGCAATTTGTTGTTATTCTATCGTACGTACAGCAGTTATCTCGCTGAGGGTATCTAATTGTATGACTGAAGAAACTAGGTTCGCGGACGCCGCTATCCACTTCTGCTTCGGTTGCACTCAAAAATACTCTAGGCAATTGTAGCGTTTGGGCTCCAACTCCAGCCTATCCGAGCTCTTAAGGACAATATTTCTACGTCTACCTCTATTCAAAAGTAGTAGTTAGTAGGAAATATTGTTGTTGTAGCAGCAGCAGTGGTTATAACAGAATATAGCCTAGTCACAGCACTTATCGCACTTCCAATTCATTTACCTCACTTTAAATGTTTAGGAACAACACTGTTTATATTTCATCCTCAATAAAAAAATCTCCTTTATTTTCAAGGAGAAAAGCTCGTGCCACAAAGAAGCTGCAAATGTTTGCCTTTGTATAGAAGCAGAATGCCATATATAAGAGCTGTATTTGCAGCGCCGATTCCGGGGCGTCGGTGATTTAATGGGCGCGACAGCCTGCAGCCTGTTACTTGACCACAGCACGGTGTCATACTTAGACCCACTATCGGTATTTTTCCAAAGCCTTGCTATTCGGTATTTTTCCAAAGCCTTGTTATTCGGTATTTTTCCAAAGCCTTGCTATAAGTCGAACACTGCAATGGCGATAGAGCCTTCCAGACCGCACACCACCTCCTCCTCCTCGGGTTATAAAGTGCTGCGTCAAACTATTCAATATGTTACACATCGCTTTTTCATATGTCACACTTTGCGCAGCTAAGCAAAGGCAAAACATTAACGTGCATTAAAACGAACGCTGTGGGTGATACAGCTGCACGGATTATTGGCAAAATCCGTCCAGTGTTGGAAAAGGTTCATGATTTATCCAGCACCACAATGATTGGGTTAGTACAACATCCCGTAACTATAGAAATCGGGAATGGGAAATAAAAGTGTGTGGGCACAAACCAATGCCGGTATTAATCTGCATATTTTCAGGACGCTAATTACAGATGCAGGAGCAATGACAAGAGGGAGGTCACGCCAGGCACGGATTGTTCACCAGGGACTCGGCATCGATACACCCAAACCGGACAAGCAACGGGCAAAACATTCGGAGAAAATGGCACCTTCGTGTTAGACTTGGATTCGTCTTTGATTTTCGCGAGACACAACACGTGACATCTGATAGGGTCTCGCTGTTATGGCACCGTGACGTTGTGTTTCCGTTGAAAGCTCGATAAATAGGTAAAGTGAACGCTAGACGGAAAATGTCTTTGACGGAAGTGTCAAGCATATATATATATATATATATATATATATATATATATATATATACAGGTAGTTCAATAAGTTCTTAGAATGAGCCTTTTAAAATTCGAATTTTGGCACGCTTTCACCGCTAATAGGAACTGCAACTTTTCGACTGCTAGCACTCAATATATTATGGTGATTGGCGGTTGCGATTTCGTTTGATAGCTTTTCCCGTGCAACGTATCGGCGTGATTTTTAAAAATGGAGAAAAAAGAGTTTCGAGTGGTTATCAAGCATTTTTATTTCAAAGGTTAGAATGCGACCCAAGTAAAAATTGAGTTAGACGAGACGTACAGTGACTCTGCGCCATGTTTTGACACTTTTTCCAACTGGATTAATGTGTTAAAAAGAGGTCACAGGAGCACCGAGATGAACTACGTCCAGGAGGCCAAAAAACGGCAACTGATGAGGAAAACGTAGAGAAAGTGCGAAAAATTCTTGGCACAGATAAGCGAATGAACATTAAGGAAATAGCGGAGGCATTAGGGATTAGTTTAGGCAGTGTGCATTTTATCCTACACGAAAACTTGAAGATGAAAGAGCTTAGAGCAAAATGGCTGCCGCATTTGCTCAACCAAGGCCAAAAAGACGCGCCTGTTTTGGCCTTAGAGCGAAATTTGGCCAAGATGTCGAACAATCTGTCGGATTTTTGGTGCAGATTCATGACCGTCGATGAAAGCCGGGTTCATCACTACACTCCCGAGACCCAAGAAGCATCTTGCCAATGGTGTGCACCTGATGAAGGACCTCCGAAGAGGGTGCGGACAACGGCATTGACCGGAAAGGTGATGGCTACAGTTTTTTAAGACCAACGTAGAATAATGCTGGTCGACTACCTTGAGAGCTGTAAAACGATCACAGGAGAATATTATGCAAGACTGTTGGACTGCCGTTAGCAAGAACTCATCGTGAAACGGCCCGCTTTGCAGAAGAAGGTTGTCCCGTTTCACCAGGAAATGCTCCTGCACACAAATCCCGGCAAGCATCGGCAAAACTGGCCCAACTGAGGTTCGAACTTATTGAACAACCCTCCTATTCTCCAGACCTGGCCCCCTCTGATTATTTCCTCTTCGGACATTTGAAGAATAGTCTCGGTGGAAAGCGTTTTTCCAGCAATGAAGAGGTTAAGGCTGCTGTCAATGCCTATTTTCAGTCTAACGACGCGGAATTCTACTCAAGAGGTATGAAAGCTCTGAAATCTCGGTGGGAAAAGTGTATTGAGCTTCTCGGGGAGTATAACGAATAAGAAAAATTTAAAAACATGATTTGGAAAATTCTCGGTTTTCATTCTAAGAACTTATTGAACTACCTGTATATATATAAATATATATGACTCAGCGAAACGCATTCTGTGGTGGTATCTTTCTGAATAGTAGCATTCTTCTAACATTGCAAATTTGTGTTATAAATAAACCTTCTAACATTACAAATGTGTGTTATATATATATATATATATATATATATATATATATATATATATATATATATATATATATATATATATATAAACCCCGATAAGTCTCGCCGTAAACACGGCACTTGTTATGGCGTAATTAGGACGAGTTGCTGAAAATCAGACATGACGCTGTAGCGTTGTGCCCTTCTGTACCACTAGGATCTCGCCGATGTGGTGAAGCTCCTAACCGTGTTTGTGTCACCGACATACAATAAGCTAGCATTTGCATCATCAGCGAAACTCATATTCGCCGTGCTCGCTGCCATATAAGCTACACGGTGATATTTCCGCAGCAGCTCCTCGTGGGTCGTCTAGTTCTGCGATTTTATCATTGTAACTTTCATATATATATATATATATATATATATATATATATATATATATATATATATATATATATATATATATATATATATATTAATATATATATAGGGTCCCTTAGCTAACTGCTGTTCAGACGGAGTTAAATGAAGTCGCACACAAGGTGCTATATTGGGCATGTTGTCTGATCCATTTCCGCAAATGAGAGCCAACCCGAGGTGTTCTGAATCACGGCCGAAATTAGAGTAATTAGCCCGGCGACCCCAGCGATGGCTGTGCTATGCATGCACGTACTGTCAGCGAAGTGCCCCATGAGCAGAGTGGTGTCCTACAATGGCTGGTCAACATACAACGTATACAACTATACAGCCGAACACTCTCGCGTACACGTGAGTGGCGTCAACTCGGTTCGCAGGTAGGCAAGAAAAATTACAGCACCATGATGCTCACATAGAGAGAATACAAGGAAATTTATCGCACCTCAGAGTACACGTCGTTAAATCCGGCCAGTTTAGCACCTTATGTGTAACAGGGCATTTACAGTGGGAGCGTGTATATATATATATAGATATTTATAATAAATGCTCAACACCATATTATCTCAGTTTGCCAAATTTTGCACGGTTTATATATTAAGCATACATTACAGGCATGTAGCGGGTTAGAACGACAGTCATGTAGAAAGAATATTTTTCGTTCAAACTATACTGCCTCTAATCATAACATGTACTACCTGCGTATTGTTTCCTACGCGAATCAACAACGTGTATAATCCCAATCTTGAATATTTGCGTATAGGCATATACGTGGGTATATATGTATACGCATATACCCGATATATATATATATATATATATATATATATATATATATATAAATATATATATATATATATATATAAACAGGGTGTTCCTATTTGTGTGGCCAAAACGCTAGGGTATGGTCAAACTCGGTGAGAAATCATTTTTTGCCAATGGGTGGAAGCCGGGAAAACTTTTGTTTAGGAGTGAGGATGAAATTTATAAAAGCAGTTATTCAGCCTTTTTTCTTCTACATAGTTGTGCAAAATCTACGTTTGCGGGAGAACCAGTCAACGCACAAGGAACCGATCATACCGGTGTGTTAGGCGGAAAATTCTGCACAATAAAGTATACATTACTAGCTTGCCTAGCAAAGAGCGAATAGCCAGATTAAGGAAAGTCATAAAAGTCGAAATGTTACGTTAACGCTTTTTGTGCAACATCGTAATTTTTTCCATTACGACCAAAATGCACGTCCAAAAGACTACTCTCAGGCAATAGCAGATTTAATGCCCATCATTTTCGTATCAAGGTGATGGTGCTGCGTTACGTAGTTGTCAAGTCACTAAGCTTTTTCGACAGTCATAGTTGTTATGTTTTACGTGCAAGTTTTCACGTTCAGAACCGTAAAAATTTGCCAAAACGTTTCCGCCCCCTCCTTCCACTAGGAAAATTTATTCTCTTGTTGAGTTCTACCAAACCTCAAAATATGTACCTAACTTTCTCATACGCCCTATGGAAATATGCATGCCTTCGCTTTCGATATGGCTATCGGGTTGGCTATTCGCTTTTTGCTACGCAAGCTAGTAATAGATACTTTATTGTGCAGAATTTTCCGCCAAACACGCCGGTATGATCGGTTCCTTTGTGCGTTGACTGGTTCCCCCGCAAACGTAGATTGTGCACAACTATGTAGAAGAAAAAAGGCTGAATAACTGCTTTTATAAATTTCATTCTCACTCCTAAACAAAACGTTTTCCCGGCTTCCACCCATTGGCAAAAATGATTTTCTCACCGAGTTTGACCATACCCTAGCGTTTTGGCCACACAAATAGGAACACCCTGTATATATAAAGGTAATTACAACTTGATTTTTAACCATTCCAGATTTCAAGTTCCTTCAATGAATACGTGTGTTGATATCCTTTATCAGCCAGCATTAAATGAATTTGTTTTTGCAGATATTTATATTTAGAAACGATACTCTCAACATGGTTCTCTGCGGTAAAGCTCTGCTCGTTAGGGGCGACCTAAGGATTCAGGATTAAGTGGTAGTAGAGCTCTGCGCAAAGTCAAGTGAGTACCTCAATAATCGACGAAATTTCCTCAATTATTGGTTCCACGCACTCATTGTCAACTGCAGAAGATATTCCGGAATAAAAAAAAACATCGTTGAGATGGAAATCCTCTAACCAA
Source organism: Dermanyssus gallinae (assembly GCA_003439945.1). Classification (NCBI taxonomy): domain Eukaryota; kingdom Metazoa; phylum Arthropoda; class Arachnida; order Mesostigmata; family Dermanyssidae; genus Dermanyssus; species Dermanyssus gallinae. The sequence goes on along the minus strand of QVRM01007122.1, from coordinate 30,894 downwards.
ATATTTCTAAATCAATATCGTGCTGTACGAATTCCAGCTGCATGAGTTCTCCCATGATGACTTCGCTCGATTTCAGAAACGTATGATAAAAATGCCTTTGTTCCATCATCGTATAAGAGAAGCTTTTTGTGTAGTTTCTCGCTTTGAATGTCCTGAGGCAGCCTGCATTTTATGACAGTATGATTATAGTAAATCTTTGTTTCATAGTCGTATTGAAGTCACTTTTTCCACTTCGCCTCAGTGTCTACCAGCTTAAAGCTAAATATTAAAATTGCACGTATTTGCTTACGGAAGAGGTCAATTTGAAATGGACGTAGAACTTCTTCTAACAATTGAATCATATTTGGTGTGGCTTTGTTTCACAAAGATCCAGTTACAGCAAATAGCAGCCCCTTTTGGCGGCGGGCTTGTGTTTCTGCCACCATTGTCTTAGCGTTAAACTAAGACTTGTAGCATTTGTCGTTCTATGCCGACAAGCCACACATGTGGGGCTCGTATTACTCGCTAGAATTCACATTTTTTCCCATTTGAATGGGGAAACAAGACGATCTTGTTTAGTAGTGACAGTTAAATTGCTAAAATCTGATACATCGCCCTGGCTGGTCGGGCATACAAACTGTGCGACTGTGAGGGAACGGGTTGTTCGTAGAGAAACTGACACGCACGTGTTCGGAAGTTCAGAAACGTCTCTCTGCTTAGAGTCGATGAACATTCGCTAGTGAAAGAAAAACGAATCGTATTGAGTAAGCTTCTAAATAATCGATATTCTGTGATGCCTCATTGTTTATTGTTCACCTTTAATACAATACAAATATTGCTCATGTTATGCTCATAAAAACACATATTTAGGAAAATGCGCAGTTCGTGAGTATGACTTTGGTACATAATAAGTAGTGATTTCAAATCGAAGGGGAGATGTTAGCAGCCGCCAGAGCACCAGTCGCTTACATCCACAATCTGCTAACATAGACCCTTTGAGAGTCAGACAAATTGAGGCGGGAGAAGACTGCTTACTCATAACTACTATATCTCGAGCCGAACTACAACCGATTTTGTATCAGAATGGTCTCCAGGAAATGAGCATTTTTCTGAATATGTTCTACAACTATTTACGGTCATAGATGTATTGTTACGAGTTTGCGTTCTAACTGCGAAAGAAAACCTAACTAGTCGGATACAATTTGACGCAAATAAGCGGATACAATTTGAATTTGCATGCGCCCATTTGGCAATCCAACAAGCAAACAACACGCGTTTACGAACTCAAACCGGGCGACGGCTTTTCGAGTAATGGATCACTGGTTTCATGGGTTATTGGAGAGTACATAAAATGTCCCTGTACTTCACATTAACATTTTGTAAGTTCACGTGCAGCAGATACGTAGCCTCGCGAAGTCGTGCTGGGCAGTATTAGTAACCGGTTGAAAATTAATAAAATATTTAAGTATTAGACTAGTACTTTCTCAAAGGTGCAGCACAGGATATAACATTGCGAGACATGTTGAGAGTCCTCAGCATTTCTTTTGGAGCCCTTTTCATAGACAGGAGTGATTAGATTGTGTCTGAAAAAATCGTACACAGCGCCGTCGTTTTAAGATCTTTAAGGGTTGAGTTTCAGTGATTCGGCTGAAACTAACGGCTAAAGTAATGCAGTGGGGCAGGGGAAGAGGTTCAATGCTATTTAGTCGAATATTTGCGTAGCGAAATAGCGAGCGAGGGTCTCTAATATTTAGTCTGAACTCATATAGAGTAGGAATTCTTCTTGTTACCTTCATTAGCTTATGTTCAAGCAACTGAGATGCAGTTTTTATATGACTTTCCTTTATGAGTAAGGCGATTTTTAAGCTTCAATGTGCTTAATGGGACCTCGCTGTAATAGTCAAAAAATTTGATAAACATTACATTTACATTCGGACAACCACAAAAGCTAGCCCCGTTAACACAACATCTAAATGATTCACAATAAGAGCGGCATTCATTATTGTATAATCAAGCCAAACATTTGACAACATCATGTCAATTAAAGTAAGTCCAATATCAAAACGTGTGGCATAATGATTAGATTTTATATGAGGGGAGACAGTGCTCATACTTTAAATTGTAACCAAGTCAATAGTGAGAAAAAGATCGAGTATAGACCCATACACATAAGCGAATTACCTGGAATCGAATTAGGCCATTTGTCAAACAGCCGGCCTTAATTTTTTATTCCATAGAGTAGGTGAGCAAAATTGAAGACGGCCAGTTATTTTTCGGGAGCCTCCGACCAATATAACAGGGTAGTCTATTTGACAGCAGGCGTTTATAATGGCACACATGTCGTCGATGTGTTTCCCACCCTGAGTACTGTCCTTCGAGACGAAAGCCATTTTGTTTCGAGACTAAGTCAACAAAAGTGCATTCATGCGATAAGCTAACATCAGCATTTACGACACCTAACGAGTGTATGACGAGGATACAGATCTCTCTCTGCGTGAATCTTTCCCCCTCTTTTGCTTGCTCTCTCTTTCTCATTTCCTCTCTCTCTCTATAAGTTAACGGTACCATTTTTAAAGGTTGTAGGTTGTTGTCTTGCTAGCTTGCGGTCCAGGATAATATAGCACAAATTCACGGTAATGCAGTCTGTGAAATTCTTGTCAGCATTTCCAACGGTGGGCCTTAAGCAGTGGACCGACACGCTGAAGTTCGCTAGGGGCTATGGCAGTCACCTCTAAATCTCAATAGCTGGCACATGTAAGGGAAACGCCAAACGAGTAACCTCGCGGCTGCTGGTGTTGAGGTCAAATCGAGGCACGAGTTTTTTTCTTCTCGAAAAAGAGAGCAAGAGCTTTGATTGAGAGTGATTCGCTTGTGCATGAATAACTAACCGTCTGAGCAGCATATCTGAGAGGAAGAGGAGGGTGAACGAGAGACATACGCTTACCGTAATAGTGGCGGCACCATAAACCTGCTGTTTCCAAAGGCACCCCTGCAAGGGTCGTCCGAGGTTACGCGACCCAAGATTCACGAGCACTTAGCTTTCGTACCGACTAAGGAGCAGAGAGATACGCGATTGCCTTTAAAGTCTTGTGGTAGCCGAAGCCAGTTCCCCAAGCATTTTCACTGGGCAGAAGCCTGGGTCCAATAAATACGCGTTTGAAGACCCTCTGCGGCGTTACTCTAATACCCCCGGCAGTCCAATAATATCCCCAAATTTAGGCCAGCCCCAAGAACATCTCCAGATGGCTACGTAGCGCAGCAAATTATTATGCAACCATGCACGAGAAGGTATGAAAACATTTTTAATTTTACAACATTAGATTACTGTTTATTAACTTCGAAATCGAGTCAATCGTTGGGTATTGGTTTAAACTAGATTTTCATGATGAAAAAACGCCGCAAATAATCCCGTTGATTTGCTGAATAGGTTTGTGCACTAAGAATGAATTCGCCTTCTGCCCAGCGTCAGTTCAGGGGCTCAAACACTATTCGGAACCACATAGCACAGGTGATTCTCTGGTAAAACAGTTGCGAACAAACAACGATCGTTGGGCAGGACATTTCTAATAACGCCGTCCGTCCGTGCGCCCTAGGTAGCTGAATAGAGCGTAAAGACAAAACCACTGCTGTAAAGATCTACGGAGCCTCTCTTGATCACCGTTTGAAGGCATCGCAAACTCAGCTGTCCTGATCTATCCTATATATGTACAGTTCTGCGCTACGAGAGGAGATTACGTACGTAAACTTGTTTGATACAAGATAACGGAAGAAGGGCTATTCCAGAGCCAATGCAACTTTATAAGTGCCTGAGCAATAGGGCCACGCCCAACGACATACTACTATTCGCTTGTCTTGGATAACCGAGAAGGGAAAAAGAGGACAACGCAGCCAGATTCCACACTCGCTCTACGGTGCGACGGAGCAAGCATTCTAAGTCTCTCGCACTGGCCTGAGTGCGCGCCGTAAGTTGCCATACTGGCCCCACGTTACGACAGGCCGCGACTCTAAGATTGCCGTTCATTCCATACCTATTATGTAGGCAGCAAAGGCGATTGTTGGGTATTGTGCCCCTGATCGTCCCTCTCTCTCCCCGATACTCAATGGCTCACTATGAAAAGACAGCATAATTTTCACAGAAAGAAAAAACTGCTACTGGTTTTCAATGCGCAGCTTCCCATGTTTTGGCTCTTCCCTGAAAATCGGTTGCAAGGAACAGACTACCAAACATAATATATATGTATATATATATATATATATATATAAACGATCGCACCTTACGTTGTAAACAAGTTTGGATTGTGCGGAGTGTGCATTTGTTGTTTAATGGGTGAGCCTAATTGTTTATGATTATTTGAATATCTACCGTAGTTATGTATCGCTCGTTATTTATATATATATATATATATATATATATATATATATATATACAAATATTTAAAAATGTGTTTGATTAATAATTACTGATCACTCATTAACAAATTGTGCCAACAAAAAATCAAAACAGAATCGAGTACAAATCCCGAAAGCTTACGGCGGTCAGATCACGAAGCTAAAAAGTATACGCTAGAACTTGGTTGTCGTTCAGGGCGCTTTCATGGTTAAGTGGCAATGCAAACACCGAATGCCGAGTTGCGACTTGCCTAACGCTGTGTTAAGCCCGAGCAATGAATTTCATATGACGATAGTGTTTTTCAGAGTTCGATTTGACAAAAAGTGCGACTAGTGAAGTTTAATAAAGCCTCTGAGAAAATCAATACAAAAATACAACCATGATAGCCTGCAGATTTAAACTAATAAACTTCAGGATACTGCTTGCTGAGACGACCACCAAACTACTAGCATTGAAGTTAACTGTCAAACCTAAGTCACAATTCCGTGTGAGTTACAACCATAATCTGTACCCTTGAAGAATGCTTCTGCTAAGACTTTTGCTACTGCTAGGACTTTTGCTACTGCCCCGTTGGAGAGATTTCTACGAGTACACGAGAGTACGTTTAAAAAATGGAAGACGCATGACTGCAGAAGACAAAATAAAGAAAAGCTAGTCGGATATGTACGGAACGCACTATCATGACGCAAAAATCTATGGAAAACTGTGCCTCGCCTCATTTTGCCCCACATTCTCATATACCCGGCCAGCAGTCCAGCCATAGGCGCAACAGCAGCAGCAGCAAAAGCAGCAGGAGCAACCACAGCTAGAGCATCTACAGCTGTTATAGCCTCTGCGCTGCTAGCTTCTCCCCGTTTTAAACGTCTCACCTTTCCAAAGCGTTCCACCCATTGGCCGGCCATACCACGTGTGGGTGTGGGCTCACTCAGGCCGTCCTGCAAAGGGTCGGCTCCTGCGTCCTGCTCGCCTCCGCCCCCGGTCCTGTTTGCTGCCAGGTTTAGAGTCGTCGTTGTCGTTTTCGCCTCTGCCGCCGCTGCCTCCGCCACCACCATCAGTGTCTGCTTTTCCCTTTTGGCGACTGATGAAATTAGTCGCTTTCGCCAACTACTAGTTAGCTCACTTCGTAGGCGATGGGGTGCCCTCACTGCGTGCAGTCAACACAGTCACGGCCGGCCGCGTCGCACCGCCATATGCAATACGTACAGTCACCATCCGCCGACGCCGCAATGGCAGCGGCAGCAGCAGCAGCCGTTGCAATAGCAGTGATGCGCACTTTGACACGCGGCGACACATTGGCGTCACGCAAACAGTACCCTCACTTCCTTCCAGGCACCGCCGCCTCTTTCCGCCCCCCGCCCCCCCCCCTCCGCGCATTGTTTCTCTGTCGTCGCCTGTTCCGCCCCTATACGCAAAATACACATACATAACGTACTTGATCTGAATAATAATTACGTTACGATCATGCCTAATCTGGCGACGAGGCGAGGCAAGACTGCGTACTTCGCTGCGTCGTTGCTGTCCCGTTGCTGCTGTCATACAGCAGCTGTCTCAGCTTCGGTCGTCCAGCTTCGGCCGGCCCTTCCTGCGTATCATCTACGCTACCTTCAATTGGCTGCGACCAGCTTCAGACTACCCCCGCCAGCACCTCGACTATCAGTCGACTCAGCCAGAGTATGCCTTTCTTTTTCTTTAACTACTATTACTACCACGACTACTACTATTACTGTACCTACAATACTTCTGCGAATATTAATCCCACCAGTGCTGGTAAAGGTTTTCAAACCCGCCAGCCGACACCTCTTAGCGTGAACTCCTTTACGACTTACTCACTCACTCGCCTTGAAACGGTAACGGTGTAACGCACCTGTTTTTTAGCAGCTTGTTTGAGGAAGCGATGAAAGGTAAGCTACACAAGTCACGTTTGCCGAAGGTGTATCTACCTACTACATGTTTATCTATCGACACTATCTAGCAAAGCGCCTATAGAAGTGTATGTATGTACGTAATGCACGCAAGCACACACATACGAATCCTACCACAACCGGTCAAAGAAGACACACAACTTCGATGTATGCGTTGCACGCTAGTCAGCGAGAGTGAGCGCAACATAGACTATACGACGGAAGGGTAGAGCGCGCACGACCCTCAAGCACTTCAGGAGCGCGGTACGCACAGAGAGGCTGTGCCTCTTGATAGAAAGATAGATGTTGCTGTTGTTGTTGTCGTCGTTGTCGTTGTTCATAGGTGTGAAGGCGTCTCATCTACCTCCCCTTCTGTTCTTTGTTAGGACAACATCGTGCAGTCGACCACGGCGTTTAACCACGGGGCCACAAGTCAAGATTAAAGTTCACACACGGTCATACCGACCAAAGGAAAGCAAAGGGCTGACAGACACACACATAGAGAGAGAAAGAGAAAGGGAGGGAAAAGGTGGGGGAAATCGTGCAAGGAAATGAAGAAATCAAAGGAGAATAGAGCAATACCGAGAAAAGAATCGAGAAAATTAAGAGCGAGAGAGAGAGAGGTAGACTGTAGAGAAGGACCAAGCAATGGGGCGTCACTCTGTCGTCGTCATCAGAGGGTAGGACCCACCCCCCCGGGGGTGGGAACCCCACCCTCCCCTTAGTGGGCCGCCACCAGTCCGCCCGCCCAGCGAGGCGTAACGAAGGGCAGCGGTGAGTTCTGAGCGTAGGAACAACACGGGAGTCGCTGTTCGCCTGTCGCTAGTTGACGTTGGCAATAGTTGTTGGCGGTGACAGACAACATCGCACCTCTGTTGTCGCTCCGGCCGTGCCGTCATCCCGCATGTTCGTATGTTCGTCCTCGTTGTTGTTGTCGTCGTTGTCGTCCACGTCATTGTAGTAAACCTCACCGTCATCGCGGTGCTTGGCCTATACGGAGGCTGGCCCTGCTGCCCGGGCCACGGCCAAGGTGTTGTCTGTCGAAGGTGCATCGTCGTCATGCGCTCTCTCCATTTGGCCGGTTTGAGACGGGGGGGGGGGGGGGTCGGGAAGGGAGGGGGGTTCGTAGGTCTTTCCTCGGTTCCTTTGTTGGTTGGTTCGTTCGCTCGGTCGCCCCCTCGCTCGCTCGTTCGTTCGTTGGTAGGTTGGCAGCTTCACCACGCCACTGCAAACGGCTATTAGCTTAGTCATGCAGTTCGGAGCGGGGGAAGCGGAGGGGGGTGCGCAACTGCGGGCAGCACGATGGCCGAACTCCTACTAGGCGATGATTAGCGGTACCGCTTGAGGAAACTCTGCTCAGTCGTGCATGAAGGCCTGCCGCCAACGTTGTTGCGTGGGTGGATGCGTGGGTGGCGAAGGTAGGTACTAGCTACGTGGGTGACTGCGTGCGTGGCTAGACAGACACAAGCATTGAGCATTAGGCAGAAAGATATTTCCTCTTCCTCGTCCTCCTCCTCCTCCTCATTGTCAGCGCTGTCGTCGTCGCTGTTGTTGGTGTTGTTGCTGCTGCTGATGTAGTTGTTGATGTGATTGTTGTTGTTGTTGTTTTTGTTGTTGTTGTTGTTGTTGTTGCTGCTGCTGCTGGTGTTGCTGTTATTATTGTTGCGGCGGCTGCTGCTGCTGCTGATGTTATTCTCGTTGTTGTTAATATGACTGCTTCTGCTGTTGTTCTTGTAATTGTTTTAACTAATGTTGATGTTATTGTTGTTATTAATCCTGCCGTTGTTGTTTTTGTTATTGTCGTTGTTGTTCGCTTTGTGGTTATCAATTTTGACCGTGTTATTGTGGCTACTCTTATTGTTATTGTCGTCGTTTGACGTTCATAACGATGGGTTCTCGCATTTGTGCCTCATTCGTAGCTTCGTCAGTAGAGGCGTTCATAGACAACAACTATGTGGATTCACTCGATCATTAGTTAACTCGCTCGGTCACTTGCACATTCGTGCCGTTTACCCTCTATCAGCCAAAGCCCTGGAACCAAAATCGAATGTCGTTGCACCGGAGGCCATTTCTCGCCGAGAGCCTTTCAGTCTGTATGGGCTAGCTCAACGGGACCATCGAGCGCAGGAGGCATCGCGCCTGGCTGTCTCGCAGCAATATCACACTTGCAATACTTATATTCGTCTTCACCCACGCTGCTCTTATGTTGGTAACGCGTGGTTAATACTTGGGTTCTGGAGAATATATAGTAGATGTACCTTAAGGTCAATGTGGCATAACATTTGCATTACTATATATATATATATATATACAACTAGCAATTGCTGTTCTACAAATCCGCAGTGATAGTACAAAATGTTAGAGCCAAATCGATCAGCAGTTTGGTTAAACCGTCTGTTTGCACTCTCAGAGCAAATTGGACTCACGTTGTACAGACATAGTCTAAGCAACAGTGTAGCTTAATTCTACTTTCTCACACAACAACGTTTAGTTAACCTGACATCGGTGATACTTCGCAGGTAACATATAGACTTTCGATTGTGTGCTCCTTGGTTATATCCATATATATATATATATATATATATATTTTTTTTTTTTTTTTTTTTTTTTAAATAAAAAAAAAATAAAAAATAAAAAAAACTTTTAACTTTTATTAAAAAAAAAAAAATCCAAAAACTTTTAGCTTTACTAAAAACTTTTAACTAATTATAAATAAAAAAAAAATCCAAAAACTTTTAACTTTAAATTATTGAAAAAAAAAACAAGGAAAAGGAGAAAAGGAAAAGAGAGAAAAAATTAAAAAACAAATGGATCCGTTTAGGGGGGCGAGCAAGCCCCCAACTAGGCTGAGTCAAGTCGATGATAACCCTAAAACGAGGGAAGATAGCCATGCTCAAGCTGAGACAGCCAAGGACAGGACTGTCCTGCAGACCATACTGGGCTCTCGAGTGCGTATAACGTCAGATGTGTCAGACGTGCAATCCTCGGAAGGTGAAGATAAAGAATATGACAAGACTGAAACAGAAACAGAGAAGGAGTGTGAAATCGCTAGCGAAACGGAAATGGAAGAAAATAACAACGAACGCTGCGGAAAGCACACCCATTCTTCAAGGACAGGTACACAAAGAAAAAGACCCGCCGCAATTGCGACCTCACCTGAAGACCCCAGTTCGAGAGAGAACGGCACACCGCGCACGTCTCACAAAATTAAGGCCGCACGAAAAACTTGTGAGAGTACAGAGCTTACCGAACACGAGGAAGACGCACTTGCCGATCTCAAGGCAGTGGTCCAACATCTCAAGAGCTTAAAGGAAAAGCACAAAACAACCCAAGTGGACATAAAAGCGGCCATCACCCGCCTAGACAAAGTCGTATGGGAACTGGCACTAAAACACAAGGAAAACAATGAAGAACAAATAGCAAAAATTAGCCAGATGGAAAAAGATAACAAAATTTTAATGGAAAAGGTGCAAAGCTCTCAAAAAGCAGAACAAGACGCAGACGCGCGTGTGCAGGAGGTGGAAAATTTAGGAGACAGATGGAAGACCAAGGCTGAAGCTCTTGCAAAGGAGTTAGAGCTGCTGAAAGAAAAACAATTAAAATTGACCTCTAAGAGACCCGAGCCAGAAGGTCTTAAATCAGCAAGATGTAAAGACTGTCAGAAGAAGCTAGAACACGCGCTGGACAGGGCAAAGAACATTGAGGACCAGATTGCCAAAACAGAAACGCTGGTGGACCTCATCGACCTTATCAAACAAGAATGGCCTCAGCCTGTATTCAAAAACACACGTTTTTCGCTGGACAGCATAACTATCCAAAAGGACGCCAGAGTAATGCTTGTCACCAAAGGATCGGAAAAAGATAAGGCAATGTTAAAAAAAATTCAGGGCAGTTTCCGTTAGCCGAAAAAACCTCCAGCTTACGGGCTGGAAGAGTCGCAGTTCTAAAAAACTGCGCACAGCTTGAACTGGACCATGCCGACGCTGAAGACGAAGAAGCCACGGTTGGCCCTGCAACTTCGTCAAGCACACTAGTAATTGGAGTGGTTGATCCCAAAGATACAGCAGAAAAGTTTCTAGAGGCTCTCTTTAAAACACTGGAAAAAGGACATAGTCTTCAAACTCAAAACCCCCTGGCCTTATACATTTCCCCAGAATGGGAAGGAGATACGATCAGAAATGCAATAGAAGCATGCTGCAGAAGGGCGGGATGTAAAGCTGACATTACAAGAGACAGCCTTTGCCGTGCGCAACGCGGAACTTTGCCTCCACCAGGAAAACAGAAGGAAACTATTTCCATCCGCATGAAAACGACCGAGGGGTGCTCCTCACAAGACATAATTGAAAAACTTCGTCCCTTTGTCCACAAACAAGAGGCAGGGGTGAAAGTACAGACAGTCACCACAGGTAGAGACGGCGATATTCTTCTAAGAGTTGTGGAAGAAAAAACAGGTAGCGGTGCAACGTTTGCGGATGCGCTGCGGCAGGGAATAGGAGGAGAAATAGACACCAGAAGATGTACTGGCCCCACCATGACTGTTGTTCTACGAGGCATCGACCCATTTCTAACGGCAGACAAGATCGAGAAAGATCTGCGTGAAACACTTAGAATTCACGAGACTTCCTACATGAGAGCCGAAGCTCCCCGGCCAATCAAAAACCGGGTCGGTTGGCAGTGCCTAGTCACCTTACCAAAGGACAGGGCATGCCAGCTCTTGTCCAGGAAGAATCTTATTATCGGAGGCACCGGCTGCAGGGCTGAGGAGTGGATCACGCTCTCTACATGCTACAAGTGTCAGGAGCTGGGACACACGGCCAAAGAATGCAAAACCAAGAACGCCGTCACACAGAGGTGCTACAGATGCGGCAAGGAGGGACACTTCGCTAATGACTGCAAGGAAGAAACCCCCAGCTGTTACAACTGCGGCGAAAAGGGGCACAAGGCTCGCACTACCGCATGTCCCATATATCTCAATCTTCTGCGGACGAAACTAAAAGAGCGGAATGAAGAAAGGCAGGCCTGTAAAAACAAGACAAAGCATATGGCCGAGCTTGAGTCCGGAGAGAATACGGAGCAACAACATTCCGAAGCAAGCACACCGAAGGGACCTTTCGACTGGAAAACACAGGGGCCTAAGGGAGCTGCAAAAAGACTGAAACAGAAGAATACCTCTACGCTGTCATAATGCAGAACAAAACAAGCATAATTCAGGTCAACTGCAACAGAAGCCGGGCAGCCCACGACATGGTCTGGGAAATAACTCACCGAAGAGGGGCAGATGTAGTCGCTCTCAGCGAACCAAACAAAACGCTAGCAAAAAGAGCTCATAACTGGGTGACTGACCCCGCATACGACACGGCACTCATAGTAAACCATGCCGTCAAAATACAAAACAAAGGAAGTGGATTAGGATTCTGCTGGATTGAAATAAAAGCCGTAGGGAGAATATACTCCTGCTACATAAGCCCCAACTGCCCGCACGAGGAATTCGAACAACTGCTAGATAACCTCACGGCGTCCATACTAAACCTAAAACCGGGAACAGGCTTGCTAATCACCGGAGATTTTAACTCGGCAGCAGTGACGTGGGGCTCTCGGCGAACAGACAAGCGGGGGAGAGCGCTCTTAGAATGGGCAGCGGCCAACGACCTGTACATTCTCAACGATGGAAAAGAGGCGACTTTCCGGCGGCACAGCTACGAATCATACGTAGACATAACTTTCAGTAACTCTCAGATAGCGCAGAAGGTATCGAGCTGGACGGTTCTCGTGGATGAGGAAAACCTTAGCGATCATCTCTGCGTAGAGACTCGACTAAATCTCGGAACTACTTCCCCGCCGCAGCAACAGAGAAAGCGGTACAAAATTTGGGATGAAGAAAAGTTTAAAAAGGAAATTTGGAACAAAATGAGGCAATCCGACTCACCTAAGACCCTGGGGCAGCTCCAGGCCATCCTCAAAGAGGCGTGTGAAAAAACAGCCACGGTGAGGGCGCACCCAAGACGGCTAGGAAAGCTGCCTAAGCACTGGTGGACACAGAACATTGCCGATAAACGCAAAGAATGCAACAAAGCCAGAAGGGCACTAAAGCAGACCCACCGAAACAACGAGGAGCGACTGCAGGCACTGACCAGATACAGAGAAAGCAGAGTAAATCTTAAGAGTGCTATTGCTGACAGCAGAACAAAGTGCTGGAAAGAGCTTTTCGCCCAGGTCCAAGGGGACCCATGGGGAAAGCCATACAGAATTGTGTGCGGTAACAAGAAAACCGCCGTTACAGGCGTCCTCGATGAACAGGAAACAGTTGACATCCTAGCTAAGCTTTTCCCGACTCACGACTCGCTCGAGAGGGATACCTACGAAAACACATCAGAAGCAACAGACGATGATTTCCCGGCAATTCAGCCGTTCGAAGTTCTCCAAGCGGCAAATAGGCTCAAGACGGGAAAAGCCGCCGGCCCTGACGGCATCCCCCCGGCTGCAGTAAAGCTTCTGTTCAAAGAACATTCAGCTGCTGTTGCAGAAACCCTTACCTCCGCGATGAGAACAGGAGAGTTCCCACAAGATTGGAAACAAGCAGAAGTGGTCCTTATCCCCAAAGCAAATGGAGGATACCGGCCAATATGTTTACTAAGCGCCTTAGCCAAGGGGTATGAAGCCATTATTGAAGAAAGGCTCAGGCTGTTTGCGGAGGAGTGCGGACTCCTGTCACCGGCACAATTTGGCTTCCGTAAACACAAATCGGTCCTAACGGCAATCCACAGGGTTCTCAGTAGAGCTGAGCAGGTGCGCAGGTCCACCACCTGTACAAGACAGCTAGTCATGGTAACCCTCTTGGATGTGAGAAACGCCTTTAACAGCCTTCCATGGAAGACCACCTTAGACGCGCTCGTTCGTAAAAATGTTCCGCCATACCTAGTTAAAGTAATATCTGGATATCTTAAGGAAAGGTCCGTTTCAAACGGCAAGGTGGTGTTTCCAATGACAGCCGGCGTGCCACAGGGGTCAATCCTGGGCCCACTGCTATGGAACCTAGCGTATGATGACGTCTTGCGGCAAACCGGTCTACCCTCGGGAATAGACATGATAGCTTACGCTGACGACTTAGCGGTTGTGGCACAGGCTAAAACGGAGGACGAACTTGAGCTAAACACGAACAAAGCCCTGCACTCAACAGCGGAATGGATGAAGGCTGCGGGGCTGGCACTCGCCCCTGAAAAAAGTGAGATCATCCTCTTAACTGGCAAGAAGAGAGTCCGACCGCTGCACATACAGGTTGCAGGGCAAACAATCCAGTTCGTGAAAGAAGCCCGCTACCTTGGGGTGACGCTGGACTTGTCCATGACGGGCTTATGTCACTTAAAAAAGGCTGTGGAAAAAGCATCTAAGACGGCAAACGCTATAGCGAGGATACTTCCAAACGTACACGGACCGCGGGCTCGCACAAGAAAACTACTAATGGCAGTTGCAGAGTCTATCGCGCTCTTCGGAGCTGCCGTATGGGCCAGAACGGCTCTTAAGACCAAGAAAGCAAAACTACTCCTGCGCAAAACGCAGAGGATCGCAGCCCTTAGGGTAATACAAGGGTACAGAACGATCAGCACAAATGCGGCTCTGCTGCTTGCCGGAGACATTCCTTGGGACCTTAAGGCGTTCGAGAGACAACGGCTGTGGGACATTGGCACACCTACAGAAATCGACAAAGAACGAGAAAGAAAAGTCTCTTTAGAAGAATGGCAAGCTGAGTGGGACGCCATTCCCTCCGGGGCCCCCGGAAAGAGCCTGACCAAACTGCTGCCAAACATACAGGCATGGATAGCAAGGCCGGGAGGGGATCTAACCTTCTACCTGACACAGATTCTCACGGGGCATGGAAACTTCCAATCATACCTCCACCGAATTGGAAAGGCCCCATCAGAAATATGTCTTTTCTGCGAAGATGCCCTGGAAGACGGTCCAGAACACACACTTCTTAAGTGCCAGGCATGGGAGGAGGCCAGAACCGGAGCGATAAGACACATTTGCGAGAAATGGTCCAGAGCGGGAATAACCCACCCTGAAGTTCAAGACCCTCCACGAAACTGTCTGAAATGTTTTGTGGAGTACATCCTGGGTTCGGCTCAAGCATGGGAACTGGGAGCGGAAATAGCACAGGAGGTGCTAAAGACAAAGCACATAAGATGCACGGAAAGGCAGAATCCTTTTGAAGCCAGCACGGCTGAAGAAAGCGCAACTTTGAATCAAACGGGTTCGCAAGGGCTGGGACAAAGTGCGCCTGACAGGTGGGGGAACCCGTGAGCGACCCCGGCCAATTGATCCGATAGGGCACTCGCCACTTCTCCTGATGGCTCATAGCACTGTTCTATGGAGACCTGGGCCATCAGAGAGTGAAGCTTAAGGGGGGAGGTGCGTTTAGTGGGTATGGGTCTCAGCGGCGTAACATCCATCCGCTGGGGTCGAGTCCCACACAGCTCGAGATGGAAACCGAATTTTCCTACTCGTAGCAGTAGTGCGTAACTGCATTTAACCCTCCTCCACAAAAAAAAAAAAAAAAAATATATATATATATATATATAAATATATAACTATATATTAGTTGGCACGAATATCACATTATTCCTCTGCCCTATGTTAGCACAGAACGTGCTATCAGTCGGGATTTTTGCATGGCCACCAAGTCCTAAACATTTGTATATACTACTCTGATGACCATGCATATACGTAGTTAAACATAGGCCTAAATACGACAATATAATGGCATAGCTAACTAATGTCGTTACGTTGTCGTATTGCAAAAATTGTGAAATAATTCAGACACTTAAGCAATATGAATACCAAGCACAAATAAATATATAGTATTTGGCAAAGTCGATATATATATATATATATATATATATATATATATATATATAAATATATATATATATATATATCGACTTTGCCAAATACTATACGCAAAAGCACTTTATGGGCAATGCCCCTAGTATACTATATGTCTATTTTCCTATAGCAACCTGCGGGCCTGCCTGCAAACGCTGTCCGCAGACGCGACGTTACTTGACCTAATGAGGCATGTAATCTCAGCGGATATTTCGGATTTTGCTTCCCCAGGTCATCAGGACGAAACGAGTTCTAAGCGACGAGGCTTTTTGCCTTTCCAATGGCATCTTGACTGATGTGCACTTTGTAGGGCTGCCCAGTAATCAGAGAAATGGGTACAGCATCCATCGTAACGAAACCTGCATTACATCTTATCATCATATTATTTCACCATAAATTAGTAGATAAGATACAACGATTCAGGGCAGTGCATAGTTCACTCGTGAGATAAGGGACATTTCGGTGCCTTCGGGTATGTGGTAGCGCCCGATGTCGCATTCTTCGCAAAAGCTTCACACACATATTTCAACATACAAACAATTGGGCTTCGTACATATATAATTGTGGTATCCATGCCACGTGGTTCGACATGCTACATTTGGTTGTACGATTATTCAGTGACGTTTCTTTCTACCTCTAGGAGACGAAAGCTGGTCGTTTGGTTAAATTGTCAATAATAAATTGCGTCTTATTAGTCTCTCAAAAATCTTGGTAGACGTCTAATACGTGTGAATTAAAGGGTAGCCATTTTAGTGCTAACTCTTCTGTTAATGTTTGTTCTCTACACAGCTCTAGTGTGTTGCGAGTGTCGCTAATACGTAATTAATTATAATTGTTTGGAAAACTCAATATTCGTTTGATATACCATGCCTTTATTGTATCTGAAACGTTTATATTGCTTAGAATCAGGTAGACTGCGACAAGCAGTAACTTACTATTAGTAGTATTTTCATGCGAAATATATCCATGCTGGTTTTCAAGTTCACGTCGCGGCGGAGGTCACCAAGCAGAAATATTGCAGTTGTGGCTTTAGCCCGGGGTTATGATGTTGGGGGTTATGATGACTCCGAGGTAAGAAAAGCGTTCGAGAGAGTGCCCGTTATGTTTAACGTGGTGGTCTGCCGCGACGACCTTCTCTGCTAAAGCGGAGGAGAACCTTCGTTAAATTTCGGACCCATATTCTGCTGTTTTGCATTCTATATCCCATTTTACGCATGCAGTGGCTCTCGATGGCTTTCCAGGTCGTGTCATCCGTGTTGTCCCGGTGCCACTCGGTTTGATAATCCCAGCCACTTGGTTTGATGACAGTTTTTCTAGCTAGCGATCGGTGCCTTTGATTGCAGGTGCTTCCGCAAGACCCGTCTGCAGCCGATCGGTACGTTGCAAGGCGTGCTTTGCAGCACATGACGGTTACTGCAAGGCTTACGGCGCAAGTCATTGTTACTCGTGACTCATTTTCGAGTGGACTGCAGCACCGGTAACAATATGAACTATCCAGAACGCCACCAAAATTGTGTTCCTGTGCTTCTGACACCAAAATTGTGTTCTTTTTTTCTGACACCAAATGTCGCATTCACTTCTGACACCAAAATGGTGCTTCTTTACTTCTGACACAAAAATGGTGCTTCTTTACTTCTGACACAAAAATGGTGTTCCTTTACTTCTGACACCAAAATGGTGTTCCTTTACTTCTGACACCAAGATGGTGTTCCTTTACTTCCGACACCAAAATGGTGTTCTTTACTTCTGACAGCAAAATGTCACACACCGTGCTTAACTGTTAGAATGAAGGCTACGCGGTGGGACATACTGAGGGTTCGCAAACAAAAAGAACGACACGATAACGTCGGTTAGCACAGTAACCTTGGGAGTTTGGCGTGAGCGCGCGAAACTCCCGGTCGTTCGGAGAAGACGTCAACTCTTTCTTTTCTCTGGCTCTTCGCTGGCTGGTTTGACATAACTGAATAAATAATAATTTTGACGACAAAGGCAAAAACGACGATAAGGCGACGATGAGGTTCTCTGTCCGGCAATCCTGGCGAATCTCCGAGCGGTTAAACCGCCAACCAGGGCCACTATTGTCATGGCTTAAGACGCAAACTGGTTGAAATGCAAAGGTTCACTTCATATTGATTTTGTGATTCTTCTGCAGAGTGGGTAAAATGTTGCATTTCAAGTTACGCACCATACTTTTAACTAATTTGTTCTTGTTTGCATAACAATCGTATTAATTTGCACCGCAGCGTGATGCTTAACAAACATCTCCCTACGTACAAGGAAGGGCGAGACCCTAGTAGAACGTCACCACACAACAACCACAAAACACTTTACGTTGGACTGCTGCTGCCAACTCTCTGCTTATAGGCCGTACACGGCTGTAATTAATTAATTCATATTACACTTCGATGTAATGCCAAAGTAATACCGAGCCTGGGGGGGTGGGGAGGAATCCGGGTTTAGTGGGTTTGCGAGTCTCACACTAGTCACGCAGGCTGCTAGTGGCGCATGTGCATCATACATTCCCGAAACCTCCCAGAAAAAAAAAGTACACGGCTTACCGGAAAGTGTATTGTAGAATTAAAAAAGAGTAATATGTCGAAAATAAAAAGACAACGCTTGGAAGCATTTGCCTTGCTTTTTGCATGCCTGCTATTCCTGGTTCCCAATCAGCATAATTAGTCGTTTTTTCAATTGTGAACATCAGCCGAGCTGAGATGCGCAATTCAAATGACTTAACTAACGCCCACATACTCACACAAATATGCATCCACAAATAGCATCTAGTTAGCGGCACGCGTGTACATAATGTCTATTTTGCTTTAGCCTATCGGTGCTGTATATTAGATAATATTTTGTTTTGCGTATACTTCACCTATATTCGCACGATAGCTGCCCTTTTTCTGACTGAAAGGGAATAAGATGAAAGTAGAGAAAGGATAGAGAGAGGCGCGCGTTGTCAAGACACAGTGCTACGTCCGTTTGAAGGACTGATTAATGTTCTTTGCTGTGTGGCTCGCTGCTGCGGCAGGTTTGGGGCCATCGCCGCACTTGTTGTTTTCCTTATGGCCGTTACTACGGACACAAGGCGGCAGAAGAAGATCGATTCGATTAATTAGCAGCAGCAGCAGCAGCAGTTACGTGTCGGGCGAGTAATTAATTAGTATAGACCTGGCCAACAAACGAACGGACGAATGAACGAGAAAGAGAGGCGCAGCAAGCAAGCAACAGCATCGGTTTTTCTGCCGCTGTTATAGTTATAGGGCCGACCCTCGAGCCACTACGGTGGCCACCACATAGTCTTTTTTAGGAGACCACCCACCACCACCAGCAGCAACGCCTCGGGCCGTCGTAGCCCATCGTTGCGCCCGCACATATCGAATGCGTGAAGCCCATGAATGGCGATGATGATGATAAAACTACATATGGTCAAAGCAGGAGGAAACAAGCCGCTAGCTGATGCTAAAGGGTGCTGGAGGCGGGCTGGAGCACCACTACTCGTAATCGAGTGACTATGAGTACGGAGCGCAATGTGTGTGAAGAGAACGTGAGCGCGAGCGCATGGCTATCTATGGCGAATCGAGCTATCCGAGCCAGCTCCCCACATCATCCACTTCATCCGCTAGCAAACACGTCATGAGAAGGATGAGCAAGATATGAGCGATGGACGTACCGTATGCTTGAACAATGCGCGTGGCGGTGTGTGACACCGGCAGAAACTTGAGTAACGGCGCGCCTCAAGGCGAACCGTCACCGACGCCGACAAAGCTGACTACTACGCGCAGAATCGTCTATTTATCAAAGCGTTTTGTCTAAGGAACGGTGTATGAGGGAATGTCCTGTGGCTATGTGATATCAGAAGTAGTGGCCGTTCGAGACGACATATCGCCACACGACGCATACATAATGGCCGCATGCCAAAGGTTTGTGTCTTATTAAACCTAGTCATTTCAAATATAGAAACCTGTACCAAAAGAATAAGACAATTTTTGGTAGTTGTACGAGTGATTAGTCAACAGTAGCAGTAGTCACCTTGACAAGAATTCCCGTGGTACTGAACATGTACGGCGGGCAACGGAAAAAGCAACGAAGATTGTCAACGATTTTGCACGGCTCATGCCCAACACCTCTGGACCGCGGACCGTCCAGCATGAGCGGAGCAACGCACATACCTACTGGAGCTTTTATGGAACATGACAACATTTAACCTATATGACATCATCAACAAAATAGTTGTTAGTAATTTATATGGATCTAACCTTATAGTCTTAAAAAAAGACGGTGGTCTTCGTACAATAGCAGTCGGAAATACTCTGCGGCGGCTAGCGTGTAAAGCGCTTATCCGCAAATTCATGGCGCAGATTGTTGACAAAATTGCTCCCGTGCAGCAGGGTTGTGGAGTTAAAGGAGGTTGCGAGGCTGCGGTCTACGCTGCAAGAGCCTTTATAAATATCAACTCGGCATCAAATAAGGTGTTGATAAAACTCGATTTTAAAATGTTTTTAATTCCCTGAGAAGAGAGGGGATTCTCGACACGGTCAGATCAAACTTTCCAGCAATCTACCCTGCAGTCTACCAAATGTACAGAAGTCCATAAAATCTGTTTTGGGGGAAAGAGATAATACTTTCCAAATGTGGGGTACAGCAAGGAGATCCTTGTGGCCCAGCCCTCTTCTGCCTGACAACTTGCCAACTGCTTTCCGCTCTTGAGTCGGAATTTAAGCCGTGGTTCTTAGACGATGGAACAATTGGCGACACTTGATATCGCGCTTGGTGATGTGAAAAAGTTAATAGATTTTGGTGTCACCTCTGGGCTGCAACTTAACGCGTCAAAGTGTGACCTGATTTTATTATCCGACAAAGCTTTTCGTGACGAGTGCTTCCGCCGGGCGCAGAACCTGCTTCCGGACATCAAGCTATGCCACCGATGAAGACATCGAGCTTCTTGGAGCTTCCCTCACAATGGCCTCAGCAAAACTCGGCCTGAACATGAAGTGCAAGCTTATGGATTCTGGTGTTCTAGGTTGGGATCCCGCACTATACTTAGTGCAAACTAGTCTTTCGACACCAAGACTTATTTATATTCTCCGTTGCACGGACGCGTCTGCCCAGAGTGACATTCTACAACAATATGTCAAGAAATTACGATAATGCGTGAAACAAGTGTTAAATTTGAATTTGGATGGAGTAAGTTGGGACCAGGCTTCCCTTCCTACCTCAGCCGGAGGTATGGGAGTCCGTCGTGCGACGGACTTGGCCCAGACCGCATTCTTAGGTTCAATCACTACTTTTCACGAGCTGATTTTATCTATATCTCCTCCGAACGCCAAGCCATTCGTAGAACGGCTCATGGAGTAAAAAAAGGAATTTGCCGCCGCCGCGTGGTAATGATAACGCACGTCAGTCTGCCCTGGACGCCGTCGTAGTCAAAGCCATTCAAAAGAAAATCCTGGACAACACGGTCGATACACTTGGCAAAGCACGTCTTCTAGCAGCGTTCAATGAATCACGCGCCAAATGGCTTCAAGCCAGTCCCGCGCCGCAGCTGGGGACGATGCTGGACAATATAACACTTCGCATCGTTTCTGGCCTGCGGTTAGGGGTGGCCGTATGCGCGCCTCATGCTTGATCCCTTTGCGAAACACCGGTGTCGCCGAGGGGAGAGCATGGCCGCAGCTGTTCTATAAGCTGCGGAAGACATTCGCTCCACCCCGCGCTTAACGAAGTTATTTCAAAGGCGCTGCATTCCGCTAACGTGGCCTGCAGAAAAGAGCCAGTCGGACTGGCAACGGACTCAGTCCAGACGGGATGACCCTGGTTTCCTGGTCCTCCGGAAAAGCCCTTGTGTGGGACGCAACCGTGTGGGACACGCTGGCGCCATCTTACAGGAATCGAGTCTTAAGATCAGCAGGCGCTGTTGCCAATTTAACAAAGCAGCAAAAAAGTCTAAAGTATCGCGAGCTGGAGACAACTTTATAGTACAGCCAGTTGCGATAGAAACAATGAGGGTCATGGGCGAATCTACAGTAAGTTTCCTGAGAGAAATTGGGAAAAGAGCGGCAAGTGAAAAGGATGAGAAAAGGGCGGGAGAATATCCTTTGCAGGGAATATCCATTGAAGTGCAACGTGGAAATGCGGCCGCGATGGTAGGCTCGCTGCCCTTAGGCAGTGATTTTTGGGGGTTAACCTAATTTTGTAATACAAGTGTACTGTGTATAATATAAATAAAATAATATATATATATATATATATATATATATATATATATATATATATATATATATATATATATATATATATATATATATATATATATATATAATGCTCAGTTCACGGATGAAACATGCCACCTGAAAAAAATTAACAAAATTACAGAAGGCTTGAACAGTAAATTACAAAGAAGCCTG
The DNA here is from genome assembly GCA_003439945.1 of Dermanyssus gallinae. Taxonomy (NCBI): domain Eukaryota; kingdom Metazoa; phylum Arthropoda; class Arachnida; order Mesostigmata; family Dermanyssidae; genus Dermanyssus; species Dermanyssus gallinae. The sequence goes on along the minus strand of QVRM01007122.1, from coordinate 9,340 downwards.
GTCCCCCCGCTAACTCGTTCGCGCCTCCTCGTAACACAAACCCGTCAGGAGTTGTAAATTCGCCATCTGACTGTTTTATGCTATGCGCAAGCAGTCCCAATCAGACCAGGGGATGGGGACACGACTGGTTTTTAGTGGGTTGGAGCCTACACTACCGGCCCGCGTTTACAAGGGGCTTCCCAGCCGCGGTGTCCACGTACGCAAGCGCATTTTTCTATTAGACCTGCAAGCGCATTTTTCTGTAAGATCTCTATAAACAAAAAAAAAAGCAGTAATAATTTAGAAATGACTTATTGTCGCACATCATATGTTAAAGATTAGACCTATGAAAATACCTTATCTTATTATCGTCGAGCCCGGTAGCGTGGTACATTCGCCTTGCGACCGGAGGAGACTCACTGGTGCGCGGGTTCGAGCCCCACCGTTGCGCAGTTGTATTGATGGGGGTCCGTCTACAAAACAATGCGAAAAACAGTCCCATTAACGTTAAATCTTGGCTGAGAGTCAACCCAGGAAGTATTTTTTTTTATATTTGATTATCAGGCGCGCAATTGCAAACGTTTTACAAGCGTAAACGTTCAACAACGCTACGCTTTAGAATGGCTACAGCCGTGCAGACGCGCTATACGCCATCTCTGCCTTCATTTAATTCTCATGGAGGTAATCAAGCGTGTGGTCTGCACTACATATATGTAAATATATATATATATATATATATATATATATATATATATATACCAAGGGCCCGTGATTCGCTGCTAGCTAAGCTACGGTTTTGTTATTCACTTGAAGTATGTATTTATAAGGCTCATTCAGCACACTGCTGTCCCTAGCGTACCCAGACTGCAAACAAAAGACACGAACGGACGGCTCCGAAGCGACAGCAGCGCTTCACATGGCTGACCCGATGAATAGAATGGATTTTGAGTTTGAACACAGCGAACTCTCGATTATCCGAAACGAGCTGAGTAAGTGAAAATAGGCCAATTGTGTAGGCCGTAAATAATTAACCGCACTAAGTTGCTGAGGCTAACTTATGAGCTTTTAAATGTTGGTTCTTTCAACTCTTTTAACCAGGATTTAACCAAAGTCTAAGACTAACTCAGCCATCTGCACGGTTTAGCAGCATTAAAACCAGAGCGCCAACACCAGCTGTGCTTTCTGCAAGTGACGTATTTAGACAAGCGAGATCTCACGCTGTCAAACATTCGAAAAACACAACTAGAGTTAGAAAAGCAGCCATCGGATCAACTAACATTGCATTAAGGGCAAGGTTGAAGCTATCGAGGATTGTCAAGAGGAGAGTGTTAAATAACATCTGTCAAAAAAACGTTTGAAAAGGAAACGTGGCAGCCGTCATACGAACTATGAAAATTAGCCCAGGTAAACGGTACCACCTCTGGTATCGCTGATAATACGAGGACCGAAGGCCCATTGACATACCACGGAGTGTACCAACGAGTACATATTTAACAGAAAATAACATGACATAAAATCACCTTTACTATCGCAGGGATGTATGCTACAACTGTTCATGGTAATATATGTCTTGTTTTCAGTAAGCGGGCTCCTACAAAAAGAAAGTAACTAATCGCCAATTAGGCGGGGACAATTTGAATTCGTGTGCGTCCATGTGGCCATTCGACAAGCAAACAATCCGCTGACGAACTTTAAACGGCCACGGCCTTTGGTGTGATGGATCGCTGGCTCCTTAGGCGGTTGGGGCGTACATAAAAAAGTGACGTCACTGGCCTCTCTCAAATGACATGCCAAGAGCAACAGTATAGGTATAAATGTTTTATGCGTATTCATTATGCATATTCAGCAGCTATGTTGCCTTGCTCAAAAAAGTGAGTTTGTGCTGAAAAGAACACGCTTTGAGGGCACATGAACCACAGCCGCCTTAAAAACGTGTCCTGGGCGCCTTCCACAAATTGTCTATATTTAATCAGATGGGGCTTCTAGACAGGGGAGTAACACGTGGGGTTAGGAAGAACAAGATACGTATGCAGGCAAATGTACACATGAGAGGTCGTTAAAATGTAGTCGCGAAAAATTGTATTAATATGGCGCAAATGGTGCCTCCACAACCTTGGTAATGCGGATGCTAAAATCCACATCAGGCGTAACGTATATGTCTAGACCACATGTAGAAGAAACGAGGCGCGCGGTTAACGACAGTCGTTAATTTTATTGTCCAAAGCAAATACTTCATATTTTAGTACTACACATTTGAAGGGTGAGACTATCATGCCATTTTCGGAACACCATCGGGGAATGCATTCGACAGCCGATTGCAGAACAGCACGAGAATTACTCGAGCAAACAGGATAATAAAGTTTGGAGTCATCTGCATATTAAAGATATTCGGTGTTAGGCGAAAGGTACTTATTTATGTCCAAAACAAAAATTGTATAGAGTACCTGCATCTAATGCAGTGTATGAGTGTGAATACCTAGGTGTTCCAACGTGCGGAGCAGAATAGAGTTATCTACTCTGACGATTGCGCTCTTTGAGTCAATATAAACGCAGTGAAACGTTCTTCAAGTATTGGTAAACATAGTTCAGTCTTGCGTCACCTTCAAGAGCTGTGTACAGGTAGACCAATGCGTGGTAAAACCTTCTTAAGTAACTAAAACTTTCTAAAAGACGGCATGGTATAAGAGAGTTAATTGGGTGATTAGACTGAACTAACAGTCGGGCCGCCGTTATAAAGTCTTTTCAAACGCAGTACCGGTAACTCGACTAAAAATAACACAAAGTATTTAATTAATTTGGGAAGTGCATTCAGGTGTACGACCAATCTTTGGATTAAGACTTTAAGAGTGATTTTGATGTGAAACATTGCGTGGGTTACCCATAATTTAAGACTTTAGGAGTAATCTTTACCACCAATCTTTGGCTTGAAACTTTAAGAGTGATCTTAATGTAAAATGTTACGTGGGTTAGTTGCCAGTAAAATATATGAACTGAATGCACTAAAACAGGGTAAACAATGATTAGCGAGATGCTCAGCTTTTTGCGTCAGTCAGTAGCGGCCGCCGTAGAACTCAATGCGATGAAGAAAAGAGACTCAGTACTCATTAATCGATTATTGGCGTAGCAAAAACCAAGCTTGAACCCCCGGCCTTCAGTCTGGAATTCCGATCAATATAAGGGATGTTTATAATGGCACAAATATTGTCGATGCACTTCACTCTCTGAGAACTGTCCTTCGAGAGAACGCATAACAACAGACACAACGTAAGCCGTTTTGTTTTTAGACTAGACCAAGCAAAAAAAAATATTCATTAAATTAAAATCAGCGTTTATAACCACTAGCTAGTTAGTGACGACATGTGACGAAACATTATCTCAACAAAATGTTCTATATTTATTTCTAAATCTAATTTCAGCGTCACGTATGTTTTCGTCAAGCTATGTCTCACATATTAAAGCAGCTTCTATATCATATAGCAAACAATAACTTTTTTTGCACCAATTCGAAATTTATGTCTTTGTTCGTCACAACTATACTGGTGTTTCAGCTGATCTACAATTCAAGTTCAAAAGTATAGGTAAAGCGCGTGCATTCTCCTTAGTGACAAACAGAAAAAGAAGTATTTGAGCTTTGATTACTATAGAGTTCCCTATACTGCAATGCGACAAAGTACGCTGGCCTGTAACTCAGAAAGAGGCTTTTGCTCGCAACTCAGACACACGAGCGCTTCTAATGTATGTCTAATCTCAATGAAATCAAAGGCTGTGGCTTATCTTGGGGGTCATCAATGATATAGTTACATGGCGAATGGCCAATAATTGTGAGTCCAAACTGTATGAGTAAGCCCAAGCTGTGCGAAAAAAGAGTAGTTTTTAGTTGATGAGAAAAACGCATTTTGAAGAATTTCAATGTCGAAGTCTAGCTAGACGTTTAGCGTAGGGTAGCCACGATACGGCAAGAAACGGACTGGTTTCTAATCCCTGGATCCCTGGGGGGTTATCATCAGTGGCTGCAGCAGAGCAGAAGTCGCCGCATTGAAAACGTGTTTGACACCAACAGACAATCCAGTCTTCTAGTAAAAACATTTAGCGGCGAAAGCCAAGCAGATAGCGTATTTCTAGCGGAACAGCATCTCTGACGTAGCAATAGGCTAGTAGTGTAACTGCTAGTTAAACTAACTAAGGCTGATAGACATATTGGATGCCAGGGGCCTTTGCTTCGTGGCTGGCGCTAAGCAACTTTGCTTGCAATTTTTATGCACCATACGACGACTACAGTCCAGAGTTTGTCCGCGGTAAAAAACGTTTAAGTCAATTAATTCTTATTTTATTGTGTCTTCTAGTACATGGAAACAAACGTGAAATCTTCACTAGACTAGAAAGACTAGACTGCACTACAAGCATGCGGAAAGCGGCCTTGAGGGGTTAAGCTAATTTGCGTTTACTTGGCTTTTGTCTAGTATCTCCTAGGTATAAAATTATCTAAATGAAAAGCCTATACTCCTCCTAGCCTATATAAACAGTAGGATATCTTAAGAAAAAAACAATAGCTGACACAATAGCTGGAATTAACTAAATATTTGCAGCTAACGACGAATGTGCGTAGATTTTTCTCGAGAGGGGTGGGCCACCCTAGCATTTCAAAAGGTTTCGTTTTTGGAGTAGAGCTCTGAGACTGTCGCTTGTGCTACGAGCTGAATAGTTGTCCAGTTTGGTATTATAAACTCACTTCAGCGCAACTATAATGTATGACATGCAAATAGAGCAATTGTTTTGTTGCCACACTGTTCATATGGGAAGAAATAGCAAACATTTGACACGGCACAAATAGTATTGTCAGCATTCTCACTGATAAGCGAGAACAATTTACTGCAGAACAATATGTTTAGTCAGCAGTATTTGCAACGTGTACTGACCTTCACTCTCCGGTAAGTGGTCGCTCCGTAGTGAGCTCACCTGTGCGTAACGACTGCTACCGATAAGCTTGCCGTTAATGGGTGCCGCTATTCGGCAATGCTGATGGTGGCGGCCCATTGGGAGCGGCGTGAAAAGCGTCTGACTCGCGTCTCCACTTTGGCTAACCATTTTTCTCTCAGCATTCGCTAGCCTTCCAGCCAAAAATGCTTTCACGGAAAGTCTTTTACTGATGTTGAATGGCGCAGGAGCACCAATACTGCGGGCGGAAAAGAGGGCGAAAACTCACATTCGCAAAGCGGAACACCACAAAGGAAAGGTCCGGCGACTAGCAAGGCCCGAGTACCCGCCCACTCATTGGCGCGGTTGGTCCGAGCAGTGCAAGTGGAGGTGGTTAGCGTAACAATGCAACAATGCGGTCCTACTATCCAGCCACAGGCCATTGGCCATTGCCCTGGCTATACGTGGTCTAGACCTCGGGCACAAGGCGGGGGCGGAAATGCTCCTCGAAGTCGTCGTGGACGTATTTACAATTCAGGCTTGAAGTTTTGCGCCAAACAAGGCTGAACTTTGAAGCATCACATGGCATAATCGATATATATATATATATATATATATATATATATATATATATATATATATTGTAGATAGATTACGGCACGTTAGCGTCAGAGTGGCTCAGCCTCATTGGCCCTGTCACCCTGTTATGTATGCATCTATGAATGTCTATAGCTTGTTGTGGCTCAGCAGCTGAGTGACTGATGCAACAACGATATAGGACAGCCCAAGAGGCGTAGCGGGCGGGCAGCATCTTGTGCCTGCGCATCCGCCGCGCGCGCAACTTGGGCAAAATGGGCAGGGAAGAGCCTGAGACTTCAGCCATTGAGGCAGAAAGAATAAGACTACTTTGACTTCATGTGTTTCGTTCGCTGCGTGGGTAGAAGGTGTGTTTTTTTTCTAGAAAGCTCTTTAGCTCGTCGTGGCCGTCGTTATGCGGTCGACCGGTTGGTGGTGGCGGTTTTCACTTTGGCGCGGACAAGCGTCAGCACGACCAGCGGAAATAGCCACATCGTGCAAACACGATGCATACGATAAGGCAAAGTGGCCATGCCGAGAGTGCCCTTTACCTTACTCCGCTGACCACCTCACAGACAGACAGAGCCGAGGCGCTTCGCTCGGGCGTGCACTGCGGGTTTTTCTTACGGGCGCACCTCGCACCTTTTTTAAAAGACTCGCTTAGGCTGGCCGACCAAACAAGCTGCGGCGGCTGCTGCTGCTGCTGCTGTTTCTCAGTAGTGGTGAGCTGTGCGGCTGATAGAGCTGCCCCTGAGTTCCCTTCTTTTCCTTTCGTCCGTTTTGCCTTACCGTTTAGCGGATGAGAGCGAACGAACGCAGGGGACAAGAGTCTTTCCCGTGGGGCAACTTGTTCCAAGTCCCTTCCCCCTATGTGTTGCCACCTGCGCTTGACCCCCCGCGTTCTGCATAATCGGTACAATCGTCAGGCGGCATACAGTATACTCCACTGCAGTTCCGTCGTTCATGCCCGCCAAGTTACTTCTCCTCTTCCTTCTCCTGCTTCTTCTATGCGTTCCTAAATCGGTTCGTGTTGGTAGTCTGCAGCAATGCGGCGCTGTTTAACCACGTCTGGCGGGCCCCGTTTGGCGAAATCTCATTTGGCGAAACGAGCAACTTCTACCACACTGGCCCGACTGAGAAACAACAACAAGATATTCTCTCATTTGTGCACTTAGATTTCGCGTAAGCGCTATAATCTCTACTCAGTTAGCTTCTGCAAAGGCAATAGCAAAACCAAAGAAATAATGAAACAGTGAGATAGTATTCATGCATCTGTCCTCACCATTCTATCATGTTGTTGTTGCGTTCGTGATGGAAAACGCAAATAACGTCACGCATTAACGTTGCCGTTATTCAAATGTATTATTAAATTCGCCCAATTTGTGTTTTTAAACATGAACATAATATATATGGCACGCTTAGTAAAAATTGGCTCATAAGTACTCTTGCTGGACATGCACGAGCTATACGGGTTCAGTAGAGGGTTTGCTAATGATACAGGCCGCCACAACGACGGCACTTGCAATCCTCTCTGGGTTCATGAAACCCAGAAGACCGACATAATGAATAATGAAGTCCGTGAGCACTATAGCGAGTGGCGACATGCCTACATAGACAAAAGATGATTTGTTAAAACATAGACATATAAAGTTTATTTTCCGTATAATATGATAAAGATGATTTGTCATAGCTGGTGATAAATGAAGTTCGTTGGGGACTAGAGAAGGACAACCCTTTCCAGAGTGGCTAGAATTAAAACATTTTTCAAGTAAGTTGTTTTTAATTCTAGACCATTCTCCGTCCCCTACGGGCTTGGAACTTACCGTGAGGCATAGCTTTAATGCACTGAGGGCTGGACATGTTGAGATATCTAAGGTTTTCCCAACAGTCCTTGTGGCAACATGGCCGCTGACTCTCAGCGGTATGGTTCATCATCTATTCTCAATGAGCATCGCTCAAAGAAAATTCGATCAACAACAGGGATCGAACCGGCGACACCTCGGTAGATGACAATCATGACTAGCGCACTAGTCCCTTAGCACACACCGCCACTTTCCAGAGTGGCTGTTTGCGGTAAACTGAAGCGGCCTATGAGTTCATCGATAGATTATACTGAATCCGTGTTTGCCTTCGCTGTCTTCGACGTAAATGATTCGATACTTAATTTGGTTTCTCTTTTCTGATATCCTGTCCTAGTCTTGCCTATAAACTTGTTTTGCCTTTTCTAATCTATTTGCCTATTAGTATCAAAGTGATTAGGTTTTATAGTGACTCGGCACTCGGTGCACGCAATTTTATCAGTTTAAGCGTATCAGCATGTGCATAAAGTGTGCAATACAATATCGCGTCTTGAAGAACTGAGTATGGTTATTACTTCATTAGCTTTTTTAAATAAGAACAACCTTCAAAGCACTAATTTTAAAATCGTTTTTGTTCACTGTTAATTCGATAAGCGCTCTGATAACAATACTTGTCAATCCTATAAACAATAGATGTCTATTATTGAGTCGCATACATCGCGAATGTGGTCAGCCACAGTAGGAATAGCAACAAAAGCGAGGTATACTGTTAACGCTTCAGAGGTTGTATGACATCACCTTCAAGCTAATTAGTAAGATTAGTCCGTTAACCACTGGATTATGTGAGCATAACGCTGCATAAGCTAGTTGAGGTTGAGGTTTTCTTTTAGTATACGGCATAGCGCAGACATGTCGAGACCACAATAAGAACTCTTCGTGGATAGACGCAGTTAGACGACCGCAAAGCCTTTACGTCCAACTTTAATGCAAGATGAGGGTGGCTTATAATGGTGCTAGCGAGGGATTACTAAGTTATGCCATCTTGGCTGGCCTAACTTGCGATGCAGGCGGAGTATGTTTGGGTTTTGTTTGTTTAACCATGCGCGCTTCTTTGATAATAGGTTCTTTGGCGCAGACCACAACGATACGAACAACGACAGGACTGACAGCAATAGCAGCAACAACAACAACAGCAACAACAACATCAACAGCAGCAACAACAACAACAGCAACAGCAGCAGCAGCAACAATAGCAGCAGCAGCAACAACAGCAGCAGCAATAACAACACCAACAACGACAGCAACAGCAACAACAACAACACCAACAACAACAGCAACAACAACAACAGCAGCAGCAACAACAGGGGCAACGACAGCAACAACACAGGCGTCACGAGGGTCGGGTTGCGCTAATAGTATCCGGATGGGTGAGCCAGCGTCGCGAAAGTGTTAATGGGAATTCGTGGAAATAGTCGACCAGTTTTCTGCGTGTGTTTGTGCCTACGCATGCGTGTAGAAGCGCCCATGGTAGCGGGCCAAAGCTCGCAACGAGAAGAACGAAGTCAACATCGAACGGCGTGTTCTGTATAAATGCGACGTACATGCGGTGCTCATCCCGCCGAAGAATAACACATGCACAGACACCCACCCAGATACATGTTTATGTACCACGGGTCACAAACGCAAACGGCTCATTGCCCTCCTCCGCGACTCGAGAGCTCCTGGCAGTTCGTTGCATCCCATTAGAGGGTAGGCCGGTACGCGACGGTGGCTATAGTTAGCCGGCAAAACTGCAGACCTATAAGTTATGTATTGCCTACCCATTTTCGCTGGGTCACCCCAAAATGAATTAGCTCTTCCTGGCTACAGTGGTTGCACATAAAGCAGTCTTATACATACCTGTACATGTACCTATATGTTCACGAACGTAACAGCTGCTGCATGTTTTAGACGTTATAGAACAAAGATGTTGCTCGTATCCTTTGCGTGTTAGAAGCGCTGATTGATAGACCATGCATAGGCGTGACTAGCAATGCAATAGACATTCAGGAATGTATATATATATAATATAT